>JAGWCC010000529.1:0-333795 GCA_022651775.1 Drusus annulatus | reverse complement strand
AGTGGTTAAAAAAAAAACTTTTATCAAAAATGTTTTTGTTTTAATGACAAGGCCCTTGGCAAAAAGCGGGGCTTTTTTTTTGGGAAATACAGTAAAAGGGTAAACTTTTTTTTTATAACAAAATAGGGGAAAAATTTAAAAGTAAAAAAAAACTAAAATTAGAATTAGATTTCTATGATTGAATCGTTCATTTATCTAGAGGAACGAAAGTGGACAGAACAAAAGATCTCCCCCAAATCCGGGCCCTTTGAGGGATTAGGGGTATTAGTGAAAATTTAAATATTTTATCGATTTCACATACTATAAAAATTTTTTCCCCCTTTGGGAAATATGTCGGACGTTGAACGATAATTTTTTTCAAAAGGGGATTTTAAAAAAGGGGTTTGTTTTATCTGAAAAACATAACACGATTCTCATAGTGTATTATAAAAGTAGGGTCCAAAAAAAATTTGATCCCAAAGTACATGTTATTCAAATTAAAAAGCCATTAATCCCCTTTTTGTTAATGAATAGAAATAAGCGTGTGAGGGATACCCCTATATTTTTTGCCAGGTAACGATCATTTACAATAATAAAAGACTATTTAATACTCGACTTGCCTGTTCAAATCGGTAAACGATCTAAGAAAAATTTTTTAATGTGGGGAAAGATGGCCGCCCTTTTTTGGCCGTTGCACGCGGTTAGTTCAATGTGTTCACATGTTAAAATGCCCGAATTCCGCGGGGCGGTCCTTGAAAAAATTGTCGGTTTTTCACCCCAAAACCCTGAGAAGGGGCAAATTTCTTAGGCCAAAATTTTCCCGGTTTTGCCCAAATTTTTGGTTTTGGGGTGCCCCAAATTTTTTTTTTTTTATTAAACGCAAATAAAGGGTTTTTTTTTTTATGCTTTTTTTGGGTAAAAAAATGAAAAATGGTTACAAACCAAAACATCATGTTAAAATTAAAAGGGAAAAAAAAATAGTTTGCTTGCACCCTTTCCCAGTATGTTAAATATCAAAAAAACCCCCCGATTCCTGGCTTTTTTGGGCCCTTTTATCAAGTAAAAATTTATTTTTCAACAAAAAGGTTTTTTTGTATTTTTACCCTTCCACCGGGTTTTTCCCAAAAGATTCCCCCTTTAAAAAAGAATAAAATTTTTTTTCCGTTCCACCCAAAAAAAATTTTTTAAAAAAAAAAAACAAAAAAGTTATTTTTTTTGTGGGGGGACCCCAAAAAAACAAAACTTGGAAAAAAAGGGGTTCCAAAAAATTTTTTTTTTCCCCAAGATTTAAAAAAACGCCAAAAACGTTTGGTTTGGGCTTTTTTAAAAATTTTTAAAAAAAAATGTTTTTTTTATAAACAAAAAGCTTTTTGATGATTTTTATCCGGGGCCTGGGCTTGGCAGAAAAAGGCCCAGTTTTTAAAATTAAAAACCGAAACGACTGTTTTTTTTGTTTTTCTTTTTCTTTTTTTAAAGTTTTTTTTTAAAAAAAATTAGCATTTAAAAAATTTATTGTCCCCTTTTGGGGGGGGAAAAAAAAGGGGGGGCCCCCTTAACCACGAAGTGGGAAAAACATTGCGAATAAAGAACTTCAAGAAATTTGTTGCCCTTTTCCCAAAAGGGTGCGAAAAAAAACTCAAAAGGTTTTTAACAATTTGGAATCCTTACCATATAGAGCAGAGGTTCCCAAACTGTTTTGTCTCGTAGACCAGTGGTCCCCAATCCATGGGCTACTGCCCGGTGCCGGGCCGTGGACCAAATGGTACTGGGCCGCGCCGCCTGCTTAAAATCAAAAATAATTTTTGAAAAAATCGTCAATTATATAGCTTGTTTATTTTAATACATTTTTCTTTACTGTTTATTTTTTAATTTAATATTTCCCTATTGAAGAATAATTTTTTTTAAATCCACATTCAATGTGACCCCCCAATGTGACCCCCCCCCAATGTGACTCCTCCCCAATGTAACCCCTACCCCTCAGTGGGCCGCGGTGAAATTATTAAACGCTGACCGGTCCGCGGCGACAAAAAGTTGGGGACCACTGCCGTAGACCGCTCCCCGATTTTTCTGTTTTGTATAGACCTCCTGCTTTCCTAATATTGATTTTTTTAGCGTTGGGAAAAACTTCAAAGTTTTGTGAACGAAAAAAGCACTGGTCGGTAGAGATTTGAAATTGAAAAGTACTAGCAAATCGACAAAAGTACTAGCAAATCGACACAAGTAAAAATCGACAAAAGTACTTTGCAAATCAAGTACTAGCAAATCGACAAAAAGTACTAGCAAATCGAAAAAGTACTAGCAAATCGACAAAAGTACTAGCGAATCGACAGAAAGATGAAACTGAGAAAAAATTAATTTCTCGCCAAATCTTCGGGAGAATGTCTATTATAAGAAAGTATTACGTAAGTACCTACATAGGTACTATCTGTGAGGTAGATTATTACATTTTGCGGGAAGCCAACGTTTTGGTGACGGCCTCGCCGAACACAACTTGCTCTGGGTGAGACACAGATTTTTCTTCTGATAGGATTTTTTCATTGTTATGAACGCTTAGCACATCTTTGTTTTTATAGCTTGTTACGTTGGTACATGAAATGTCACGATTATTTTTAACAATATTTATAAAACTAAATATTGCTTTTTAATATATGGTTTAGCAGCGCTGGGGTGGCCTTTTTTCGGAACAGAATTTGACGATTTTAGCTCCCGGGCGTTCTTTTGAAGAAATTCAAAATTAATCTTTTAAAATTTTATTTTTAATCTACGATTTTGAACTCTATGAAAGATGATCAAATCCGTGTTTGAAAAATACAAGTCTATGTGATTTACATCTTGGACAGTTGACCCGTGGCACGACAAGACTAGACCAAAACCAAGTGGGATTATTTATAAACTCATGTGTCGTTCAAAATTCAATTTAAACACTTTTCCGTTTCAGTCAACGGGAAATATTTAGAGGGGGCAATGACGTCAGATAGTTTTATTATTATAAACAAAATAAAAATTCAGATTCAACTAATCCGATCATTTGTAAAATGAACCACTTCAATGGAGTAATCAAGATGGCAATCATTTGATACAGCGGAGCGAGAGGCAGAAAAACAGTCATCATTTGATATATAATTAGGTGAGACATTCAGCATTCCGAAATGATCATTTTAACAATCGGGACATTCCGCGCCATGGTCGTGGACAAACGATTGTAGTTATTATTCCGGAACAATCGGTCGGACGTCTCCGACTTCATCTACAATTCACTTGCGCGTCATGTTTACTCCTCATGCTCCTTTCTCGGCTCATCCGCTCTACGCGTCTAAACCGTCTAAGCATTCTTTAAGAGGAAATAAAAACTATAATTAAAAGCTCGCCTTAGAACATGTGTATTATTATTATGTATGAATGTACTATTTAAAATACGTTTGAGAAATTATCTAAGACTATC
Organism: Drusus annulatus; assembly: GCA_022651775.1. Lineage (NCBI taxonomy): Eukaryota > Metazoa > Arthropoda > Insecta > Trichoptera > Limnephilidae > Drusus > Drusus annulatus. The sequence continues at coordinate 330,374 of JAGWCC010000529.1, read as the reverse complement.
AAAATATTCATATCTTAAAACCCTTTTATATATTTCCTCTCCATAACCACACCTCTTTTACAAAAAGCATTAGACATCAAAAGTTAGTTATAAAATGAAAAGATTAAGTAAACCTTACATTGATAATTATAAATTAGATTTAAAAGCAACAAATTACAGGAAAAGCCACATTTAGTGTTTATGCTGTATTACTGCAGGTCCCATATTGCCCGAGCCCAGCTTTTGAGGTGGCGATAGTTGACGTACTTTTCAAACATGGCAGATGCACTTTCAGGCATTTTGGTGAATAAATCTCCATCTTGAAAAATATGGCTCCTTTTACGGTTGTACGTAAATTTCACGAAAGATATAATTTTTTTAGGAGTGTGACGGAAGTACATTGTGAAAGCTAGTTTGATGGGCGCTCCACACGGGGGCTCTAGTGTGACCCCCAACGAGTGTTTCGTGTGATAACTTGTACTGATATATTATGAAGATACTAATTGAGCCTTGAAGTAACAATATATGTAGGGAGAGCTAATTATTTTTACCCAACCTACACAAACTTGCGATAAATCACTTTCTCCGGGCTTTTACGTCGTACACCATGAGAGAGAAAGAGACAGCAAATTTCTTGGGCCGCTTCTATATATTGTCGCAATGATCTTAAGGTCCTGGTTCACTGGCGGGACTCCGCCCACATTTTTTTACTACGCCACTAAACTTGACACAACTAAACGGTTTTTTAGGTTATATGCTATATTTTTGTTGATAAAAATACTGTGAAAAATTGGCTATACGAATAAACAAAAACATTATGTCGATATGTGCTATGAATGGATGTATAAATACCGTAGCCTTAGTCTTAGCCACGCCCAGGTGCGCCGAGTCAGGTTAAAATCAACACTGTACTGTCTACATTTTTTTTTAGATTCAGACATGGCGTCAATCATCTGTGGGCAAAATCAATATTTAAATATGACATAAAGTCCAGCAGCTGCATATTAAAAAAATAGTTAAAAGTCAAATTTAAATTGTATTGTCTTAGATTTTATGGTAGGCATAGGCGTACAGCCATTATAAATCAATGTGAGAAGGGGAATGTTATGAATGTTACCTAAGGTTTTGCTATGATGGAACTTTAAGGAAATTTGAAAGTGACATGACAAAAAATGTTAAAATAAAATATTATACAACGAATAATAATAACGAATTGTTATGCGATTTATCTCTACGTACATTCGACTGTCATGTGTAAAAAATCACTGGTTCCATTTTAGCAATAATACAAAATTTAAATTTGAATATAGAGAAGTATGTACGGTGCAATATCCATAATCCGAACTTCCGTAATCCGAACATTCCAGTAATCCGAACTGGCCCACAGTGTAACGACCAATGGACAAATAATAATAATAATAATAATAATATTTGGATAATTTGTATAGCGCCGTTTTTGTGAAAAATCACCTCAAGGGCGCTGTACAAATCTTAATTTCTACTTAATATTAATTCTTAGTTTATATAAATATACAGCAACATACTTACCTGGCAGGTCACTTCTGGCAGGACACAATCACCATATCATAATAACCTAAAATTTAGAATTACTTAAATTTTATTTTTATTTTTTATTTTATTTTATTTTATTTTGTTTATTTATTTATTTATTTATTTATTTTTTTTTTTTTATTTTTTTTTTATTTTTTTATTTTTTTTTTTTTTTTTTATTTTTTTTTTGTTAAGTTATTTGGTAAGATATATGTATTTATAAAAGAATAATAAATGCCTAGCAAGGTCGTAAATAAGTAAATATTGACACACATACATATTTATTTATGTGACCGGCCAAAATATGTAGTTTAATTCCAAAATATATATATTTTTAATATGTTTCCTATATGTAAACATTTAAATTCTATGAAAAAAAACAAACAAATGGGAGTGTGTATTGAAATTTTTCAAAAAACACGCAACTGTACGGTTGTGGATTTCTAATTTTCTTAATTTATCTTTCAAAGTGGTAACATATTGTATGTTAATAATAAAATACATGCGTATAATGTATGTTCAGTTGTCTCTTAATTTATCTTTCAAAGTGGTAACATATTGTATGTTAATAATAAAATACATACGTATTATGTATGTTCAGTTGTCTTTTTTTAGATTTTTCCGAAAACATTCCATAATCCGAACTTTTCGGTAATCCGAACATCTCCTTGCAGCAATTAGTTCGGATTACGGAGATTGCACTGTAATTATAATACCGATTGCTTAAACTTTGAAAAAGAAACTATTGAGGAGTACTAGTGTAATTTCGCATGATTTGAATATTAAACTACTAATAACTGAAGTCATGATCGGCGTAATTTATCTATATTTGCTAAGTACGAGTACAAAACTAAATTTTAATAGAAAATAATGTACTTACTTTTCTCCGGCACTCTCAAACAAAATAACACTGATTTACTATAATTAGTGTGATAAACTACCAGTTTATATTTTTTTAAATATTTTCTTAGCAAGATTCGGGAAACGAATAAACGTATTTGTCTCACATTCGTATTTATAGAGTGACGAATTGAACACTGACTTCAGTGCAAGTTCGCGAAGCTCTCTGAGACAAAAATTGACAAGAATTTTTACTGCGCATATGCTTGTAACAAGATGATACTGGTATATCATCATGTGCAGGTTTTTACAAGTTCAAAATGTATTGCGACCACAAAGCGAATGCCTACATCCTACAACTTACACAATTTTATAAACATATATAATATTTTTTTTACTTCATATGTACTTTTATAAATAATGTATATGTCTTTTATAATTTCATGCACCACCAAATTTTTTTTTCGCTGACGTAGACCCCTTGCAGGTTGTCATAGACCCCTGGGGGTCGAAATAGACCACATTGGGAATCACTGCTCTATGGTATCCATTGAGATGAAACTTTGCGGTTCTGTTGAGAAAAATGAACTGCATCGAAATCAAGGGAAAATACTACCAATTACAACATTTTTGGAAATACTATTAATTTTATAGACCAAATGCGAGACTTGGGGTCGGATTTAGAATGCCGTTTTCTCAAGCTCTATGGTATTGATGGTGATAAAACTTTGCCGTTCTGCTGAGAAAATTAAACTGCGTCGAATCCAAAAAAAAAAACTGCCATAAACAAGATTTATAGAAATACCATCAAACTGAAAGACCAAATGCGAGACTTGGGGTCGGATTGAGAATGCCGTTTTCTCAAGCTCTATGGTATCGACTGAGATGAAACTTTGCGGTTCTGTTGAAAAAAATGAATTGCATCGGAATCAAAGGAAAAAAACTGCCAATGACGAAATTTTTAGTACCAAATAAATGATAATAATAAATGTAATCAACTGTAAAAGTGCATAATAAATATAAACATGTAATTATACCATAATACTGGGACTAACCCAATAATTAGGAAATTTTATGGGAAATCTAGAAATTACAATTAAGATGGGAAAACCTAAAATAAACTCATTAATAATCTGTACTCACCAACTTTGCATTAATTAATATATTATAAAATCATATTTAGAGAAATACAACTGTAACCCATCTTAAATAAAAATTCATACCAGATAGATATATAAAATAATAAGCCAAAAGTAACTTGTAACTAGCAAAATAATGCAGCAATACTGATAAATATAATTAAAGTATAATCATGGTTTACTACCCCTGACATCCCAAAAATAGTATATAAGCCATAGAATAAGAACAACCTGTACTAGTCTGAAGATGGCCGTTATAGGCTGAAACCGGTCCAGTCAAAAAATAAAAAAGTGGAATAAAGTTTTAAATTTGTTTTATTACATCATTAAAATGGAATTCCACCACGAATTAACAGTTACAAAATTAGAAATAACAAAAATGTTGTTTGTATTTTAAATGACAAGGACGCCTTGGCAAAAAGCGGAAGCGTAATTTTTATTTGAAGATACGAGTATTAAGGGAAACTTATTTTTATAACAGAATAGTTCGGAACAATTCCAAATGTAATTAAATAAATAGAAGATTAGAATTAGGACCTTTCTATCATTGAATCGTTCGATTTATCATAGAGGAACGAAGAGTGGGCAGGAAAAAGATTAGACCGAAATCCTGGCTGTGATGGATTACGGCGTATTAGTGAAAATTTAAATATTTTCATCGATTTCACATAGCTATATACATTTTCTCCCTTGAAATATGTCGACGTTGAACGATAATTTTCTTTACAAAAGTGGATTTTGTAAAAGAGGTTTAGTTTATCTCCGAAAAACATAACACGGATCCTCGTAGTGTATTATAAAAGTAATGTTGATGTCAAAAGCAAATAAATCCCGCATCGTGTACATGTTATTTAAATTCACAATAGGAAAGCACTATTTATCACCTTATTAGTATAATGAATAGAGAATATAGCTTGGATGTGATGTATATCCCCAATAAAGGCTGCTATTGGAAGAAACTTGGCAGGAAACGATTATTTACAATAATAATTCAATAAACTATTTAATACTCGACTCCTTGCCTGTTCAAATCGGTAAACGATCTAAGAATAAATGTTTCTTGGACATGTGTTTCCGTAGAACAGATGGCCGCCCTGTTTTGGCCGTTGCGTCTGCGGCTCCTAGTTAAGTTAATGTGTTCACATGTTAAAAATGTCCGAATTCCGCGTGGGCGGTAACCCTGAAATAACAATATATGGAGGGATAGCTAATTTGTTTTACCCAACCCATCCGAAATTGTAATAAATCACTTTTTCCGAGTTTTTACATCGTACACCATGAGAGAGAAAGAGACAGCAAATTTCTTGGACGGCTTCTATATACTGTCGTAATGATCTTAAGCTGATTATTTTCGCTGGTTAACGGCGGGACTCCGCCCACATTTTTTTATTTTGCCACTAAACTTGACACAACTAAACGGTTTTTTAGGTTAGATGCTATATTTTTGTTGATAAAAATACTGTGAAAAAGTGGCTATACGAATACACAAAAACATTGTGTCGATATGTGATATGAATGGATGTATAAATACCGTAGCCTTAGTCTTAGCCACGCCCAGGTGCGCCGAGTCAGGTTAAAATCAACACTGTACTGTCTACATTTTTTTTTAGATTCAGACATGGCGTCAATCATCTGTGGGCAAAATCAATATTTAAATATGACATAAAGTCCAGCAGCTGTATATTAAAAAAATAGTCAAAAGTCAAATTTAAATTGTATGGTCTTAGATTTTATGGTAGGCATAGGCGTACACGTCAATGAAGGGGGAATGTTATGAATGTTACCTAAGGTTTTGCTATGATGGAACTTTAAGGAAATTTGAAAGTGACATGACAAAAAATGTTAAAATAAAATATTATACAACGAATAATAATAACAAATTGTTATGCGATTTATCTCTACGTACATTCGACTGTCATGTGTAAAAAATCACTGGTTCCATTTTAGCAATAATACAAAATTTAAATTTGAATATAGAGAAGTATGTACGGTGCAATATCCATAATCCGAACTTCCGTAATCCGAACTTCCGTAATCCGAACTTCCGTAATCCGAACTTCCGTAATCCGAACATTCCAGTAATCCGAACTGGCTACAGTGTAACGACCAATGGACAAAAGTACAATTTTTACTTTTTTTGTTAAGTTATTTGGTAAGATATATGTATTTATAAAAGAATAATAAATGCCTAGCAAGGTCGTAAATAAGTAAATATTGACACACATACATATTTATTTATGTGACCGGCCAAAATATGTAGCTTAATTCCAAAATATATATATTTTTTAATATGTTTCCTATATGTAAACATTTAAATTCTATGAAAAAAAAACAAACAAATGGGAGTGTGTATTGGAAATTTTTCAAAAAACACGCAGCTGTACGGTTGTGGATTTCTAATTTTCTTAATTTATCTTTCAAAGTGGTAACATATTGTATGTTAATAATAAAATACATACGTATTATGTATGTTCAGTTGTCTTTTTTTAGATTTTTCCGAAAACATTCCATAATCCGAACTTTTCGGTAATCCGAACATCTCCTTGCAGCAATTAGTTCGGATTACGGAGATTGCACTGTAATTATAATACCGATTGCTTAAACTTTGAAAAAGAAACTATTGAGGAGTACTAGTGTAATTTCGCATGATTTGAATATTAAACTACTAATAACTGAAGTCATGATCGGCGTAATTTATCTATATTTGCTAAGTACGAGTACAAAACTAAATTTTAATAGAAAATAATGTACTTACTTTTCTCCGGCACTCTCAAACAAAATAACACTGATTTACTATAATTAGTGTGATAAACTACCAGTTTATATTTTTTTAAATATTTTCTTAGCAAGATTCGGGAAACGAATAAACGTATTTGTCTCACATTCGTATTTATAGAGTGACGAATTGAACACTGACTTCAGTGCAAGTTCGCGAAGCTCTCTGAGACAAAAATTGACAAGAATTTTTACTGCGCATATGCTTGTAACAAGATGATACTGGTATATCATCATGTGCAGGTTTTTACAAGTTCAAAATGTATTGCGACCACAAAGCGAATGCCTACATCCTACAACTTACACAATTTTATAAACATATATAATATTTTTTTTACTTCATATGTACTTTTATAAATAATGTATATGTCTTTTTATAATAAGATAGTATAGTGTAAGTAAATAGGTACTATCAGTGTATGTTGAGATCCACTATCGTGGCCCCCCATTTTCATTTCATGCACCACCAAATTTTTTTTTCGCTGACGTAGACCCCTTGCAGGTTGTCATAGACCCCTGGGGGTCGAAATAGACCACATTGGGAATCACTGCTCTATGGTATCCATTGAGATGAAACTTTGCGGTTCTGTTGAGAAAAATGAACTGCATCGAAATCAAGGGAAAATACTACCAATTACAACATTTTTGGAAATACTATTAATTTTATAGACCAAATGCGAGACTTGGGGTCGGATTTAGAATGCCGTTTTCTCAAGCTCTATGGTATCGACTGAGATGAAACTTTGCGGTTCTGTTGAAAAAAATGAATTGCATCGGAATCAAAGGAAAAAACTGCCAATGACGAAATTTTTAGTACCAAATAAATGATAATAATAAATGTAATCTACTGTAAAAGTGCATAATAAATATAAACATGTAATTATACCATAATACTGGGAGTAACCCAATAATTAGGAAATTTTATGGGAAATCTAGAAATTACAATTAAGATGGGAAAACCTAAAATAAACTCATTAATAATCTGTACTCACCAACTTTGCATTAATTAATACATTATAAAATCATATTTAGAGAAATACAACTGTAACCCATCTTAAATAAAAATTCATACCAGATAGATATATAAAATAATAAGCCAAAAGTAACTTGTAACTAGTAAAATAATGCAGCAATACTGAAAAATATAATTAAAGTATAATCATGGTTTACTACCCCTGACATCCCAAAAATAGTATATAAGCCATAGAATAAGAACAACCTGTACTAGTCTGAAGATAGCCGTTATAGGCTGAAACCGGTCCAATCAAAAAATAAAAAAAGTGGAATAAAGTTTTAAATTTGTTTTATTACATCATTAAAATGGAATTCCACCACGAATTAACAGTTACAAAATTAGAAATAACAAAAATGTTGTTTGTATTTTAAATGACAAGGACGCCTTGGCAAAAAGCGGAAGCGTAATTTTTATTTGAAGATACGAGTATTAAGGGAAACTTATTTTTATAACAGAATAGTTCGGAACAATTCCAAATGTAATTAAATAAATAGAAGATTAGAATTAGGACCTTTCTGTCATTGAATCGTTCGGTTTATCATAGAGGAATGAAGAGTGGGCAGAAAAAAGATTAGACCAAAATCCTGGCTGTGATGGATTACGGCGTATTAGTGAAAATTTAAATATTTTCATCGATTTCACATAGCTATATACATTTTCTCCCTTGAAATATGTCGACGTTGAACGATAATTTTCTTTACAAAAGTGGATTTTTGAAAAGAGGTTTGGTTTATCTCCTAAAACCGGATCCTCATAGTGTAATATAAAGTAATGTTGGTCTCAAAACAAATTGATCCCGCGTCGTGTACATGTTATTTAAATTCACAATAGGAAAGCCCTATTTATCACCTTATTAGTATAATGAATAGAGAATATAGCTTGGATGTGATGCATATCCCCAATATAGGCTGCTATTGGAAGAAACTTGGCAGGAAACGATTATTCACAATAATAATTCAATAAACTATTTAATACTCGACTCCTTGCCTGTTCAAATCGGTAAACGATCTAAAAATAAATGTTTCTTGGACATGACGTGTTTCCGATGACCGCCCTGTTTTGGCCGCCGCGTCTGCGGCTCCTAGTTAAGTTAAGGCTGATTCACACCAACGTCCGGTTCCGCTCAGTGCCGATATTGTTCCTCAAGAAAACTTATTGAAATGGTATGAATATCAATCAAGGAGTATGTGCCAAGACAAATTTGTGTGGCAGTATATCCTTCTGCCCACCCTTGTGATATTTAACTACCTATTTAGTTATATAATTATTTTGAAGTGTAAAAATACTAACATCGCAGATTTATTTTTATCAAAAACCATTTTTTTGTCACTAAATAATATTTTTATTAATTATTAAAATTAGTGATAAAAAAATGGTTTAAAAAAAAAAATGCGTTGTAAGTATTTTTACACTTCAAAATAATTATTTAACTAAATAAGTAGTTAAATATCACAAGAATGGGCAGAAGGATATACTGCCACACAAATTTGTCTTGGCACATACTCCTTGATTGATATTCATACCATATCAATAAGTTTTCTTGCGGAACAATATCGGCACTGAGCGGAACCGGACGTTGGTGTGAATCAGGCTTTAAAGCGTTATGTTAATTTCTCGTAGTTACGGTGAGTCAACGAGGTGTTTGTAAAGGTGGTTGAATTATTAATTGTGCTACCAGTATTCATCGGTCAATCCTCGCGGGAACACAACTTGCTCCGGGTGAGTCTTTTCTCGTTTTGCCTGTCCCGTCTTTTCGTGTCACGTAGGATTTAGACACATAGATTTTTCTTCTGATAGGATTTTTTCATTATTTTGAACGCTTAGCACATCTTTGTTTTTATAGCTTGTTACGTTGGTACATGAAATGTCACGATTCGTTTTGTTTTTTAACAATATTTACAAAACTGCGCATTGCTTTTTAATATACGGTTTAGCAGCGCTGGGGCGGCCTTTTTTTCGGAACAGAATTTGACGATTTTAGCTTCCGGACGTTCTTTTGAAGAAATACAAAATTAATCTTTTAAAATTTTATTTTTATCTACGATTTTGAATTTAAAATACGTTTGAGAAATTATCTAAGACTATCAAAATATTCATATCTTAAAACCCTTTTATATATTTCTTCTCCATAACCACACCTCTTTTACAAAAGGCATTAGACATCTAAAGTTAGTTATAAAATTGAAAGATTAAGTAAGCCTTACATTGATAATTATAAATTAGATTTAAAAGCAACAAATTACAGGAAAAGCCACATTTAGTGTTTATGCTGTATTACTGCAGGTCCCATATTGCCCGAGCCCAGCTTTTGAGGTGGCGATAGTTGACATACTTTTCAAACATGGCAGATGCACTTTCAGGCATTTTGGTGAATAAATCTCCATCTTGAAAAATATGGCTCCTTTTACGGTTGTACGTAAATTTCACGAAAGATATAATTTTTTTAGGAGTGTGACGAAGTACATTGTGAAAGCTAGTTTGATGGGCGCTCCACACGGGGGCTCTAGTGTGACCCCCAACGAGTGTTTCGTGTGATAACTTATACTGATATATTATTAAGATACTAATTGAGCCTTGAAGTAACAATATATGTAGGGAAAGCTAATTATTTCGTCTTCTAACATATGATTTGATTTTAAAGCTGTTGATTAACCTTGCCGCACCCAAGATGGCCGCTACGCTTGAAGAATATCTATTTTTAAGAGACTGACGTAAGAAGCTGACGGCAAATAGCCCGGATAAACCACCTCGGAAGTTACTTACCACAAGTCAGAGAATATACTTTGATCATTGTTGCTAAATCGTGGTGGAATTCCATTTAAATATAATAGAGAGAATCATGTGAGCATTTATTACCGTACATCGGATGAACACGTAAACGTACTTAATTGACTCTTCAATCCACTTTTATTTTATATTTTTCATCCGCTACATATCCAAACCATACCATGGTCCCTTTCTTAATCTTATTCATTACTTTAATATCAGCCTTGCATTATTTTCCGGAGCTCCTTAACTGTAATACCTATACATGGATTTGCCACAACTTCGTCTCACGGATTTCTTTTCTAATGTTTAATATCTAATTAATTTATTTTGGATTTCAGATATATTCTCCCAGAAGTGGATAGCTCTTGCGAAGTCCAGTTGAAGCCGTGACTCCTGAGCCGCCTTACAGTGCTTAGTGCCCAGTGTTCAGTGCTTCATCACCTCCTCAGACGATACTGGTCTGGTCAGTGATTGGGTCAATCCTCGCAGGAACACAACTTGCTCCAGGTGAGTCTTTTCTCGTTTTGTCTGTCCCGCTTTTGGCGAACTTGTCGAGGAGTCCTACGCGGACGATTGTTACCTTTAATACGTTGACGGCATTACAGAAATGCGTTTCCTTACTTCTTGAGATGGATCCCATCTGTCGCTACTTTCGTATATATGTGATACTTTTGTAAAATAAAAAATAATAAATATAATCCCACATCTCCGGTATCGGGTTTTTTTTATAGCTATTAGTATTAATTAAGGTTTATTGCTGCAGATCCCATATAGACCGAGCCCAGCTTTTGAGGTGGCAATCGTTGACATAGTTTTGAAACATGGCAGATGCACTTTCAGGCATTTTGATGAATAAACGTAAAATGACAAATAAATTCACAATCTCGATCTTGAAAAATGTGGCTCCTTTTATGGTGTTAGGTAAATTTCTCAAAAAAACATAAATTGTAGAAGTATGAGAAGTGCATTGTTAAAGCTTATTTGATGTCCGTTCCACACGGGGGTTCTATTGTGACCCCCGAACGAGTGTTTCGTGTGATATCTTAGATAGAAATACTGATATGTTATGAATATATTATAAACGTGAAAATAAAACTCGCATTAATGTTGAAGGGTTTAATTACGCATTTAGGTAATTGCACCTGTAGCACGAATAGGTATAATAATCGTATCAATATATGAACAATAGTATCGTGGGGTAGAATCCAGACTGTTTGGGTAGAGGTTAAGGGATGCTGTCCCCATCTGCATCGTCAAGTGCATTCCTCCGCCACATGTCGATTTGCATCTTTGGGCGACCCCATATTCGACTCACGCGGCCATCCTGACCATCGATTGTGACCTCACAAACAGAAAAGCATAATTAGTTACAAACATTAAATAATAATCAACGGCCAACCTTCTGTCAGACATCAGTAAGACGATGTTGTGAACATCACCTTCATCTGAGGGGTGGTCATTGATACTCCCTGGCTGCAGTCAATCAAGTGACCTGCTCCAGGTTCCATCACAAACTTACGTTTCGGTCCATCACAGGAACCAATCCATAACACAGTGACTTTTCATTACATCACCCAGATGTAGCAGCACACGGATAGCCTCTCCAGGACATATTCAATACTTAGAGTAACGTAGAGACCTAACATTGCGAAATTTTGAAGCCGCTTTTTGACCAAGCATTGACCAAGGGAGGTATGACGTATATGCTTCCAGCCAATCGGATGCGTAGAAAACCGTAAATATAAACATTATTCCGTCTTTATCTGTTCGCGAACAATTTTGAGTTGCTACATGAGAAAGAAAGAGACATGGAAACGTTCAGATGTTGGACTAATCAGGGAATCCCAATTTTAACAAATTTACGTCAGAATCCCGTGTAACTCTCGAAGTAAAACATATTGAGAATGCATTCAAACTCATTTTAAGCGGGAGTTTATTATATCGAAACAAATAATGCAAAGATTGACTAAATATTGGTGTAGGTAACTAGTTGTTTTGTAGGTTAGCATGTAAAATATTTGAGGTCAAACTAAAAAATACGAATTCTTGGATAAATACCTGTAGAAACTGATTTTTTTGGTCCTTTGTTACTTCAGTTGAAACAACCAACAACTGCACATATAACCATATCGTTTTTTTTAAATATTGCACTAAATTCACTTAAGTAATTATATATTTTAAGCTTTTTGTCTGTCAATTCGACTGACATGTAAACATTGTTAACTACTGTGAAGTTAGTAATATATTGAAAAAATGGCTACACGGTTTTAAGCACGCCTCAAATCATATGTTCTTAATAACAATTGTTTGTCTCTTTTTCTCATATGTCTATAGAAACGAGAATAAAGAGAGAGCTATATTTTGCGAGTATGAACGATTTGACTGATAATTAGGACGGTCTCTCTATATTGTTACTCTAAGATTCAATACACCACGTGCGATTCTCAGAGGCTTCCCAAGCATGTAATCCACTCAACCGTTCAGTATTCAGAGGCTTTCCAAGCATGCTCCCAGAGGCTTCCCAAGCATGAAATCCAAACGACTGCACTTTCAGAGGCTTCCCAAGCATGAAATCTAAACAACTACACTTTCAGAGGCTTCCCAAGCATGCTCCCAGAGGCTTCCCAAGCATGAAATCCAAACGACTGCACTTTCAGAGGCTTCCCAAGCATGAAATCCAAACAACTACACTTTCAGAGGCTTCCCAAGCATAAAATCCAAATGTGCACTTTCAGAGGCTTCCCAAGCATGCTCCCAGAGGCTTCCCAAGCATGAAATCCAAATGTGCACTTTCAGAGGCTTCCCAAGCATGCTCCCAGAGGCTTCCCAAGCATGAAATACAAATGTGCACTTTTCATCCTTGATCTGAACGATCAATTTCAGCATATACTTACGCCCACTTTTATTTTGAGCTTACCATGACCATCGACCAAGATGGCTTACTAGAGAGAGGGTCAATCTTGCAATTAATTCCCGCGCCGTCTCAGTCTAGCAGTCAAATGACGATCCTAGTGCCAACAGTCACATCCACATCAATTTTGTCTGCAAAATCACAATACATTGATTATTCCAACAGTCCAATGACCATCCTAGTGACAACAGTCACAATCACATCCACATTCATTTTATCTGCAAAATCACAACTAATTGATTATTCCAGCAGTCCAATGACTATCCTAGTGACAACAGTCACATTCACATTTATTTATTCTGCATAATCACAACAAATTGAGTCTTCCAGCAGTCAAACAATAACTACCTCAGTGACAACAGTCACTTCCACATCTGTTTTATCAGCAAAATCATAATAAATTGATTCTTTCAGTAGTCAAACAATAACTACCTCAGTGACAACAGTCACTTCCACATCTGTTTTATCAGCAAAATCATAATAAATTGATTCTTTCAGTAGTCAAACAATAACTGACTTTCAGTGACAACAGTCACTTCCACATCTGTTTTATCAGCAAAATCATATAAATTGATTCTTTCAGTAGTCAAACAATAACTACCTCAGTGACAACAGTCACTTCCACATCTGTTTTATCAGCAAAATCAAAAATTGATTCTTTCAGTAGTCAAACAATAATACAGTGACAACAGTCACTTCCACATCAAAATCATAATAAATTGATTCTTTCAAGTCAAACAATAACTACCTCAGTGACAACAGTCACTTCCACATCTGTTTTTATCAGCAAAATCATAATAAATTGATTCTTTCAGTAGTCAAACAATAACTACCTCAGTGACAACAGTCAATTCCACATCTGTTTTATCAGCAAAATCATAATAAATTGATTCTTTCAGTAGTCAAACAATAACTACCTCAGTGACAACAGTCACTTCCACATCTGTTTTATCAGCAAAATCATAATAAATTGATTCTTTCAGTAGTCAAACAATAACTACCTCAGTGACAACAGTCACTTCCACATCTGTTTTATCAGCAAAATCATAATAAATTGATTCTTTCAGTAGTCAAACAATAACTACCTCAGTGACAACAGTCACTTCCACATCTGTTTTATCAGCAAAATCATAATAAATTGATTCTTTCAGTAGTCAAACAAAATCAACACAATTGATTCCTCAGTGACAAACAGTCACTTCCACATCTGTTTTATCAGCAAAATCATATAAATTGATTCTTTCAGTAGTCAAACAATAACAACCTCAGTGACAACAGTCACTTCCACATCTGTTTTATCAGCAAAATCATATAAATTGATTCTTTCAGTAGTCAAACAATAACAACCTCAGTGACAACAGTCACTTCCACATCTGTTTTATCAGCAAAATCATAAATTGAATCTTTAAGTAGTCAAACAATTCCTTTCAGTTTTAGTCAAATAAATTGATTAATAACTACCTCAGTGACAACAGTCACTTCCACATCTGTTTTATCAGCAAAATCATAATAAATTGGTTCTTTCAGTAGTCAAACACAACTACCTCAGTGACAACAGTCACTTCCACATCTGTTTTATCAGCAAAATCATAATAAATTGATTCTTTCAGTAGTCAAACAATAACTACCTTAGTGACAACAGTCACTTCCACATCTGTTTTATCAGCAAAATCATATAAATTGATTCTTTCAGTAGTCAAACAATAACAACCTCAGTGACAACAGTCACTTCCACATCTGTTTTATCAGCAAAATCATATAAATTGATTCTTTCAGTAGTCAAACAATAACAACCTCAGTGACAACAGTCACTTCCACATCTGTTTTTATCAGCAAAATCATAATAAATTGATTCTTTTTAAGTAGTCAAACAACTACCTCAGTGACAACAGTCACTTCCACATCTGTTTTATCAGCAAAATCATAATAAATTGATTCTTTAAGTAGTCAAACAATAACTACCTCAGTGACAACAGTCACTTCCACATCTGTTTTATCAGCAAAATCATAATAAATTGATTCTTTAAGTAGTCAAACAATAACTACCTCAGTGACAACAGTCACTTCCACATCTGTTTTATCAGCAAAATCATAATAAATTGATTCTTTCAGCAGTCAAACAATAACTACCTCAGTGACAACAGTCACTTCTACATCTGTTTTATCGGCCAAATCATAATGAATTGATTCTCTCAATTCGCTTATTAGCTCCAATATACTTCCTAATGAACCGTGTCATTTTAGGAAACCAAAACTCGCTCTTAATGAGTTTTTCGCACCGGTCAAACCAATAGTGGTCAATATCATCATGATATCTTTCAATTAGCATCCACCTGGCCATAGACAGAACAAAATTCCTCTTTCCGACAAAGATTTTCCAAATTATCGACCATTCCTCATACAGAAACCTGTATAGATATCCTTATTTGCCTTGCAACTCATAAAAATCTATTTCTCGATCCTAGAGATTCGAAGAAAATAGTCAATCATCACTTCCAATCGTTGAAACTTGTAACATTAACTTCCTGAGGTACATGTCTTGCGGCTCAAGACTTTTTACTCATTTATTCTTTCGCCTTGAATATTGATATTGAATAAACTGATCATTCTCCACGTCGATCGATATATCCCGAACATATCTTATGAACTATGCATCTCTTTATCAAATTTGCTTAAACAGCACTACATTCAGCGATCACAATAAAATTAAGGCTAAATAGATCGATCCAAAATCTTTCAATCGACTCTACAACCGGGCACCGACTCTCGAGTCTGCTTCTTCTACTCATTTGAAGTCACCTGACTGAAATAAGTAGTCTGTTTGAACGAGCCGTTCTGTTGCATTTGCATTAATATGCCTCCCAAGTCTAACATACTAGTATCGAGCTCCCTCGAGGTAATATTTCACAAAAACGGCGCTATACAAATTAGCCAAATGCATTGGTGTTTTGAATTCTCTATTCCAAATAGCCAGTTAATGTCCTAGATCCCAGATTGTTATATTCAAATAGGAAACTGTACACATTTTCCAAAATTTCCTATAAAATCTCTCTTTATACAGCAGTGCGGGTGTGAGGGATTGATTTTATCAAGTCTATCCTCTCAGATACCGTCTTAGATGTCAACATAGCATTCATAAAAATTAGGGTACCGTCACTTGGTATCTTCTACAATTCATTCTTAATAGTTCGATTAGCCAATCCATAAATCTCCCAAAGGTGTTTGTAGCCATCAGTATAGATTCTGTGTTTTTATTAGAATCCCTAGCTTGTGCCGCAATCAAAGGATATCCTCCCACACAAACTGAAATCAGCTGGATTTTTTCTAACTAGAATAACGGGGCTTTCAATCAAATTCTCTCTTGATTCTGTTTATTAGAAGATAATCGATCTTTTCTTGCATAACTCTATTCCCTGCAAATATACACCTTATAGTAGATCGGTTTCTCTGAAATCGTCTAGATCGTCTTTTTTCCAAAAAATCTGCATTCTAGTTAAGAAGTAGAGCGCACAAACCATGCATTAGTATCTTTAAGCACCTAGAATAAGTCTGACTTTTCCTTGTCATCAATCTCGCCAATATTCTAGTCAGCTGCTTATCTAAAAAGTAAAATTTGAATTTTTTTCAAAAGTAATAAAATCGAAGAACTCACAAAAAAGTGACTAACCTTTCCAGTTGTCAAAAACAATCCACTAATCCAAAATATCTGATAATGCTAACATATGATAAACATATGCGTACCAACATAACAAAAAAAACGATAATCGAATGTACACAGCCCGTGAAAATTTAAAATTCACCTTTTCTTTTGAACAGGCCTCGTATGCAAACGTTCATACCGTCCCTTTCTTAATCTTATTCATTACGCTTACATCAGCCTCGCATTCTTTCCGGATCTCCACAACTGAAACACCTACGGCCTCACATGGATTTACCACAACTTCGTCCAAGGGATTTCCTTTCTTATTATCACAACTAATTGATTTATGCCCATTTCAGATATATTCTCCCGGAAGTGGACAACTCTTGCGAAGTCCAGTTGAACCCGCGACTCTTGGACCAGCTTCAAGTGCTCAGTGGTCAGTGCATCATCACTCGCTCATACAATACTTGGCTGGTCAGTGATTGTTCCACTCTACGCAGGAAGACAACTTGCTTCAGGTGAGTCTCTTCTTATTTCTGGGAGGTGTCATGCGCGGATGTTCTTAGTGTTGTTCATGTCCGATTCCTTACTTCCTGGGATCCCATTGTCGCCAACCCAACTGTGGAACTATTTATTTTCAGAATGATTGATTTTTTTTTTTCTTCTATCCTTTTATATTTACCAGGGGTGTTAGTTGAAGTTTGCCGGTTTTTTCAATAAAGAAAACGCTTAATTCTCAAGGGAATCTCAGAATTTTTTTATTCAAAGTATTGACCATCGGATTCTATACATTTTGCCCATCTTTGAGGCAAATCATGGATACCATTCCAAAATTGGCGAAGCGCTGCTCTGCGAGTGAGTGTCCCATCGATGCGAAAAGGTGATAGTCGGACGAGACAAGGTCTGGAGAGTACGGCGGGTGCAATAATATTTCCCAATTCAATGCTTTGAGAGTGTTCTTCACTACTTTAGCTGTATGAGGCGGTGCGATTTGTCTCAAGATTTTCGATTTGTCTCTCGTTCATTTGGTGTGGTACCCATTTTCCATACTTTTGGATCTTTCCCATGGCTTTTAAACGTTGGAAAATTGCTCCTCGGGTCACATTAAGTGTTTGGGACAATTGTTGTTGCGATTGGGTTGGGTCTTCATCCAATAACGCCTGCAATTCCTCGTCTTCGAACTTTTTCGTTGCACCAGGATGTTCATTGTCTGTCAAATCGAAATCTCCACTATCAAATTGACGAAACCATGTCTCAAATGTTTTAATCACTGGAGCATGTTCACCATAAGTTTCTACCGGCAACCGATGAGCTTCAACTGCTTTTTTCTTTTGATGAAATAAGAAAAGCAACGAATGCCGCAAATGCGATTTACTTGGAACGAAACTCGACATATTCACTGAGGTAAACCACTATGACACTATTATTTTGGCAGAATGTAACTTGTGTATTTTTGAAGGTTAATGTCCATAAAAAATATGACATAGATGCCAAATCATAGAAATGTATACATATCTCTAGCGACATCTATGAGTAAAACCGGCAAACTTCAACTAACACTATTACTATTGTTGTAATTTTTTTTACTGAATTTTGTATTTACCACTGATTATTCATCATTGAAAGAAGTACTCCAATTTGCAGCAGCACAGGCAGCACAGTTGGGAAGGCATTAAAAACGAAGGAACCAGTTCCAGTTCCATTCGCTTTTAAATCTCTACCGACTAGTACGTGATTTTTGTGGCGAAGAATCGATTCCAGTGCTTTTCACTTTGAAATCCCTACCGACAAGTACATTTTATTGTGGCAAGGAACCGGTTCCAGTTTCAAAGCGCTACCGACTAGTATGTGATTTTGTTGGCGAGGAACCAGTTCCAGTTCTTTTGGTTTTCAAATCTCTACCGACTAGTACGTGCTATATCGGCCATCGGCTATATGGCCTAGGAGCCAATAGGTCTTGCAATATGTATGTCTAGGGCTTAGGAGCCTTAAGATCTGGCAATATGAATGTCTGGGGTCAAATATTCTAAAAGTTCTACAATATGTTTGTCTGGGGTTTAGGAGCCTAAAGATCTTATAAATAGAGGGTCAAATAGTCTTTAAATGTATTTGACCCCAGACATACAAACTTCCAGATCTTTATGCTCCTAGGATCCCAGACAAACATATTGCAGGATCTTAGGCTCTTAGGCCCCCGGTATGCATATTGCAAGCTCTCTAGGCCCCAGGCATGCATATGGCAGGACCTCTAGGCTCCTAGGCCCCAGGCATACATGGTGCAGGACTTATAGGCTCCTAGAATCGTTCGATGGCTTTATTTTTATTATCGGTATTGGTTAAAAAAAACATTTAATGAATTTGATTAATTAGATAAATTATTTGAGATTGTTCAGACAATGTGTTTCAATCAACGCATGCTCTCGACTACCCGGGGCCAGTGAGACGCGGGAGCTGGGGAAGAGGAAGGTCGGGAGGTACCTGGCTATACAGATCTGGTCATTAAACACGGTTGAAGCCACTTGAAGCAAAGTTAACATTCTAAATGCTACCACTAGTATGATTGATGCATGTGCCTGTTAAAGACTTGCCTTGCTGAAAGAAAAAGTTTGTGTTAGCTTTTCCTGATTACTTATTTATATAAAGGTACTCAACGTATAAATATGTATACCAACAACAGATAATCTTTCTAGTGAGTACGTACATACGTACGTACAAGTGTGATCTTTTGGGAATTGGAACTGAGGATGAAAATAACAAGCGATTACGTAGCTCCACCTGTAATATAGACAAACGCCTTTGCGACATCAGACTGTCAGTAACATTGCTAGTCCAGTTACATTCCGCGGCTTTTCACGGGTAACTACTATTTGTACAGCAAGTTCTTGTTTGCAGTTGTTTGTTCTCCGCGGGCTTCGGCGCCGTACAGTCGCGGGCGGTGTTCAGTTCTTTTTCTTTCTCACATTTCTCTTAATATGTTAAATGTTATTAAATACCTTTTGTACATGCAGTGCCGCAATACCAACCCTGGCTGTTATTGTCCATGTTGCAGAGGCAGTCTCCAGGCTCTCCGTCGGACCACTTCTCCGTCTGCCCAACATGCCCATGAAGGCGGACACGGGCTTGGCCTACAGCTCAGAACACTGGAAAGAAACCCTCGCAGAATTCCATCACATCGATGATGGAACAAAACTTACGTTGGAACCATATCCCGGTGTTCGAGTGTTGGCGGCCTTCGCGAAGCTGGCTTACACCGATTGTAAAGAGACGCTGTCTGAAGGGTGGGAACTACTCACCACGGCTCAGAACACCTCCTTTGGCAATGGGTACTTCGGCTGTGCCTTCTGGAGCCCCTCAGAGCAGCAGGTCGTCATAGCCCACAGGGGAACGAACCCCAAGTGTGTGGGCGCATTGTGGGTTGACGTAAAAGGCGTTTATTGGAATAAATACACTGAATATATGAGCTCTGCAGTCACTTTTGCAGACGACGTTAAGAGCGCCATTCTAAAAATTAATAAAGTACGCGGCAGTCGCTTCGTGTTGTCCTTTTAGTGGTCATTCCTTGGGAGGGTGGCTGGCCGGGGTCACCACGTTCACGGTAAAATATCTCGAGAGAAGAGACGGAGAATTCCGCAGGATTGGCAGCCCCGGTGATGGCCTCCACGCGCACACCCTGGCCTTGGACAGCCCTGGGATCGAGGATATGCTCATCAAGATCAGTCGAGACTACGGTGTGCGATACGACCAGTCCATGTGCACCAAGCAACTAGATATTACAACCTACTTTGCTGCTCCAAATCTTGTAAACTCCACTGGCTATCACCAGGGAGCCATACGTCAGGTCTGTACTGAGCGGGTGGCTGACTCCAGTGACTCGGAGGAGTTCACCATGTTGTGCAATATAAAAACACACGCGTTAGACATCTTTATCCAAGCTCTTGAACAAGGAAATAAGATACATGAGGTATGGGACTGGCCCCAAGGATCGAGTGAGCATGAATATTTCCACAAGCTGGAAATACTCACTAACTCCTATATCTTGGAAATGGATGCTGAAGAAGTTCCCTTGCACGTCCAAGTGGCAGCCACCAGGACACGGAGCCAGTTGAACAAGATACTGGCAGTGAAACGCGATCCTTTCGATACAAAACAATTCCATCGTTAGAAAATACTTGCCACTTGGGAGTGTTTTCCACAGAAGAGTATGAGTTTATAAATAATTGGCGTTTTTTTCAAAACACTCCACAAATTAAACTGAATGAAATCAAAACATTCGAATCTGACCTAGGGCTGGAACCATTAAACCTCCGAAAATTTAAGATGAACGCTAGAAGAAACATCATGTCCTGCGAATCCAAAGACACATTTAGACCAGGTGATTAGAATAACCAAACAGTTAATACGCTGGTTTGGTTCGGAGATCATACAAACTCTGACCAAACAGAACGAGGAGATAAAGTCAGCCCCCCTATACATGGCTGGCCAGTTCTACCTCCGCACCTTGCCCCGTATCCTGGACTGCGAGGACACCTTGGGGCTGAAGTCCTTCTTGAAATCTCAACAACATGTCTTACAAATAATTGTGGATAGTGATTTAACATTTGAAGCGGCCAGATTTTACAGCATATTGACTGGCATGGAAGAAACATCTTTGAAGAAAAAATACTTGGAAGAAAACTACCACACAATGTTAGATTGGAATGATGTGCCTACTTTAGCCAAGATGGTAGATTTCAAGAAGTCGAATGACAGCCACATTACCAACTTGTTAATTCTTGTCTTTCCAACTGTGCCGGAAATTTCCACCTGTGTCAATCTGCAAACCATATTGACAATTTCAAGACCATTCGATCCAAATCAATTAATTTCAAATTATATGAGGATGTAAACTAACTGTTCAAACTAAGACCCTGAAACCATTTAAACTAAGTGACCTAACTCCTACTTCTAGAACAGAGTTGTTTGCGAGAGATGCAGTTACCTTGGGTGAGGAAACGCTAAGCCTTAATATCTTACTGGGAAATATCTTTGAATCTCCCGATATGCAGTTACTTGACAAAATAGATCCCTTGGTTTCACCCATTTTGAAGAATCTCGCGACAGACAACCAGTTCATAGAGAAAGTGCCAAGCAACCTTCCCAGGCTTTGTCACCTAGAAGCTTTGTTTTCCAGAGGGAACCAGCAAGTGGATAAAGCGGTGCTCGCCGCTCTGTTGGAGAGCGGATCACTGCTGGTGATTGGCTACTCAGCGCAGCTCCCCCACGACTACTGGGGGGAGCTGGCACAGGCTTCGGGAGGGGGAGATCTTCACCTCTGAGACAGATGGACAGGACCGGTTCCTGGATGTGTGTCGGGAGAATCCAGATAGGCTTATCTATTTGTTCCATTTATCCGCGCAAGTCTTCACCCTGAAAGAAGTTTACAACAGTAGCGTATACCTGCCCAGAAAGTTCCGCAGTCGATTTCCGGGGGAAACCCCCCTTTTTTAAAAAAAATAAAAAAAAATTTTTTTTGGGGGGCCCCGGGAAAGGGGGGGCAAAAGGGGGGGGGAAAAAAGGGGCCCCGGGAAAAAAATTCCCCGGGAAAAAAAAAGGAAAAAGGGGGGGGGGTTTTTTTTTGGGGGGGGGGAAAGGGGGGGGAGGGGAAAAGGGGGAAAATTTTGGGGGGGGGAAAAAATTGGGGGTTGACGGGGGTTTTTTTTGGGGGGGGTTTTTTTAAAGGGCCCAAAAAAAAATTTTAAAATTTTGGGGGGGGTGGAAAGGGGAAAAAAGGGCCCGGGGGGGGGAAAAAAAAAACCCCCGGGGAAAAATTTTTTTTGAAAACACAAAGGGGGAAAGGGAAAAAAAGGGGGGGAAAAAAAAAAAAAGGGAAAAAAAGGGGGGGGGGGGGGGAAAGGGAAAATTTTTCCCTTTTTTAAAAAAATAAAAATTAAACCCGGGGGCCCCCCAAAAATTTTGGGGGGGTTTTGGGGGGGAAAATTTTAAAATTTGGGGGTTCCCAAAAAAAAAAGGGGGGGGGGCCCCTTTTTTAAAAGGGGGGGAGGGGCCGAAGGGGGGGGGGAAATTTTGCTTAAAGGGGGGGGTTTTGGGGGGGGGGGGGAAAAAAAGGGGGGGGGCCGGGGTTTGGGGGGATTTTTAAAAAAAAAATTTTTGGGAAAAAAAGGGGGGGGGGGGGGGGGGTTTTTTAAAAAAACCCCCGGGGAAAAAATTTTTGGGGGCAAGGGGGCCGTTAAAAGGGGGGGGGGGGAAAAAAAAAAAATTTTTTTTGGGGGGCAAAAAAAAAAAAAAAAAAAAAGGGGTTTTTTAAAAAATTTTTGGGGGAAAGGGGTTTAAAAAGGCCCGGGCCCCCCCTTTTTGGGGGGGGGGGGGGGGGCCCGGGGGGGAAAATTTTTTTAAAAAAAAAAACCCTTTAAAAACCCCCCAAAAAAAAAAGGGGGGAAAAAAAAAAAAGGGGGGGGAAAAATTTTTAAAATTTTTTTAAAAAAACCCCGGGCCCCCCGGGGGACCCGGGGGGGGTTTTTTGAAGGGGAAAAAAATTTTCCCGGGGGGGGGAAAAACCCCCCCAAAAACCCCAAATTGGGAAAACCCGGGGGGGGCCCCTTTTTTCCCTTTTTTTAAACCGTAAACCATGCCCGGGGGGGGCCCTTTTTGGGGGGAATAAAAAATTTTTTAAAAAAAACAAACTTAAAAAAACCCCCGGTGGTTTTCCAAAAAAAAATTCCCCCCGGGGTTTAAAGGTTTTTAAAAAAAATTTTTTTTTTTTTTAAAATTTTAAAAAAAATTTTTGGGGAATGGCTTAAAAGGGAAAACCCAAAAAAAAAGGGGGTTTTTGGGGGGTTTTTTGGGGGGGGGGCGGGGGTGGAAGGGGGAAAACCCCTTTTTTGGGGCTTTTTTTCCCCCCCAAAAAGGGGGGGCCCGGGGGGGGCCCCCGAATTTCCCCCCCATGAAGCAGCAGTTGGAGCAGAACCCGCTATAAAGGCGCTACAATTATCATAACTATTAGGCGCTCATGGCCGTTACATGAACAAGCCCAACAGGAAAGTATTCCATTCTAAACAGAGATTTATAAATATTAGAAACAACTTAGCCACAATCCACTTCTGCCCCTGGACACCTGAGGGAATAAACACTCTGTCCCCTTCAGTCCAAGGGTCTCGCTCCACAACCCCTGTTCGCGCTGGGCAGGCTGCTGGGGCAAGCCACTCTGACTGCTACTCCCATTATCTGATGGGCCCCTTGAGATGGTGTGTGCCACAGCTGGTTGTACCTTAGAATGTGTTCCTTTTATTGAAACAATTAGAGATTAAACCGATGCAAGGGTTGTACAGCTGACTGTACTCTGATTCCTTCGGAGCTGGAAGTACAAACTAAATATTCAGCTTCAAATATATTCAAACTGAACCTAAAAGCTTTGGAATTTAATTGCACTAATAAACCTAACTTGCCCATTTGAAGGGTCGATTGTTAACATTGTTTTGTAATTACTATTTGGTTTAAATGGCGGTCACGTAAACAATTTGAAATTAATGTTATTAGAGTTGATACGGAGACTGTCTCCATAGCTGCCGTAAGCACTCTCACATTGTGCCTTGTTCCCTGGACAGTAGCCCAAGTCCTTTGGGAAGTCCCCAGGGCTGTCACTGGGTGCTAGGTCATGCCTGTGACATCACCTGTCGACATTTCCTAGAGCTGTTGCTGTTGGCTGTCCCCTCCCCACAGCTGCGCGAGTCAGGTCTGTGCGAGGGGCAGCGTCCCGGCAATAGTCTGCCAGCTCCCTCGGTGACTTTGATCCTATTGACGGTCATAACTTATTTAAACAGGTGTGTAGGGTAATAATGAACATCTTCCAAGTTATGCATTATCGTTAGTAACTGTATCTTTACTTGAATGTAAAATCATCCAAATTATGTATTATCTTTAGTAACTGTGTCTTTATTTTAATGAAACATCTTCCAAGTTATGCATTATCGTATGTAACTGTATCTTTATTTAAATGGAATATCTTCCAAGTTATGTATTATGGTTAGACACTGTAAATATATTTTAATGTAAAATCTTCCAAGTTATGTATTATCGTTAGTAACTGTGTCTTTATTTGAATGTAACATCTTCCAAGTTATGCATTATCGTTAGTAACTGCATCTTTATTCAATGTTAATACCCGCATTGTGACATATTTGGAATAGATGTATTGTTGCTCTCTTTGAATAAATTTAAGAAATAAAAATATTTGTAACAACTGTATTTTGACTTAATTTGAACTCCTGACGAGTAAGATGTACTGATAGCTGCGTCGACTCATGTTAAATACCTTAACTTATTTATTTAAATACCTGCGCACTTAGCTTTTACACACGGATTCAACATGTTTGCAAGAACTGCGTCATTGGTTATTTTTAATACCCGCATACTGACATTGTGTTTTGTTAAATACTTTTAATCTTATTTATAATACCTACAATGTGTCATATTTTTTTAATTCACATCATTAAATGTTTTTAATAACTATTTATTTGTTTGATTTGTACACCCGCACTGTAATATATGTATTGTTATCGCATCATTGACGAGCTTCGCGGCCGAGCGGATAAGATCCTCGGCTACGCATGCGGATGTTGCGGAGATAAAATAAATTTAATTTGATCATTTTATTGTGTTATTTCACATTTAATCTATATTTTGCGACACGTTCCAAATTTGTAGATACCCTCAGTATCGCCCTTGTGAAATTCTAAATTGCTTGAAATGGGTTCAGCCGTGTTCGATGATCTGAATAGCCAAGCACTTCCCCACTTCTCTTTTACCCATCTCCTTCCCCTCCTCGCTCCTTTCAGCCGGCCTCCATGGTCGAGTGGTAAGACGCTCGACTACGAATCCAAAGGTTTATTTAATTAAAATGTGTCATAATACATTTAATTCATATAAAATAAAATATAGTATATTTGCGACACGTTCGGGAGTGGTAGATACTTTAAGTATCGCCCCGGTGAAAGACCACCATTTAGAATCGAATAGTTAATACCGTTGTATATATATAATAATAATATATATAATTATAGTTAATACCGCACAGGAGTCCCAACTGCTCCTAACCGTCTAGAGCCAGTGAGACTATGGCAACCCCAATTGGGGTATGTTGTGCGGCTGAAGGTAGTAGGGAGGGGAAGGAGACTGGGAAGAGGAAGGTTGGAAAGTACCTGGCTATTAAGATCTGATCACCAAACACGGCTAAAGCCATTTCAAGCGACGTTTTGATTCTGAATGATGGTTTTTCACCAGGGCGATACTTGGAGTATCTACCACTCTGGAACGTGCCGCAAATATACATTTTATTATTTTCACATATATTAAATGTGTTATGACACATTAATTAAATAAAAATTATTGGCGCACGCCGGGTTTGAACCCGCTACCTTAGGATTCGGAGTCGAGCGTCTTACCACTCGACCATGGAGGCCGTCAATATGGCAGTGGGAAGAATTTAAATATTGTCAGGTTAAACATAACCTGTAAATGTTTGCCTTTCTTTTAAAAATAACAAAGAGCAAGAAAAATTGAATTTGAAACCTGACAATAGCTTATGACCGGAATGGGTCAACAGTTTAAATTTAAATTCTTAGGTTTTTTAATTTTATTTAAACAATAATTAATATTATTTTTAATTTAAAAAAAAACAATTTTAGTTAAAAGCTCTGCGATGTAATTATTTTTACGAGTGACAGCTGTTTCGCCTTCTGAGGGCATTATCAAACTGTAAACAGTAGACAGTTTGATAATGTAAACTGTAGATAGTTTGATAATGCCCTCAGAAGGCGAAACAGCTGTCACGCGTAAAAATAATTACATCGCAGAGCTTTTAACTAAAAATTAAATTATTCTTATTATAATAATTATTGCTTAAATGAAATTGAAAAACCTAAAATTTAAAATGGAGTTCTACAAAATAAACTTTAAGACAATAAAAAATAAAGAAGTTTAAATTTTAGTTAGAAATTCCTGTTCCGAAATCCATAATCTCCCAAATAGCTTTTATCAAGGGTCCTAGCATCATCTTGGAGGACATGGAGACGTGCCTTTGCCAAACAGTGTAGTCAGGATGGTTGACTTTATACTGACTCGATAGAAAGAGACAAAGATATGTTAAAGGATGCTGGATAGCCTATTAGTTACCGCCCACATGGAATTCGGACATTTTTAATAAACATGTTTGAACACATTAAACAAAACAATATCAATACACCATTCAAACGATTTATAAAGTCAAAATATCACACAAACACTAACGACAGGGCTTTGTAAGACTCTGAACCCGGATAATCCACTGATTAGAGGAGTCGGAGATCACAATTCTCCCGACGACCTACCGTTCAGCTACAAACATCTTATGATGACCTTTCGTGAGGACGTCCAGAACGATGCAGAGGATGCAGACGTAAGTTACAACACGCAACATCTTCAACATCTAGACCAGCAGAATTACAGATGATGACCAGAAAACCGAGAAGGACGCGGCCCGACGATGACTGAGGACGAAAGAAGCACATAGAATATTCAACATCAGTCAAGTATAAAATTAATTATCAGTAACAAGTTCAGAACTTTTGTACATCTTTTTCATCTTTTCCTTGCTTAGGGTTTTTTATCTAGCCAAGACATTTTCCCTAAGAACTCACTAATGTTAACTTAAATTCAGTCAATATACAACCGTCAGATGGTGATAGCAATAAGGCCTAATGAGCCGCAGTACTAGTTAGGTAGACATTGTGAGGGGTATTTGTATAAGCCCCAGCTAGTTAGCAGAGGATTCCGAAATAATCCAAAAAATAAAATAAAAACACTGATCACAGGGACGCTTAGATGGTTTGGGCATGTAGAGCGAATGAACGAAGAGAGGAGTGTGAAAATAATATATGACGCGAAAGTGAATGGAAGAAGAAGTCGAGGACGCCCGAGGAAGACATGGCACGATCAAGTAAACCAAATATTTGAATCGGGTCACGTGAAGAGTCAGAATAACAGAAGAGTATGTACGAGACGATGTATGAATGTGAATGAAGCAAGGAGAGTGTGCCAAGACAGAGTTGTATGGCGGTCTGTCCTCTCTGCCTACCCCTGCGGAACGGTGTGATGGTTAGTTAGGCCCAGTTGTTTCGGAAAATATTCAAATGTAACATTCTCGTCAAATCGCCAATCAGCGTCATTTTTCGTCACGCTTAATGCGGAACTTGACGAAAGCTTCAGATTTCCTGACCGCCCGAAATCGATCGGTTAACGGCGCTGACGGATCGTCAAATATTTGAAATGGAAATGTCAAAAAAAAAAAATGGCGGACATCTTCAAACCAGAGGGCTAATGTTATTATTATTACAATTTTAACATTTTACTCAAATAAAACCCAACGATTTAAACTTCCGAAGTTAACGGTTTTATGAGAATATGTTTTGAAACCCATTTTAGAATATACGATTGTCAAGAATAGTTGGTTTCTGTCATTTAAAATCGTATAGAAACATCGACATCCAAGTATGCTCTTTTTGCCAACTGGAATCTATATCAAGAAAGTTTGATCTTTTGCATGTGCAAACATAATGTACTCGTATGTACATACACATGATTTTTGTTCATGACATAACGGAAATTTGATGAAAATAGTAACGTATCTACATTATTTAATTCATCTGAGATTATACCTATATTAATTCACTTAACAAATAATCGGGGTAGCCAAACAACAAAGACACAACTTGAGTAAAATAATATTGTGTTCAGGGTAATCATATACAATTATGTTAGGGATATTTGTTAGTTACACGTTTGTAAGCATACAAATCAAACAGATAATGCAAGCTAAATAACAAATGTCAAGTATTTATATGCAGCAAACCTCTCTCGCACGAAGTACATAGCTTTTATTTGCTATAGATTTCCAAGCCATTGAATTAATTCCGTGGGGCTCGCGTCAGTTTTTAGGTTATTTCCTGAATACAGGGTTATCTAAAACACATAATAATTAAACATTAATGCGATTGGTTGTTACCATGTGTATAGAAACTAGCGTTGTGAGTTGTGACTAGCGTTGTGACCGCTTTGAAATAACTGCTTCAAAGAACTACTTCTTTTGGCAACAGTTCCTACTTCATTCATTGTTCATTGAACAAATACTTCAATTGAAGTCGGTAGTTCATTATACCGTTCATTCATTTTAATAACTTCATTTCATTGAACAAATATTTCAATTGAAGGTGGTAGTTCATTTTAGCCTTCATTCATTTCATTAACTTCATTTCACTGAATCAACACTTCAATTGAAGTTGGTAGTTCATATTAACCTTCATTCATTCGATTAACTTCATTCCATTGAAAGAAGTACTTCAATTTGAAGCAGTATCGTTGTGAAGGCATTGACATTTCAAAATGAAGGAACCAGTTCCAGTTCCTTTCGTTTTGAAATGTCTACTGACTAGTACGTGATTTTTGTGGCGAGGAACCGGTTCCAGTGCTTTTCAATTTGGCAAGGAACTGGTTCCAGTTCTTTGCAGTTTTTAAACTCTACCGACTAGCGTGTTTTTTCGACGAGGAACCGGTTCCAGTGCTTTCCAGTTTCAAAGAGCTACCGACTAGTACGTGCTTTTTCGACGAGGAACCGGTTCCAAAAAGAACTGAACAAACAAGCGGATAAATCCAAATCTCTTTTTTCACGAGTTCGACTTCAATTGAAGGGTTCACTTCGAAGGGTTCATTTTAAAGAACTAACAATTCGTGAAGCATTCACAAAACAATGAAGTTTTTCCCAACGCTAGTTGTGACAGTTTTGAAAGAACTGTTTCAAAGAAGTACTTCTTTTGACAGCAGTCCCAACTTCATTCATTTTTCATTGAACAAATACTTCAATTGAAGTTGGTTAAGTTGGTACTTCCGATTGAACAATCTATGGCATCTACTTCGAACTTCAATTTTTCATTCGTTCGAAAGACTGAAATATTGCATCATCCACAGTTCAATTGTTCATTCCCTTCTTCCTTCGATTTTAGTTCGAAGAATGAATGAAGCAATGAAGTATCTTTTAGTTATCCGTTCCCTCGCGCACGTACTCGTGACATTTGCTTATGATTTCTTTGCTTGTTTTGTCTATACGACACTAGTTTTTCCGAGTGTTTTTTGGTGATTTTGAATTGTGAACGAATTATTTTGTTGAACTTTTAAAATATCTCAGCTTACAAACATACCTTTCAATCTCTACCTAAAATTATGACTGGCCGTTCAACGAGAAAGAAAAAGTGAAATATGGGTTTATTTTAAGGAAGATGAGGTTTACCAGGCCAAATGCAACTTTTGTTCTGAAGTTATATCCATAAAGGGGGGAAATGCCTTTAATATGAATCGTCATTTGCGCAATATTCAGCCTATTGCTAACCAAACTGTCAAACTGAGTACTGTACAGTAAGAATATTCAAATCGCATCTCAAGCCCTGAAAGAAGTTTATATCGCTCTTACAGAAACTGGAAATTTTGCTAGTACTTCATTTGCTTTTTGCAAGTTCCTTGTGCATACTCATTGTACATCATCCCTTTTAAGTCACGATACACTTAGCAATTCAAACCTTGAATACTCTTAAGATTCAAACAATTTTGACAGCTGTCATCCCGTAAACCATAGAAGAGAAACCAGTAAAAGACAATTCATCATCGTTTTTCTACAAGCTATATTTTTTGCCATAGAATAATGCACATACATACATCAATTTATGTGGTTGGGAGAGCTGCCCGAAAATATTATTATTTAACCCCCCCCCTCCCCCCCCCCCGACGAGGAATGCTGTGATTAATATGTTACTTCAATTGAAGGGTTCATCGTGAAGGGTTCATTTTGAAGAAGCATCAATTCGTGAAGCATTCACAAATCTGTGAAGCTTTTCCCATCGCTAGTTGTGACAGTTTTGAAAGAACTGTTTCAAAGAAGTACTTCTTTTGACAGCAGTCCCAACTTCATTCATTTTTCATTGAACAAATACTTCAATTGAAGTTGGTTAAGTTGGTACTTCCGATTGAACGATCTATGGCATCTACTTCGAACTTCAATTTTTCATTCGTTCGAAAGACTGAAATATTGCATCATCCACAGTTCAATTGTCCATTCCCTTCTTCCTTCGATTTTAGTTCGAAGAATGAATGAATCAATGAAGTATCTTTTTAGTCATCCGTTCCCTCGCACGTACCCGTGACAGTTGCTTATGATTTCTGTGCTTGTTTTGTCTATAGGACTATATAATCTCTACCTAAAATTATGGATGGCCGTTCAACGAGAAAGAAAGTGAAATATGGGCTTATTTTAAGGAAGTTGGGGTTTACCAGGCCAAATGCAACTTTTGTTCTAAAGTTATATCCATAAAGGGAGGCAATGCCTGTAATATGAATCGTCATTTGCGCAATATTCACCCTATTGCTAACCAAACTGTCAAACTGTGTACAGTAAGAAATATTCAAATTGTACCTCAAGCCCTGAAAAACGTTCACATCGCTCTTACAGAAACTGGAAATTTCGCAATTACTACTGGAATATGCATACTCATTGTACATCATTCCTTTTAAGGCATGATACCGCCAACAACTCAAACATATGGGCAGCTGTCATCGAGAAACAATAGACAAGAAACCAGTAATAGACAATTCATCAACACACACATAGAAGAAAGAAAGAAGTAGTTTTTCTACACGGTATAATGTTTGCTATATAATAATGGAGGAGTGGGTTATGTGGTTGGGAGAGCTGTCCCGAATAAAACTATTAAGAAAAAAACGTGACTATTATTTGGTACATTATCGCTAGCAACCCCCCCCGACGAGGAATTCTGCGATTGATCTGTTACTTCGATTGAACTGTTCACCGCGAAGGGTTCATTTTGAAGAACTAGCAATTCGTGAAGCATTCACAAATCTGTGAAGCTTTTCCCATCGCTAATAGAAATATCTAATTAAGTGAATACGCACAAAAATATAACTCACCGTCAAACCAGAAATAGCGGTAAATATCTCACATGTCACATATTCAATATTCCATAGACAACTAGTCAGTGTGGCCAGCGTACAAATCAATCTTATTCAAATTCTCTAGAATAAATGTCCGTTTGTACTGGTCATATTTAAATGTGACAAATATGTATTTTCTTATTCAAACAACCGAATTCACGTTCCATCACATTCACTGAAAAGAAGTCCGTCAAATTTAAACATAATTACATTTAATCATCTGACGTGAATTTAACGATTACAAATACTTGATTTCATTAATGTTTGGAGTCGTAAAATGGTAAATAATTTATTTGTTTTGTTTCAATTATATTTTTAAAAAAAGATCTGTCGGTCGGTTAGAGTTTTCAAAAAGTAACAACCTGCCCCTATAAAAAAATCTACCGAGTTTTTCACATCTGGCAGACAATTTTCAAACTTCCATATGGCAACACTGGCAAAGTGAGCCATAACATCGTAGGGATGGTGATATCGGAAATTGGGTGTACCTGCGGTTCCAGTTAACGGTGACTGGCGAGGAATCGGTTATTTATCTAGTTATTTTTGGAACCGGTTCCTGATGCCAGAAAAGTTACACGTAGAAGATTTTTATATCATAAAGAAAGGATTAGAAAAAAATGTTTCATGGGGAGAGAGGTTGCGCTAGTGATGTTCGGAGAATGATAAGCACTGCAACTGTGGCACTGGTTCCTCGTGAAAATCACCTTTCCGTCGAAAAACATATAATAGGTATTCACAAGAAGCAAGAAGTGTGTGCCAAGACAGAGTTGTATGGCGGTCCGTCCTCTCTGCCTATCCCTGCGGGGAAACGGCGTGATGGTTAGTTAGTTAGTTAGGTATTCACCTTTTTTTCAAATTAAGGAATCGGTTCTTCGGAGAAATAATATAGACGGTTCCCGTGACTGGCTTGGAACCGGTTCCTTTTGACCGGGACAGGAATATTGACCATCTCTATATCATCCTAACATGTCGCACTGTTACTCTAATTATAAAAGTGTAATTTGTTGTTCTCACGCCGTTAGTTGATTGTTAGTGGTATGTTCTATTTGTAGTATCATTTTGCTCACACATGCTGATATTGATGAAAAATCCGACACTATTTGCACGTTGATCAGCGACTTACTTTCTAGGTTAGATTACGCGTGAATGTGAATGAAACAAAGAGTGAATGCCATAACAGAGTGTGATGTGTGGCTGTTCATCCTCTCTCTGTATATCGATCAGAGCATATGCATTGTACTTAGCCACACACCGTTTGAATCATTGACGGTTGGATCTTAGATGAATTAAATAATGTAGATACATTACTGAGACAACGCGTGTGGATGCACTAAACCGAGTCCGCGAGACATACCTGAGATTTACTGCGTTTAGTATCACACAAACATTCGTTTGACAGACAAGCTGTCACCAGCTGTCACAAACGCGTTGCTGTAGGCTCCTTTCTGACAAAAAATGCCTTTAGAGGTGTACAAATCATTCGGGAGCCAAAAATATATCCCGTGGAGTTTCTTTTCCATTCATAATTACCCACAAATAACTTATTATTTCAATAAATTCAATTATTCATAAGGTATAAATTCAATAAGCTATTCGAAAACGGTGTGAGATAGCGAATGCAGAAATACATAAGTGTGTGAAAGACAACCACGGCTAGTGGCGCGATACCCGTTTATAATAGTATCGTGGGACGTTCATATAGCTATCTCATCCGTACACACATATTCTTTTATTGGCTATCATTTTCATAAGCAGGTGAAACGGAAAAACAAGACGGTACTAGTTGTGCTACATTTTTCGTAAGATTTGTATGAATATGACGTGTCTTTTTTATGTCTATTGGTTGGACATGATTTCATATTATTACGGCTAAATGTATTGTCATGATGAATGTTTGATTTATTATGACATGTTGTGCTTTCTTCTCATTCAGCCAACGTTTCGGACAGCTTTGCTGTGTCCGTCATCAGTTCAGATGTAGGTAACGGAGAAGAAAAAGAACAACACGCCTTGATAATACAAAAAATTCATCACGATGTTTAAAGTTTGTTTATTTTTATAGCTGATTCAAGTAACTCAGCACTAGGTGATCTCTTCCGAGTAGCGCCATGGACCTTTCTAAGCTAGAAAGTGTCACCGTGAAGCTGGAGCAAGATTCCCGAGAAGAAGACGGATGTGAAACGCCATATTCGGATGTAGATATAGACCTCCCGGACATTAAGAAGGAATGCTTGGAGAGATACGCTCAAGCGGCTGGTGAGAACTTCCTTAACTATGATGTGTAACGACTACACATTGCCTCTAATAACTTTAATATCTCTATAACCATCATAAATACTGGCTTCAGGTTTAAGATATTCCTCCATAATACATTAGCGCATGGAATGAAAATATAGTGTTTAAATTAATTAGAACTTATCGGGCACATACGAGATATTTTGCGAAAATCGGGAATAAATTCACCAATACAATGAAAAGCGTGCTAGTGTGTGACGTAGGCATATTCATTTAAAAAACCGCTATGGGATGCGAAGATACGCAAAGAGTGTGCGGGGAGATACGACGCTATTCACATCTCACTCTTACTCGACTTCGCTATATGGGAACCCGAGAAATGGAATCTCAGTTCGCAGTTGTGCTTTTTCCTTCTAGACACACAGCGCATACGAGCTCGAGCTACTGGCAGTAGCTGTTGGGCATTCCTTAGAGGTGGTCTTCTCGCCCGTTTTGTGAGCGTCAGCCGATGGTTTTTTTCACGTTTTCAGCTTTTAAAGTTCAATTATTACACTGTCGACTTCAAATATGATTAATTTAAGCGATTGGCTGTGAATATATATTTTTTCTGATTTAAAATCGCAAAATTTTACCTGTGTAATGATTACACAGCACCAGGAGCGCAAAGAAAAAAATTAGCACAGTAAAGGGAAGGTTAAAAGTACGAAATTCATCAAGTTAAAGGAAATCGATTATGATGGCTTTCCTTTTTATGTTTCAAATAAATGGTAGTTTTGAAAAGAATCTGAAATTCAGTTTGAATATTTGTTTTGCAACAAAAACCAGTCTTGCTTTTTTTACTCTTGAATTTTCAAATATATTTTACTTTACAGATACACATAGTTCTGGTGAAAATAAGAAGCAGCTGGAACTTGATCTGCATTCAAGCAAGGATTCCAAGCACACTGAACTGGTTCATTCTTCGTCAGATCAGTTGACATGTTCCGACTGCACTCGCCGTGGAGACAAACCATTCTTGTGTCCAGACTGCAACTACACATTTGCGCGAAAGCACAGCTTAAAGATGCACATGCTGGGCCACAGTGGAGAAAAACTATTTTCGTGTACGGACTGCAAAAATACTTATTCAAGAAGGTGTTATTTAACGAGGCACATGCTGACTCACAGTGGAGATAACCCATTCTCATGTCCGGACTGCAACTATTCGTGTTCACAAAATTTTCATTTAAAAAGACACATGCTGACTCACAGTGGAGAAAAACCATTCCCATGTCCGGACTGTCACTGTAAATTTTCACAAAAAGGTCACTTAAAGGCACACATGCTGACTCACAGTAGAGAAAAACCGTTTTCGTGCACTTCTTGTAGTTATTTATGTTCAAACAAGTATTATTTGAAGAAACACATGCTGACTCACAGTGGAGATAAACCATTCTCGTGCTCTTACTGTAACTCTTCATTTTCACTAAAGCAAAACCTAAAAAAACACATGCTGACTCACAGTGGAGATAAATTATTCCCGTGTTCTTTCTGCATCAATTCATTTGCACGAAAGCAAACCCTTAAGACACACATGCTAACTCACAGTAAAGAAAAACCCTTTGTATGCCCTTTCTGTAGTTATGCATGTTCACGAAAGCATTATTTGAAGATACACATGCTGACTCACAGTGGAGAAAAACCATTCTCATGTTCGGAATGTAAATCTTCATTTTCTTTAAATAGCCTTTTGAAGAGACACATGCTGACTCACCGTTGAGACAAACCACTTTCGTGTTGATACTGCTCGGTAATAATCCATTCTCTTGTTCAGACTGCAATTAAATATTTCCACGCCGGCGCCATTACGACTCAAATGTCAGCGTAGAACCTAGCAGTTTGTTTTAACGTTATAAAAATACCTTCCCGTAGAAAATAATTTCTTCAGTCCATCCACACGTTCTGCTGCGGTTCTAGCAATATTTCAGTGTGTAAGTCGGCATTTTAATCAGTGGTTTTCTTGTGTCGTGCACCTGGGCACCGTCGACCGTCGTATAAAGTGGCTTTTCTAGCTGTGAAACACGTGGACTCCGCTTGATCAGGGCCGCTTAGAGTCGTATCTGATTGCATACATCTTTCGCAGGATATATCGTCGCTGGAAAGGCTAAAGGGCTTAAGCGACACTTTGGTCAAAAATGAGTTAAATATACAGTTTTTTTTCTGCATTGAAAACTTTTGACTCTCGTTTGATTCTGAAGACTTTTGTGGCCCTTCAGCCGTCTAAAATATATTTCCCATTTGGTATTAGACTTGACTCAAACGACGCAAGTTTGGGACTTTTAAATCTTTTTGTTGTTTCAAGAGCATTGAGTTACCTGAGTTAAGATTTTTTTCCAAAATCCAAACAGGTACTAAATACTGTGTAAGTGCTCTGGTGTAAACTTTCTGGTGACCATTTTTTTTTCAGCAAAAATGGTTTTTCTTTGGTTGTAGTTGTGATTCTTTGAAGACATTTTGATTGTAATAATCAATTGAGTTGATATTATATGATGTATAAACTGTTATGCACAAGTTATTTTTTAAAAGCACTCAGTCTTCCTTCCTCTTAGCCACGGTTTCAGACAACCTTGCACTGTCCACCACCAGGGAAGATTTTTTTTCTCATTTTCTAGATTCTTATTTATCATTGAGTGATTGAATCATTTAAAGTGACTGGCTCTAACTCCTTGTACCAATAGAACGTGGTTACTTAGTTACCTCATGTGGGTAGAAAAAATGCATTTAGGTGACTATTTAATTTACTGTCATGAGTTTACGTAGGAAAAAGTTTGTTTATAAAAAACCCTACAATTTTACCTGGGAACCACTAGGAAATTTTTATTTTATTTTTTTCATTTTCTAGATTCTTGTTTATCATTAAGTGATGAATCATTTAAAGTGACTGACTCCAACTCTTGTTCCTTATACCAATAGAACGTGCTTACTTTGTTACCTCACGTGGGTGGAAAAATGCTTTTAGGTGACTATTGAATTTAAAAAAACCCTACAAAAATTGCATGAAATTACCGGATCATCAGGGCGTCCTCTCCTTCACGACACAGCACTATGGCATATATATATATATATATATATATATACGAGGCCTGTTCAAAAGAAAAGGTGAATTTTGAATTTTTGCGGGCTGTGTACTTTCGATTATCGTTTTTTTTGTTGTTATGTTGGTGCACGTATGTTTATCATATGTTAGCATTATCAGCCATTTTGGATAAGTGGTTTGTTTTTGACAACTGGAAAGGTTAGTCACGTTTTTGTGTGTTCTTAGATTTTTTACTTTTGAAAAAAATTGATCAAAGAATATGTATTAAATTGTGCGTTAAAAATTGAATGAAGTGCTCCAACGCACTTAAAATGTTGACTGTGGCATTCGGCGAGTCCACTTTGTCTCAAAAAAGTGTTTATAAGTGGTACAAGCGCTTTACAGAAGGCCGAGAAGATGTTAATGACGATTAACGTCCTGGAGTTGTGGAAAAACAAATCATGGATTTTATTTTTTGATCAATTTTTTTCAAAAGTTAAAAATCTAAGAACACACAAAAACGTGACTAACCTTTCCATTCAATTTTTAACGCACAATTTAATACATATTCTTTGATCAATTTTTTTCAAAAGTTAAAAATCTAAGAACACACAAAAACGTGACTAACCTTTCCAGTTGTCAAAAACAAACCACTAATCCAAAATGGCTGATAATGCTAACATATGATAAACATATGTGTGCCAACATAACAACAACAAAAATATCGATAATCGAATGTACACAGCCCGCGAAAATTCAAAATTCACCTTTTCTTTTGAACAGGGCATGTAAGTCTGTTTGTGTTGAGTGGGGATGGGAGGGTGCTCGGCCATGGCCTATGTTAAGGAATTCCACCGCATTCGCTATGGTAATAGGGAAAACAATAAAAAAACCCTATACAGGTGGAAGCGGCCATATGTCCAACATGAACATATTATGGCCTTCAGTGACGTCATATGTGATGCCCTGCATTGTGAGGTGTGGGTGTGTGTCTGTTTTTATGTAGATAAATAATTATGGGAAAATATTAAAATACATATTTACAGGACAGGAGTGGAAAGGTAATGGGAAATACCTATCGGTATCTTGGAATTAGAAAAGGAATGTACCTATTACGTATACTCGTCCATGCCTGGAATATGCCAAACTCAATTTAAATCTAACAAAATGTGTTTAGGCATCCTGTGTTTGTGTC
This sequence comes from Drusus annulatus, assembly GCA_022651775.1. Lineage (NCBI taxonomy): Eukaryota > Metazoa > Arthropoda > Insecta > Trichoptera > Limnephilidae > Drusus > Drusus annulatus. The sequence continues at coordinate 292,243 of JAGWCC010000529.1, read as the reverse complement.
GAAATGTAAAGTCGCAAAGTGAATCGTCTTGACTGGTTGATTTGATAAGTGGATTCTTGTTGTGTTTGAGTGAACTGTAAAAGGCTCGGTCAGCCGGTGTGTATGTTCGAACAAGGTGGGTATTTCTTTTTCAGAGTGTTTGTTATCTTTTAAGATTTGTTCTGAGTCTAGTATTGAAAATGATTCGAATGCAATAGTCCTGAATGCACTGGATCTGGGTGTGTGTAGAGTGTGATATGCTACTCCAGACGGGAATAGCATATGTGATGACAGGTCGTATAAGAGTATAGTATACCAGGAGTTTGGATCTGGGAGGTAGTGGACTTCGTCTGCTGAAGATTGGCCTCATGGCCCTGATCGCTTTCTTCGCTCGGTTCTGAGTGTTGAAAAGATACTTGGATCAACAGATCTGGTCACCAAACACAGCCATTCAAGCAACGTTTCGATTCTGAATGGCGATCTTTCACCAGGGCGATACTGAGAGTATCTACCACTCTGGAGCGTGCCGCAAATATACCATATATTGTTTTAAATGAATTGTGAAATTATAAAAAATAACTAACTCACATTTTTTTACCCACGCCGGGATTTAAAAAATTAATATATAAAATGAAATATTAAAATTTTAATATACTATTATTAAAATAAATAAAAACAATTTTTTTTATTTATATATTAAACAGAGGCAAATCACTTTTTTTTAAATCTCACTTACAGTAACATCTCGGTTATTAATGCTGACCCAAACAACAGTCGGATCGAAAAAAAATTGACCAGATTTCCCGTTTCACACTCACTCCGCGAAATTTCAAATTTTCGGCCGTGATGTGAGCACGTAACATTCTCAAATTCAAAAATACATAATACTATTTATTTTTAGTGAATATAATGAATTTATACCACCTACACAATATAATTAGCGGTCTAATAGTTAGCGTAGTTGTCATCCATGCATTTGATTGGGGCTCGATTCTCGACCGTGTTTTTTTTATAACCACTTTATTATTTAATATTACGTCTACCGGTTTCGAAAGTACCCTCCCATCATCAGGACAATATTAAAAAAAATTAAGTTTTTGGGTTTTATTTATAAATATTGCAAGCCACAAAGTAAATGATTTTTACAATGCATACATTTTTTAAACTTTCTTTTTAAAATAGTTTTTTTTAAATTTTATAAATAATATTTTATGCTAATTATTTTTGAAACATATATTTTAACCGTATGAAAAATAAAACACGTCGATGCTGCCAATTACCGTAAAAAATTTCGACATGTAATCTTTAACTAAGTTGATCAAATAATGAATTTTGTTCCCCTGTCTGGGGCCTAGGAGCTGGTTGGCCTTTTGTAATTTGTCGAGATTTATTTGCTTCCAAATGGTTGCGATCATATCTCTTCAGAAGGTTAGGTTAGGTTAAGCTCGGTCACTTTGAAAAATTGGATTTTGTATAAAATGCCACTTGTTTTTATAATGAACAGTTTCATTTATTGCATTGAACATTTCGGGTAGTAAAAAAATATTTTTAACTAATAATAATTTGTTGGCATAATCATTATTTGTTTTAATTCAATCATATGGTGCTCGTAATGGGATTGAGCTCTAGTCTCATTCAATTTGAATAGGTATTTTCAGTCTGGAGTTTCTAGGTGAATGCTACTATTTTTATATCGGGAAGTAATTTTAACATTTTTTTAAATGTATTTATAAATGAAATGCGAGGAGCGTCCACACCGCAAGTGAAAGGATAGTAACAGGGACTGTTGCGGAAATGTTGTGAAGGGAAAGGACAGTTAAGGAAAGTGGAAAAAATATGAAGGGGATGTCAGGGGAAGTGCCGGAAAAGTAAAATGAATGTGAAGAGACAGTTGTTGGGCAGCGTGAGGTTCATGGAAAGGCGATAAAGGCGGAACGTGAAGGAAATTGATGGGAAAGTAAAAGGAATGGACGGGAATGTGAGAGAATAGGATTTCAAAATGCCGTAACGGGAACCGTGAAGGGAAAAGGGAGGGAATGTGGAGGAAATGCGAATTGAAAATAAAGGAAATGTAGTAAGGAAGTGACGGGAACGTGAAAGGAGAGAGAAGGGAATGTGGAAAGAATGCGAAGCGTAATATATAGGGGTGGTTAAAAGGGAACGTGAAGGAAATTCAAGGTAAGCGACGAGAAAGTGAAAGGAAATTATATAAAGAGAATTTAAAAATGCAGTAACGGGATCGTGAAGGGAAAGGGGAGGGAATGCAAATTGGAAGTAAAGGGAATATCAAAGAAAAGGGAATTTTAAGGAAAAGTAAAAGGGAAGTAAAGGAAATGCGGTAAAATGTAGTATTTAGGGATGGTTAAAAGAAAACGTGAGGGAAATCGAAGGGAAAGCAGAGGGAAAGTGAAGAGAAAAGAAAAGAGTATGTGAAGACCGTGACGGGGTAATATGTAGATTGTAGTATATGAATGAGGAGCTTAGGAACAGTGAAGGGAAAGAGAAAAGATTGTGAAGGAAACCGAAGGGAAAGTCGAGCTACGGCCACACGACGCTCTCAATCCACGCGAGCACCCCGTGCGCCCTGGTCAGCAGCAGGTTCAGCCGGGCGGAGTCCTCGCTGGCGGTGACCCCCACGAGCAGCTGGGTGCAGGCCACCGCTTTGTCGTTGTTGACCTGGATGGGGCTGCCAGCGATGCCCTGTCGGGGAGAAAGAATTGAAGCGAGAGTGAATTGCCGCACAAGAGTCCCAACTGCTCCCGATCGGGGCATGTTGCGAGGCTGAAGGTAGTGAAGAGGAGAAGGAGATGGGGAAGAGAAAGGTTGGGAAGTACTTGGCTATTCGGATCTGGTCACCAAACACAGTTAAAGCCATTTCAAGCAACGTTTCGATTCTGAATGGTGGTCTTTCACCAGGGTGATACTTGGAGTATCTACCATTCCGGAACGTGCAGCAAATATATTTTATATGAATTACATTAATCAAATAAGAGTTATTGGCGCACGCCGGGTTTGAACCCGCGACCTATAACAATTCAACTTTTAAAAAGGTAGCGGTCTTATTTGGTTCGGTTAAGTTAGGTTAGTTTAGGTTAGGTATGCATCTTGAAGTAACAATATATGGAAGGAGGGCTAATTATTTTTACCCAACCTATACAAACTTGCGATACATCACTTTCTCCGGGTTTTTACTTCGTACACCATGAAAGAGAAAGAGACAACAAATTTCATAGACCGCTTCTATATACTGTAAGGATGATCTTAAGGTCCTGGTTGATAAAAATATTGTGAAAAAGTGGCTATACGAATAAACAAAAACATTATGTCGATATGTGATATAAATGGATTTATAAATACCGTAGTCCTAGTCTTAGCCACGCCCAGGTGCGCCGAGTCAGTTTAAAATCATCAAAAACAAGTCAAAAACTGACTTCACTGCCTTGGATAGATACTACTCTACCAACTCTATGGTATGCATCTTAGAGTAACCTAGAGACCTAACTTTGCGAAATTTTGTCCGCACTTTTTGACCAAGCAATGACCAAAGGGTGTGGCCTAAACTCGGAGTAAAATCACTAACAGGGTTGTCACAAATTAAGTAAATTAGGTATTTTGTTGTGAGTAGGTAGTTGTAAATCATTAAAAAGAATGAATGTTGTATATTTTTTTTGTTTATTCAAATATACATTAATCAATAAGATTATTAAAATCTTATTTATAGATAAAAAATATAAACGAATTAAATTATTAGTACAGAACATTTTATAATACATATTATAAAATGAACTTCAGTCTCCATCAACAAAATAGTTTACAAACAAAAAAGTAAAATAAAAAATGTACGGTGATAACAGATGTTAAATCATTTTCTTAACCTTGGAGTAAGAATATATGGAGAGAGATCAATTTTTTTTTACCTATATAAATTTGCGATAAATCACTTTCTCTGCGTTTTTACGTCGTACACCATGAGAGAGAAAGAGACACAAAAAATTCACAAAACATGACACCGCTTTTAAGTATTGTAGGGATGTTTTCCGTCCCGCGTTATTTTGTAAGGAAATTTCGAATGCAGATAATAATAACAGTGAACTTATATAGCACAGTTTTGTGATATTTCACGTCAAGTGCGCTTCATACTTAATTAATTAAGCTAATAATTCTAACTAACAAGGAGAAAATAATATATAATATGTATACAAAATTAAAACTATCTAGATGCATATCGTTATCATAAATCATCAGAGAACAGGTTCAGAAATGGGTACAATAGTGCATGTGCACATCAATAGATTTAAAAAAAAACAATTAACTAGAAGCTAAGGGTATAAAAATCCAGATGAAACGTATGAATTCATATTAACATATTTGTTAAATCAAAGAAAAAGAAATTAGATTTTTCTCGTCTTTTTTTCATCCTTTGGAAATCTAAAAATAATTAAATAAATAATAATATTCCAATTTTGGCATAGCCCTGAATCTGGGGACGTAACCGAAATTATAAATATAACTAAGAGATAAACACTATTCTGTCTTTATCTGTTTGCCAACAATTTAGCGTTAGTATCATGAGAAAGAAAGAGACCGGGATACTTTCAGAAGCCGTACAATATGGGTATTCCCCCTTGTAATGGTTTCTTATGTGACAGCTAGTAAATATCTCTAAGTTAAAAATATTACGAATCCACTAAAACTCATTTCAAACGGAAGTTTATTATATTGGAACGAATAGTCCAAAGATTAATTACATATTGGTGTAAGTTACTAGTTGTTTTGTAGGTTAGAATGTTAAATATTTGAGATCTAACTAAAAAGACGATTTTTATGGTACATACGTGTGAAAACTGTTTGTTTTTGGTCCTTTTGTACTTCGATTGAAGCAACCAAGTATAGCACATATGGCCATGATGTTTTGCTAGATATCGGACAAAAAATAACTCAAGTTTTTAACTATTTACGCACTTTTGACAGTTCGTTCGCCTGACACTCCAAACGTGAATGAAGCTCGTACAGATCAAATATCGCGGACATGGTATTCAGCACGCCCCAAATCGTGTATTGGTTTCAACAATTGTTTGTCTCTTTTTCTCATATGCGTATAGAACCGAGCATAAAGAGAGAGCTATATTTTGCGAGTTTGTCAACGATTTGTCACAAATTAGTACGGTCTCTTTATATTGTTACTCTAAGGTATGCATCGTATTCCTACTAACCAACTAACTAACCACCGGGCCTTTATCCGGAGGAGTATGCAGAGGGGGTGGACCACAGCACAACTCTGTCATGGCATCCTCCCTTCACTTTATTTACATTCATGCATCGTCTCGCTCTCGTATTATTCAAACCATAGAGTTGGTAGAGTAGTATCTATCCAAGGCAGTGAAGTCAGTTTTGGACTTGTTTTTGATGATTTTAACATGACTCGGCGCACCTGGGCGTGGCTAAGACTAAGGCTACGGTATTTATACATCCATTCATATCACATTATCGACATAATGTTTTTATTTATTCGTATAGCCACTTTTTCACAGTATTGTTATCAACAGAAATATAGCATCTAACCTAAAAAACCGTTTAGTTGTGTCAAGTTTAGTGGCATAATAAAAATGTGGGCGGAGTCCCGCCGTGAACCAGGACCTTAAGATCATACTTACGATACGTTCAAGTGGTCCAAAAAAATTGTTGTCTCTTTCTCTCTCATGGTGTACGTCGTGAAAACTCGGAGAAAGTGATTTATTACAATTTCGGATGGGTTGGGTAAAACAAATTAGCTATCCCTCCATTAGATTCTTTCTCCGAGATTCAGACTGTTGACATCGCACGGATTGAGTGTTCGGTTGCTGGCCGTGTCAGTGTACTCGTATGTGTGCATGTGCCAATCATGTGCCAATGCGCTGATTAGGGGAAAAGGCTCTTACCAGAGTGGCGCGTCTCTCCTCCGCCCAAAGGGTGAGGTCCTCTCGCGTGCGGCGCGCGCACATCTGCGTGGAGCCCCGAAAGCCTGGGAACAGGTCGGCGCACTGCGTGGCCGAGCGGAGGGTGGAGTTCCACTGCAAAAAGCACGGGGCGCGCGTATTAATATACGCAGAGACCTCCCTATCCAAGGCAGTGTAGTCAGTTTTTATGAATTTTTCATAGACACACCTCTTTTTACAAACAAACAAATATAGAACATAACCTCAAAAAGCGTTCGCATAAATCTTACCATCAATTTAAGCGCTGCCAGGATGGACTCCCTCTTGATGGCGTTTTGTAGAAATGAGGCCTAATATACTCCATTAATATTTTCTTACTTACATTCTTTATTTATTTTTTACTTATTTTTTTTTAATTTTTTTTTTTATCATCATTATTATTATTTTATTTTCATATATTTTTATTTTATTATTTACTTATTTATTTATTTCTTATGAATTTCTGTTCATTATTATTTTGTTACTATTATTATTACAATGTATTAATATCAATTATGGAAGGTATTGCATTGCACTACTCCTGCATACCTTCCGGAATAAAACTTTTATTATTATTATAACAAAACGATATCAAAAATACTATTAAATAATTGAAATAATTTTATTGTTTTTTCCCTTTAGGGTATACTGAGTAGACGGTTGGAGCCAACCACTCTCTCCCTAAATCTCTCCCAAATTAATGCATTTTTTACATGTCTCTATTTAATATGTAGCAAAAGTTAAGCACAATACAATTTATAGTAAAATAAAACATTTCTTGATCCGAGCACTTGTTACTAAACAATGTTTATTACCTTTGTTAGGTGACACATGTTTTGCTATACTATGTATTCTTACTGTAAAAGCCAATGGGCGTTTATCAAAATAAATAAATGATTGATAGATTCAGAACATCTTACAAAACGAATAGCATAACGTTTGCTGAAATAATAATGGAAGTTTACAGTTAATTTAAATGTCTTTATATACTTAATAATTCAATAATCCTATCATGCTGTCAAACACATTTAAAACTGTTAAAATACCCGTGAAAAGTGATGTATTTAACTCATATTGGATTTGTTTATGCGTGCATTCTTAGCACATATCGACATGATATTTTGTTTATTTGTGAAACCAGTTTTTCGCGGTATTATAATCAACAATATACAGGATATATCCTCAAAAAACCGGTAAATTATGTCGCATAACAAAAGTGGGCGGAGTCACCGGAGACGCTAGAGACGGAAAACATCCTTACAATACCTAAAAGCGGTGTGATATCTTGCGACTTTTTGTTGTCTCTTTCTCTCTCATGGTGTACGACGTAAAAATCCGGAAAAAAGTGATTTGTCGCAAATTTGTATAGGTTGGGTAAAAAAATGAAATGATTTGTGTATCTATCATTGTAGATAGGAAGGGCAGACAATCTATGTCAGGCTGAAAATTGTCTCTCAAGGAAAGAAGAAGGAATACAAATATATCCAATATGTATAGAGAAGGAGAAGGAGAAGGAGAAGGAGAAGGAGAAGGAGAAGGAGAAGGAGAAGGAGAAGGAGAAGGGGGAGAATGTTACTAAGCAATGTATTTATGCTCTTACCCTTTCATAGCCGTTACCGCGGTGGGTGATGTACGTGAGGTCCTCTTCGTCGAAATCGCTTCCCGTGTGGAGGCAGGCCGGGAAAAGGAGCTTTGAAAAGATGGCCCTGGAATTAATTAAACCATTTTTAGTTTAATCCACTCAACTGTCTTTCCACCCCACCCCACCCCACGTGACGAGTTATCTTGGAGCGATACTTAAGTGCGGTAACTAGCGATCTCAACGCTCTCGTAAATCAGTGATCATTCACGCTGAACGCTTCGTTTTCAATCAAACAATATTCAAACAATGAGACTCGAACTCCGAAACCTCGCTTCTATCCGGGAGGAACGTCTCTTCCAATTGAGCTATTAAAACCTTAGATGAATTAAATAATGTAGATACGTTACTGAGACAACGCGCGTGACTGCACTAAACTAAGCCAACGTGGCATACCTGACATTTACTGCGTTTAGTCTCGCACAAACATTCGTTTGACAAACAAGCTGTCACCAACTGCCACAAAGGCATCGCTGTAAACTCTTTTCTGAGATAAAATGCCTTCCTGTGCTTTTGACAAGTGAAAAAATCATTCGGGACCAAAAAACAAATCACATGGAGTTTCTTTCCATGCGAAGTACACACAAATCACTTATTATTTCAATTAAAACAATTATTCACACACCAAATGGTATAAGTAAGATAGCGAATTCAGAAATACATAAGTGTGTGGAAGACAACCTAGCGACAGCACACGAGTACGTCGCATGCTACTTCGCTCGTAAGTTCGTTAGGGAAGAGAGGGCTTGTAACGTGGAGAATGTAACGCGGGACGTTCATATAGCTATCTCATTCATACACACATATTCTGCTTGGTATGGCTATCCTCTTCATGCGTTATGAGACATCAGAGCATGCCAAATTTATCGTTCAATTTGTATGAATATGACGTGTCTTGTATTTTATGTCCATGATTAAAACCGCCATTTTTGTCAATCTCATACTTCTTTGAAGATTATCTGATTACTGAATGTAATGTATAACTACGCTTAGCCGTCTTCTGCGACGTTCGATGGAAAAATCGCCCACACATACAAAAGTTTGAAATTTTCTTTCGACTACGGTCCTTCACGATTTACTCACTACGTTCCTTTTGACGTGTGTGTCGCGACTAAACCAGCAACTAGCGCCATCTGTACACAATCCCGTCTGAAAATTGCTTATACATAGAAATGTCTGAAACACTCGAGAGCGCCATTGTTATACCCAGATGGTGTCCATTTTAGTTTGCGGAAGATCTTTTGACCCTTCTCGTTCAGCGTCACGGAAGGGCAGTAAACAACGTGAAAATGGCGACGACATACTTTCTGTCGAGCTGCAACAACCCAACGTCGTTGAAGTCGTTGTCGGCATCCGGGTGAATGAGAAGTCGCTTGACAGTGAAGATGTTTTCAGGCGGCGTGTCACTGGTCCAGCTCAATCCTCCGAGTCTAATGTATTTGGTTGATCTGAAAACGAACATCAAAATAGATAAATCGTCGCCAGAAAGGCAAAGGCGCTTCAGTCCTTTGACTTATTTTCGTTTTACAATAAAGTTCATAAGTCTTCAGTACCTGGTTGGATTTTGTAAAAATAAGTTAATCAATAGCTAGATCTGAATAGCCAGGTATTTTTTTTAATATACATTTTTTAATGAATACCGCACAAGAGTCTCGACTGCTCCCAACTGTCTAGAGCCAGTGAGACTATGGCATCCCCAAATAGGGTATGTTGTGAGGCTGAAGGTAGTGGGGAGGGGAAGGAGATTGATAAGAGGAAGGTTGGGAAGTACCTGGATATTCAGATCTGGTCACCAAACACGGCTAAAGCCATTTTAAGCAACGTTTCCATTCTGATTGGTGGTCTTTCACCAGGGCGATACTTGGAGTATCAACTACTCTGGAGCGTGCCGCAAATATACTATATATTATTTTGAATGAGTTAAATGTGTTACGACACATGTTAATCAAATAAAAGTTATTGGCGTACGCAGGGTTTGAACCCGCGACCTACAACAGTTCACCGTCTAAAAAAAGTAGCGGTCTTATTTGGTTCGGTTAAGTTAGGTTAGGTTAGGTTACCAAACACGGCTGAAGCCATTTCAATCAACTTTTCGATTCTGAATGGTGGTCTTTCACCAGGGCAATACTTAGAGTATCAAATATTCTTCTAATTGTTTATTTTTTGTATGAATTAAATGTGTTATGACACATATTAATTAAATAAAAATAATTGGCGCACGCCGGGTTCGAACCCGCCACCTTTGGACTCGTAGTCGAGCGTCTTACCACTCGACCACGGAGGCCGTCAAAATTCAGTCAAGTTAGAACAAAAAGTAGATGAGAGAAGCTTATTTAAGAAAGGGATTGGCAATGCACTTACCGGGCGCACCATGCTTCTGTGATGACCCACTCTTCGCTGACCAGCGAGCCGAGATAAAGCCATACGAAGCCTTTGCTGTTTTTACCACCGTCATCTTCGTAACTCAGTAAAGCCTAAAACACAACATGAATCCGTCAACTTTACTGTTGGAGTGAGAAAACACATGGCCTGTTCAAAAGAAAAGGCGAATTTTGAATTCTCGCGGGCTGTGTACATTCGATTATCGATTTTTTGCTGTTGTTATGTTGGTACACGTATGTTTATCATATGTTAGCGTTATCAGCCATTTTGGATTAGTGGTTTGTTTTTGACAACTGGAAAGGTTAGTCACGTTTTTGTGTGTTCTTCGATTTTTTACTTTGGAAAAAAATGGATCAAAGAATAAAATCCACGATTTGTTTTTCCACAACTCCAGGACGCTCATCGTCATTAACATCTTCTCGGCCTTCTGTAAAGCGCTTGTACCACTTTTAAACACTTTTTTGAGACAAAGTAGACTCGACGAATGCCACAGTCAACATTTTTAGTGCGTTGGAGCACTTTATTTCATTTTTAACGCAAAATTTAATACATGTTCCTTGATCCATTTTTTTCGAAAGTAAAAAATCGAAGGACACACAAAAACGTGACTAACCTTTCCAGTTGTCGAAAACAAACCACCAATCCAAGATGGCTAATAATGCTAACATATGATAAACATATGTGTACCAACATAAAAACAACAAAAAAAATCGATAAACGAATGTACACAGCCCGCGAAAATTCAAAATTCACCTTTTCTTTTGAACAGGTTATGTATTAGTAAACTTTGATGTAAATTTCAAATAAATACAAGCATTTTTTGATCCTACTTTGATGAAATAAAAGGAAATGTTAAACAGGTGGGCCTACCAAATGCGGATAGTCCCCAGTGAAAATCCTCTGGTCGGGTAGGCCCTTTTTCGGAAGAGACGGACATATATCCCCTCTTGTAGATCCTGATTCAGTGGCGACACAGGGATAGGCGTGCTCAGCCAAACTAATGCAGTCTGCAACAAAAAACACAATCATGTACTCGCGCGAGCGTAACGAATAGGATCGAGAAAGGGACGCTAAGATGGTTTGGGCATGCGGAGCCAATTGACGAAGAAAGGAGTGTGAAAAGAATATATGATGCAAAAGTGAATGGAAGAAGTCGGGAACGTCCGAGGAAGACATGCCGCGATCGAGTGAATCAAATACTTTAATCGGGAGCCACGTGAAGGGTCAAAATAACAGAAGAGTATGTATGAATGTGAACGAAGCGAGGAGTGTGTGCAAAGACAGAGTTGTATGGCGGTCCATCCTCTCTGCCTACCCCTGCGGGGAAACGGCGTGATGGTTAGTTAGTTAGTTATTTATATTTTATTTTTTTTACAAATTCCAAAGGTCGTGGGTTCAAACCCGGCGTGCGCAATTGACTTTTATTTTATTAATATGTGTCATAACACATTTCATTAATACAAAATGATAAAAAGTATATTTGCGGCACGTTCCAGAGTGGTAGATACTCTAAGTATCGCCCTGGTGAAAGACCACCATGCAGAATTAAAACGTAGCTTGAAATGGCTTTAGCCGTGTTTGGTGACCAGATCTGAATAGCCAGGTACTTCCCGTCTTTCCTCTTTCTTATCTCCTTCCCTTCCCCACTACCTTCAGCCTCACAACATACCCCGATTGGGGATGACATAGTTCCACTGGCTCTAGATGGTTGGGAGCAGTTGGGACTTTTATTAGGATATAATCAAGAAACGGACGCTTAGATGGTTTGGCCATCTACAGTGAATGAACGAAGAAAGGAGTGTGAAAAGAATGGAAGAAGAAGTCGAGGACGCCTGAGGAAGACATGGCACGATCAAGTGAATCAAATACTCAAATCGGGCCATGTAAAAGGTCAGAATAACAGAAGAGTATGTATGAGACGATGTATGAATGTGAATGATGCAAGGAGTGTGCGTCAAGACAGAGTTGTATGGCTGTCCGTCCTCTCTGCCTACCCCTGCGGGGAAACGGAGTGATGGTTAGTTAGTCAGTTAGACACTAGAGCACTTTAAAGTTTTTTTGTTTTACAATAAAATTCATAAGTCTTCAGTACCTGGTTGGATTTTGAAAAAAAAGTTGACTCAGGTAACTCAACGCCATCACTGAGTTATCTGAAGCGACAAAAAGCTGAAAAAGCCCCAAACTTGTGTCTTCTCCCGAACGGTAAACATATTTTATATGGCTGAAAGGTCACAAGTCTTCTGAATCAAACGAGAGTCAGATCATTCGATGCAGTCAAAAAAACTGATCAAAACTGCATATTTACCTAATTTTAGACCAAAGTGTCGCTCAAGCCCTTTTGCTTTTCCAGCGACGATACACGTGTTTTTCGACCAGGTGCCTTGCTCATGGTAATGCGCAAAAATGTAGCCCGGTAAAGCACAAGAACCTAGATGGCGCCTGGGTCCGTCTGCAACCGTTTGCTTTTCATTTTTTTATGCACCACATTTATCTCCACCAAATCATTGAACGCCATCTGTGTCTCAACCCTTATGTGACTGAAGAAAACTGCACCTTTTTAAAATTGATATAAAGGTTTCTTTTACAGTATATTATTTGCTGGACCACTTATATGACGTAATACATTTCGACTCAGTTCAAGACTTGGGAAAGTGGGTGGGAATTTCACCCAGTACCATCTCTTCTTGGGGTTTTTAATTCAGTAGGTGATTAAAAATAGTATTAAGGATACAGGTGATGTACTTTGAACACAACAGTACATCATAATTATCATTTAAAATAATATAAAATGATTAATACACATGGATGAGTTGCAAATTCCATATAAAACACATGAGGGTACCCGGGTACCCTTTCAGTCATCAGAAGTTGTAAGTTTTACTTATGCGTTTTCAGCTCACACACCACCCACCACATATCCAAGGGTTATTTATTCATTTATTTATAAATTAACGGACTAAAGTTCAATTACAAAAAATACACATAAAACACAAAATGGAAAAAAGAACAACAGAGAAGGAATAGCACATACATAATAATAAATGAAGCGATGACAAAAATAAGGCGAAATAAACATAAAAGAGAACATTCAAGCCATGGTCTAGTCAAAGTTTTGGTAGAGTCGTAAAGAATGACGAAAATCATTTGGACTGCTACCAAAAATTTTTTGAGTTAACAATTCTGGACATTGGAGAATTATACATGATTAGTATTGTGATGATTGAGGAACATCAATTAATTGTTTCCGAGTCTACGGCAAGGAATGTTGAGCTGGATAAGTTGCAACAGAGAAGGTGAGTCAGTAAAACAATTAATAATTTTGTAAATGAAAATTAAATCAAAGTCTTTCCAGCGCTTTTCTAATGAAGACATTTTCAATAATAGTTCAATTTCATCATTTGAATAATGGAATAGTTATGTTCAATTGTTCATTCACCATTGTGGAAAAGTCAGAAAGTTTCAGCAGGTTAGACTTAGTGGAACATTAAAAAAATCTACGTTGAAAACCAAAAAGGGTACCCGGGTACCCTTTCAGTCACGTGAAGGTTAAATTGGCACCGTGCATTGCTCATAGTAATGCGCCAAAATGTAGACCCGTCGAAGGAACTAGATGCTGGGAGTCATTTCCGCCCAGGACCGTCTGAAAACCTTTACTCCTAAGGTACTCACAATCCCTGGCTTTGGAGCCGGTCTTGGAGATCGTCACCGCACTTTTGGAGAGGGGGGAGCAGGCGGCGTGGGGGGGTGGGGGGGCGTCGCAGCACACGATGGACACCGTGCCGCTGTAGGAGCAGACCTGTAGGGGAAACAGAGAATGTCTTGAAGTCACAATACATGGAGAGAGAGCTAATTCTTTTTACCCAACTTATACAATTTTGGGATAAATCACTTTCTCCGGGTTCTTACGTCGTACACCATGAGAAAGAAAGAGACAGCAAATTATCACACCACTTTAAAGTATTGTTAGAATGTTCTTCGTGTCCCGCGTCTCCGTTGACACGTTTTGATATGCGACATTGACCGGTCGGTAGCTGAGTGGAGAACGCGTCGGATTCCCACCCGGGCGTCGTGCGTTCAATTCCTCTGCTGGCTAAGTCCTCCATCATTGCACAAGCAACATCTTCCGCTTTTTATGATGGCAGTAGGAGTTTTTCAAATATTGTCAGGTTATTCGTAACCCGGGAATGTTTGTCTTACTTAAAAAAAATATATATAATACATTGACATAACTCAACGGTTTTTAGGTTATATGCTATATTTTTGTTTAAAACAATACTGTGAAAAGTGGTTGTACTAATAAACAAAAACATGATGTCGACATGTGCTATGAATGGATGCATAAATAACCTAGCCCTAGTCCTAGCCAGTCCTATTTGACGTATAGTTAATATAAAATAATGAAACACATACATGTTCATATCGCCCCAGTGAAAGACCGCCATTCGGTATCGAAACGTTGCTTGAAATGGCTTTAGCCATGTTTGGTGGCCAGGTACGAATATCCAAACCCTTCACAACATTTATCTTTCCCATCTCCTTCCCCTCCACATCATTTTAAGCCTCATAACCTAAAAATATCAGGACTGAGTCATTCAGATACTCGCTCGTACCTAGATTGCATACAGTGGGTAATTCTTTCGCTGAAATAGTAGATACAGTCAACTGCACTGAATCTAGTTACAAGAAGGCTATAATAGCATACCTCTTTAAAAACTATTACTGTTCATTTATTATAATATTTCTTTTAACTTACTTATGTTTTTGAGTGCTAATCATTTACTCTATGTTATTTTTACGTCACTATTATTTTATGTTATATATTACACTGTTATGTAAAGACCTATAAGGAAGTATATAATTAATTAAATAAATAAATAAAATAAATATGTCATACCTGAGGAGTAATTCCTTCAAAGGCGGCCTCCAAAGCGGCCGCACATTTGCTGATGTGGGCGCAGACTCCCACCTTTCCAGACCCAGTCATGATGCATTGATCCCCTGAAAAACAGCAACCTTTTTTAAAACCCTGTACAGTTTCACAACAAACTGTTGATTATTTTCACCACTGTAGGTAAAACAAGGACATAAAACTTAAATTGAAATCAATTTATCGAAAACTGCATTACCGACCGAACGTAATTGGACCTTAGAGTAACCTAGAGACCTAACTTTGCGAAATATTGTACAGAGTTTATGACCAAGCTTGACCACAGGAGGTATGGCGTATATGCTACCAGCCAATCGGATGCGAAGAAAACCTTAAAGATAAACATTATTCCGTCTTTATCTGTTCTTAGTGTTGAGCAATATAGACGACTCCTCAGAGCAATAATATATAAGAGGGAGCGTTGCTGTAGTCAGTTTTGATAAGTTTTGCCGCACTCGGCTAGACCTAGGACAAGGGCTAGGGTATTTATACATCCACTCAAAGCACATGTCGACATAATGTTTTTGTTTATTCGTAAAACCACTTTTTCACAGTATTGTTATAAACAAAAATATAGCACATAACCTAAAATACTGTTGAGTTATGTCCAGTTATGTCGCGTATCAAAACATGTGGGCGGAGTCTACAACAGTACTTAAAAGCGGTGTGATAATTTAAGAATTTTTGTTGTCTCTTTCTTTCTCATGGTGTACGACGTAAAAACCCAGAGAAAGTGATTTATCCCAAATTTGTATAGGTTGGGTAAAAAGAATTAGCTCTCTCTTCATATATTGTTACTCCAAGGACGACTCTGACTCCGAAGAAGATATTATCAGAGTCTTTGCAATGTGAGGAGGCAGAAGGAAAAAAAGGATTGTGGGTAGAGGAACACACTGGTCGGTAGAGATTTCAAATCGAAAAGTACTGGAAAATCGACAAAAGTTCCTCCCCAAAAAAGTACTAGCAAATCGACAAAAGTTCCTCCCCAAAAAAGTACTAACAAATCGACAAAAAAAAGGAACTGGTGAAGAACCTTTGTAGTCCACTTCAATTGAAGTACTTCTTAGTAGACTTTGAAGTCCAACTTCAATTGAAGTGTGTGAACTGCCGCAAAATAAAGTAGTTCTTTGCAGCTTTGTAGTCCTTCTTTTTTATTTTATTTACTTAACTTCAGTTGATTATTTACAATATTGTACATACATGGCCTGTTCAAAAAAAAAGGTGAATTTAAAACTTTCGCGGGCTGTGTACATTCGATTATAGATTTTTTTTTAATGTTGGTACACATATGTTAGCATTATCAGCCGTTTTGGATAAGTGGTTTGTTTTTGACAACTGGAAAGATTAGTCATGTTTTTGTGTGTTCTTCGATTTTTTACTTTTGAAAAAAATGGATCAAAGAATAAAATCCATGATTTGTTTTTCCACAACTCCAGGACGCTCATCGTCATTAACATCTTCTCGATCTTCTGTAAAGCGCTTGTACCACTTATAAACACTTTTTTGAGACAAAGTAGACTCGCCGAATGCCACAGTCAACATTTTAAGTGCGTTGGAGCACTTTATTCCATTTTTAACTCAAAATTTAATACAAACACACACAAACGTTACTAAACTTTCCAGTTGTCAAAAACAAACCACTAATCCAAGATGGCTGATAATGCTAACATATGATAAACATATGTGTACCAACATAACAAAATTTTTAAAAATCGATAATTGAATGTACACAGCCCGCGAAAATTCAAAATTCACCTTTTCTTTTGAACAGGCCTCGTACATTGTCCTCCACGCTAGGAGTTCAACAAAAATATAAAATAAAATAAAGCCAATTAAGCAATTTAAAATTAAAAATATAAAAGAAAAAAAAAACACTTTTTTTGTATTATCAAAAAAATAGAAACTTCAATTGACGCATTCGCTCAGTGGGAAATGAATGAACTTTGAACTGCCGCAAAATGAATTGGTTCTTTGTCACAACGCTGCTAAACACTGAACAAGTATTCCGTGGTGATGCGACTCTGGTGCGGTTTGACCTTTCAGATAGACAGCGGCTTTTGGCACTGTTGTTGTTGTCGAGTGACCTTATCGGCGACCATGGGACCAACAATTTTAGGCCATCAAAACCGGTCCATTCGGTACAACCATTTGCATAACTTTCAGCCGATATGGCGTCATTGGTAGCTGCTGATTTTATTGATGCAGAGAGGATTCCTATTTGTTGAGTAAAGTCGTGTCTCTCTCGAGCGTCCCCGACTCTATCAGTTTCCCGCCGAATATCTCCGTTCTCCGCCCATCTGCTCTGCACTTGGAGTAACAATGTTTGGAGAGAGACCTAATTATTTTACCCAACCCATACAGACTTGCGATAAATCACTTTCTCCGGGTGTTCACGTCGTACACCATGAGAGAGAAAGGGACAACAAATATAGTACACCGCTTCTATGTACTGACACAATGTTCTTGGGCTCCTGGGTGACCGCGGGACTCCGCCCTCATTTTTTATTATGCCACTAAACTTGGCACAACTAAACGGTTTTTTGGGTTATATGCTATATTTTTGTTGATAACAATACTGTGAAAAGGTGGTTATACGAATAAACAAAAACATTACGTCGACATGTGCTATGAATGGATGTATAAATACCCTAGCTTTAGTCTTAGCCACGCCCAGGTCCGCCGAGTCATGTTAAAATCATCAAAAACTGACTACACTGCCTTGGGTAGGTACCACTCTATTACTCTACCCGTATCAACCATACAAGCGCTTCTTTCTCACTACGCTTACATCAGCCTTGCATTCTTTCCCGATCTCCACATTTGTAATTCAGTCATTCAGGGTTTTACAACGCGTAGTCTACTTTCATCCTTTCTCTGCCTTGCTGCCACACACCTGGGTTGGAATCAGCACTCCATTGTAGACTGCTAGCCACGCAGGGATCAAATTTCTACAGCATTCAGTCTACTTTCATCCTTCCTCTGTCAGCATCATGCCTTATCAGGGTAGGTACCAGCACTCCATTGTAGACTACTAGCACGCAGATCTAATTTCTACAGCATTCAGTCTACTTTCATCTTTCTTCTGCCAGCATCACACCTTATCAGGGTTGGTACCAGCACTCCATTGTAGACTACTAGCACGCAGATCTAATTTCTACAGCATTCAGTCTACTTTCATCTTTCCTCTGTCAGCATCACACCTTATCAGGGTGGGTATCAGCCCTCCACCGTGAACTGCTAGCTTTGGACAACCAGTCCAGCCCTCCGTTAATGGAGTCCTTATTAGCCACAGTTCATCCACTTGCCCCGGGTTCAAAACATTTCAAACTGAGATAGTAAGCCTTTGGCATCCGTAATGGATATTGAACTTAGAGTAACCTAGAGACCTAACTTTGCGAAATATTATATAGAGTTTAGGACCAAGCTTGACCACAGGAGGTATGACGTTTATGCTTCCAGCCAATCGGATGCAAAGAAAACCGTGAAGATAAACATTATTCCGTCTTTATCTGTTCGCGAACAATTTTGCGTTGCTACATGAGAAAAAAAGAGACATGGATACGTTCAGATGATGGACTAATCAATGAATCCCCATTCTTACAAATTTACGTGAGAATCCCGTATATCTCTCTAAGTAAAACATATTAAGAATGCATTAAAACTCATTTTAAACGGAAGTTTATTAAATCGAAACAAATAATGCAAAGATTGATTAAATATATTGGTGTAGGTAACTAGTTGTTTTGTAGGTTAGCATGTTAAATATTTGAGGTCAAACTAAAAAATACGAATTCTTGGATAAATACCTGTGGAAACTGATTTTTTTTGGTCCTTTTTACTTCAGTTGAGGCAACCAATAACTGCACATATAGCCAGATCGTTTTTTTTAATATTGCACTAAATTTACTTGAGTAATTATATGTTTTAAGCTTTTTGTCTGTCAATTCGACTGACAGAAGTAAATTAATGTGAAGTTAGTACACATTGAAAAATGGCTACACGGCTTTTAGCACGCCCCAAATAATATGTTCTTAATAACAATTGTTTGTCTCTTTTTCTCATATGTCCATAGAACCGAGTATAAAGAGAGAGCTATATTTTGCGAGTATGAACGATTTGACTCATAATTAGGACGGTCCTTCTATATTGTTACTCTAAGATATTGAAGCATGAATATAAGTTTCGACATATATTACAATTTGAAAGTGTGGATGTATGTATTTACCTTCGCTATTTTTTCCAAAAACGCACGATTGTACAAAGGCCAGCAGTAAGAAAACAGGCAAACGCGAATGCGACATTATAGCAAGAAAACCAGCTGCCGACTGGTTCTGTTTAGAGTCGAGTGGGTGTGTCGTTAACCCTCCGATTACCAATGTTATTTACATAGAGTTAGTAGAGTAGTATCTATCTAAGGCAGTGAAGTCAGTTTTGGACTTGTTTTTGATGATTTAAACCTGACTCGGCGCACCTGGGCGTGGCTAAGACTAAGGCTACGGTATTTATACATCCATTCATATCACGTATCGACATAATGTTTTTGTGTATTCGTATAGCCACTTTTTCACAGTATTTTTATCAACAAAAATATAGCATTTAACCTCAAAAACCGTTTAGTTTTGTCAAGTTTAGTGACATAATAAAAAATGTGGGCGGAGTCCCGCCGTTAACCAGAACCTTAAGATCATTGAGACAGTATATAGAAGCGGTTAAAGAAATTTGTTGTCTCTTTCTATCTCATGGTGTACGATGTAAAAACTCAGAGAAAGTGATTTATTACAATTTCGGATGGGTTGGATAAAACAAATTAGCTATCCCTCCATTAGATTCTTACTCCGAGGAATAACCTCGGATTAAGAATCATTATATCATTAATAAAATGTGTAAAATGTTGCCAGACGTGCCCGACAAACTTTAACTAGCGAATCCCGAGCTAATGTTACTGTTTTATTTTATGTACTCGTGTATTTACTTATGTTAATTTACTACGCATATTCATCATTCTTTCGCTGAAATAGTAGATGTATTCAACCGCACTGAATCTAGTAACAAGAAGGCTATAATAGCATACCTCTTTCAAAAAATATTACTGTTCATTTATTGCATTATAATATTTTTATTAACTTACTTATGTTTTTGGGTGCTAATTATTTACTCTCTGTTATTTTTATGACACTATTATTTCATGTTATATATTACACTGTTATGTAAAAGCCCATAAGGGGACTTATAATTCAATAAATAAATAAATATTAAGCCCATCGGGGCGTTAATAAATAAATAAAATAATTTACAGTTTTTTGTTTGTTTTATTTTTAAGTCTGGAGTCAGTGGGAATGAGGCGTCCACGATTGGAGGATGTTGTGAGGCTGAAAGTAGTGAGGATGCAAAGGAGATAGGCAAGACGAAGGTTGGGAAGTAACTGGCTGTTCAGGGCTAGTTACTAAACACGGTATAAAAAAATCCAATCAAAACAAAGCCATTTTAATTTTTGATTGAGGTTTTTCACCAGGACGATACTGACAGTTGTTAAGTCAAGCCCCCCCCCCCTTTATTGTACACCATGAGAGAAAAAAAGACAACAATTTTTTTGGACCACTTGAACGTATCGTAACGATGATCTAAGGTCCTGGTTCACGTGCGGGACTCCGCCCACATTTTTTATTATGCCACCAAACTTGACACAACTAAACGGTTTTCTAAGTTATATGCTATATTTATGTTGAAAAAAATACTGTGAAAAAGTAGCTATACGAATACACAAAAACATTATGTCGATATGTGATATGAATGGATGTATAAATACCGTAGCCTTAGTCTTAGCCATGCCCAGGTGCGCCGGGTCATGTTACAATTTTCAAAAACAAGTCCAAAACTGACTTTACTGCCTTGGATAGATACTACTCTACCAACTCTATGCTTCAACTTGAATGTTCTCTCTTATGTGTATTTTGTCCTATTTTTGTTATCGCTTCATTTATTATTATGTATGTGCTATTCCTTCTCTGTTGCTCTTTTTTCCATTTCGTGTTTTATATGTTTTATTTGTAACTGGACTTCAGTCCGTTAATTTATAAAGAAATAAATAAAAGTAAAGCCAATTATTTTTAATAATAAAGCCTCGAATTTCGAAAAAAACGGCGAAAGCAAAGTTGTACGCTCAATAATAGTATTTAAATCGTAAGTCGAATTCTGCAGTTACTATATTGATACGAGGATATTTACGTAGCTTAAAAATGTAAAAGGTTTCGTGAAACGTCTTTATGACATGCTACACCTTTCATTATTTGCTCAAACAACGATCGTTGTTAGCAGTTCTCGCGCATCTCGGGAACAACGATTTATCGTTGCTTGGCATCCCGAGGGTTAAGAACCGGCTTCAAAAAAAGATTAACCTAAGATGGAAAGGTAACACAGGTTGTTTGTATGAAGTCGCCGAGGGTCGACGGTAATATGGCTACACCACTGAACAGGTGATCTCTAGAAGTGTGATTTCTAAATTTTACACGAAACCTTTCGACTTCAGACGGTAGGCAGGCCATTGCATTTTACTTCTCGACTTCGCATCTAGAGGTCGCGGGCTCAAACCCAAGAGTCCCAACTGCTCCTAACCGTCTAGAGCCAGTGAGACTATGGTATCCCCAATTGGGGTATGTTGTGAGGCTGAAGGTAGTGGAGAGGGGAAGGAGATGGGTAAGAGGAAGGTTGGGAAGTGCCTAGCTATTCAGATCTGGTCACCAAACACGGCTAAAGCCATTTCAAGCAACGTTTCGATTCTGAATGATGGTCTTTCACCAGGGCGATACTGAGAGTATCTACCACTCTGAAACGTGCCGCAAATATACTTTTTATCATTGTACATGAATTAAATGTGTTATGACACATATTAATTAAATGAAAGTTATTGGCGCACGCCGGGTTCGAACCCGCGACCTTTGGATTCGTGATCGAGCGTCTTACCACTCGACCATGGAGGCCATCGTGCGCGAATAAATTAAGTTAATACAAATTTAAAAAATCACGTTTCATTGATATAAAATAATACATGGTATATGGACATGTAGAAAGAACGAGCGAAGAAATAAGTGTGAAAAGAATATATGATATCGAAAGTCAATAGAAGAAGAAGTCGGGGACGCCCGAGAAAGACACGGAACGATCAAGTAAATCAAATATTTGAATCGGGTCATGTGAAGAGTCAGAATAACAGAAGAGTATGTATGAGACGATGTATGAATGTGAATGAAGCAAGGAGTGTGTGCCAAGACAGAGTGTGTTGTATGGCGGTCCGTCCTCTCTGCCTACCCTTGCGGGGAAACGGCGTGATGGTTAGTTAGTTAGTTTATTTGCGGCACCATTAAGAATCGAAACGTTTTTGTTTTAAGCCACTTTATTTATACACATATAACAATTCGACCGGTTTCGGTTAAACTTAACCTTCATCAGGAACGTATATATATAAACTAAGATTAAAATATAGAGTTATACAGTAGACAAAGAAATTAGTGAAAGAGACAAAACATTAGTATAAACAGGACAAAGCATCAGAGAAGGGGTGGTAATGGAGTAGGTAGAGAGGTAGGGGGATGGGAAGAGGAGAAGGGGAACATTCTTAAAATCGGACTTTTAGTTAATTCTAATTGTTTGTTTAAAATTTGGCAATTATTATTATTATTTGATTTTGATATTTCTAATGCTTCTAGATTATTAAGGCGCAAACCTATTCCATTTTTATGTATTATTTGTACACCTGTATTTTTATTAAAAGTATGGTGCATTCAAAAATCCCCTTTGCTAAAAAATGTACTTCTGTGGAAACGTTATGTCGATGATATATTTTGCATTTGGACAGGTACAGAGCGTCAGTTAAACACCTTCCTATCACTCCTCAACTCCTTCCATAAACAGATCCAGTTCACATTAGAGATAGGTATAAATTCCAGTTTAAATTTCCTAGACCTTTCTTTATCTATTATTAACAACAAAATTAACTTCAACATTTACCGAAAACCTACATTCACCCACACCATAATCCATAATACCTCAAACCATCCTAGGTCACATAAACACTCCGCTTTTCACAGCATGATTCACCGATTAGTCACCATCCCACTATCTAATAATAATTTCGCCAATGAACTTTCTACAATCAAACTAATAGCTGATAATAACGGATACGACCATAATATAATTGATAAAAAATTATCAAAAAAACTTCGCCGAATTGCAACAAATAAATTTATCTATAATGATCTACCATCTAATAATAATATTAACTTAACTCCTAAATGGCGCAGAATTTTGTATATAAGTGATTTCTCTACCCTTTGCACATCTAAACTCCCATCAGAAATAAAACCAGCTTTTTACACCAACAATAATTTAAGAAAACTTTTAAGCAATTCTAAAGATAAAGAAGATTCTTTAAGCCATTCTGGCATATATAAACGTAACTGTAACGATTGCCCGGCAATTTGCATAGGTAAAACCGCGAGAAATGTAAACATTAGAGTCAAAGAACACATTAGATGTTTAACAAGTATAGGTTTTTCCGAATTTGCCGAACATTTAATTAAAACTAACCATACTTTTAATAAAAATACAGGTGTACAAATAATACATAAAAATGGAATAGGTTTGCGCGTTAATAATCTAGAAGCATTAGAAATATCAAAATCAAATAATAATAATAATTGCCAAATTTTAAACAAACAATTAGAATTAACTAAAAGTCCGATTTTAAGAATGTTCCCCTTCTCCTCTTCCCATCCCCCTACCTCTCTACCTACTCCATTACCACTCCTTCTCTGATGCTTTGTCCTGTTTATACTAATGTTTTGTCTCTTTCACTAATTTCTTTGTCTACTGTATAACTCTATATTTTAATCTTAGTTTATATATATACGTTCCTGAAGAAGGTTAAGTTTAACCGAAACCGGTCGAATAGTTATATGTGTATAAATAAAGTGGCTTAAAACTAAAATATTTTTTATTTAAATTATAATGTCAAGCTACAAAGTGTTTGCTTCCTTCGATAAATCGAAACGTTGCTTGAAATGGCTTTAGCCTTGTTTGGCGAACTCTGGAAAGTGTTGAATTATACATTACATTATTTTGACGGCCTCCGCGGTCGAGTGGTAAGACGCTCGACTACGAATCCAAAGGTCGCGGGTTCAAACCCGGCGTGCGCCAATAACTTCTATTTAATCAATATGTGTCATAACACATTTATTCATATACAATGATAAAAAAAAAGTATATTTGCGGCACGTTCCAGAGTGGTAGATACTCTGAGTATCGCCCTGGCGAAAGACCACCATTCAGAATCGAAACGTTGCTTGAAATGGCTTTAGCCGTGTTTGGTGACCAGGTCTGAATAGCCAGGTACTTCCCAACCTTCCTCTTCCCTATCTCCTTTCCCTCCCCACTACCTTCAGCCTCACAACATACCCTATTCGGAGATGCCATAGTCTCACTGGCTCTAGACGGTTGGGAGCAGTTGAGACTCTCGTGCGGTATTCAAATAAAAAAAAATTACATGAATTTACTGTGAAATAACACCTAATTAAATTAAAATTATTTGCGCGCGCCGAGATTCGAACCCGCGACTTCCGGATTTGTAGCCGAGGATCTTAACCGCTCGGCCACGGAGGTCGGCACTAGGCCCCCGACGGGCCAGTTAAACTGTTTATCTACCCGTATTATAAAATGTTGTATTATTTAATTTAATTTTTAAATACGGGCACACGGACACGCCCGCGGCTCAATGCTATCGGTTTATCTCTTCGGTATAAAAATAAAATATATGTTTTCATTAATCGATTTTTTATATAAATAATCTTATGCAATACTTACTAAGTGCAAAGTAAATAACAGTTTTTTTTATTAGCAAGCGATTGGGCGATAAGATTAAGAGATAAAAATAATTTAAGCGTGTCGAGTTTTTTTACAACAACCATTATTGTATTTCCTTCTTCGGGATTGGACGGATCACTCCTAATTTTTTCAAATTCACAATTATTTTTCAAAATCAGTTCCAGTTTTTCTAAGCAACCGCGCATCATGTCTTCTCTGGTTGTAAGTATTTTAAAATTATTTTGATTTTATTTTATTTTTTACTAAAATTTTTTTAAAGATAATAATTCAAAACCATTAACAAGATTTTCGTCCTTAAGATATAAAGATTACTTCAAAATTCAAACTTAACATATAAATATTACATCAAAATCATTCTTAAAATGCAAATATTACTTCAAAATTCAATCTTCAAATACAAATATAACTTCAAAATTTTATCTTAAGATATAAATATTACATCAAAATCATTCTTAAAATGCAAAAATATTACTTCGAAATTTAATCTTCACATACAGATATAACTTCAAAATTTTATCTTAAAATATAAATATTAATTCAAAATTCAATCTTAAGATATTATTATTACTTTAAAATCATTCTCAAAATACAAATATTACTTTAAAATCATTCTCAAAATACAAATATTACTTCAAAATTTAATCTTAAAATACAAATATTACTTCCGAATTCAATCTTAAAATATAAATATTTCTTAAAAAATCAATCTTAAGATATAAATATTGCTTCAAATCATTCTCAAAATACAAATATTACTTTAGAATTAAATCTTAAGATATAAATATTACTTAAAAATATCAATCTTAAAATATCAATATTGCTTCAAATCATTCTTAAAATACAAATATTACTTCAAAATTTAATCTTAAATTACAAAATTTCTTCCGAATTAAATCTTAAGATATAAATTTTACTTACAAAATCAATCTAAAAATATAAATATTGCATCAAATCATTCTTAAAATACAAATATTACTTAAAAATTTTATCTTAAAATACAAATTTTATTTCAGAATTCAATCTTAATTTATATATATTACTTACAAATTCAATCTTAAAAATAAATATTGCTTCAAATCATTCTTAAACACAAATATTACTTTAGAATTAAATCTTAAGATATAAATATTACTTAAAAAATCAATCTTAAAATATAAATATTGCTTCAAATCATTCTTAAAATACAAATATGACTTCAAAATTTTATCTTAAAATACAAATTTTACTTCAGAATTCAATCTTAATTTACATATATTACTGACAAATTCAATCTTAAAAAATAAATATTGCTTCAAATCATTCTTAAAATACAAATATTACTTCAGAATTCAATCTTAAGATATAAATATTACTTAAAAAAATGTTATTAAAATACAAATATCACTTCAGAATTCAAACGTAATATATAAATAAAAATTTAAAAGTAATTTAGTTACTAACAATATATCTTCTACATTCCTCTACACCAGCAAATAAAATAATTTAGTATTATTAAATTTATTCTTCAATTGAAGATGTAAGCTATAAATCGTAAAATTATTACAACTTTCTGTCGATTCCACATCTTTGAATTTATTTTTTTTGTCAAATGCCATGCAATGAACATCTCAGCCGACTGAATTAAGTAAATAAATGTTAAGATTTAAGGCAATCAACACAGTCATCATAAGTAAATCAATATTCCAGTCCCGGTTACTTTTTACCCGTGACTTGTAAGTCACTGGAACCGTCGTATTTCTCCGAGGAACCAGTTATTTTGGAACCGGTTCCTTTTTTTAATGACTCAGTGAATACCGCACAAAATTCCCAACTGCTCCCAACTGTCTAGAGCCAGTGAGACTATGACATACCCAATTGGGATATGTTGTGAGGCTGAAGATAGCGGTGAGGTGAAGGGGATGAGGAAGGGGAAGGTTGGGAAGTACCTGGCTATTCAGATCTAAAACTAAAAAGTCACTAAACACGGTTAAAGCCATTTCAAGCAAAGTTTCAATACTGAATGGTGGTCTTTCACCAGGGCGATACTGAGAGTATCCACCAATCTGGAACGTGCCTCAAATATACTATATATTATTTTGTATCAATCACATGTGTTATGACACATATTAATCAAATAAAACTTATTTGCGCACGCCGGGTTCGAACCCGACCGTCTTACCACTCGACCATGCACTACGTAATTCACTACGTACATGCATTTACGCAAATAAAAAACTGCAAATATAACAATTATTAATTACCGGAGCATTTTAGTTGGAATTTCGTGACGAATCAAACCCGGTTCCGGTTCCAGTATCGGTTCCAGTTCCGGTTCCATTTCCGGTTCCAGTTCCGGTTCCAGTTCCGGTTTTTTTTCCACTAGAATTAGGCCGACAACCCCCCACCCCGGGTGGGCCCCACAGGTGGGCGGCGAGCACCAGCAATCGGTTCCAAAAGTAACTGGATAAACAACCGGTTCCCCGCCGGTCTTCCCCAATCAGATGTATTGGAGGAATGCGCAATAGAAATTCATAGAAAAATGTATTAATGTCAGGGTGGCAAAGCTATATTTTCGATTTGTTTTCTTGTTTAAATCAGATCTTTGATTTAATAAAGGTGGGTAGAAGTGGAAGTGCGAATTGTCAAATAAAAACACAAATGTACATTTTTAAAACCCCGTTGAACTAAGTATGTAAAAAATAATTTTCCGATAATTTTTCAGTTTCAAGTAATTTTCCCCGAAGCTGTGACAATCGGAACTATCGTCCGAGTAGAAGGAAAATTTAAGCCCGGTTCTTTGAGGCAGGTATTTTTTTGTTTTAATGTTGTAAGAGTCTCAACTGAGATACGGAGGACGGGCAACGCTGTGAGCCGGGTTAAGGAAGGGCTGCCTTGCCGACGTAAAGTTAGATCCAGGCTCGTTCCTCTTTCGAGTCGTCTCACACAAAAGAGAGTGGGAGAAACGACCCGTTCTCTTTTGATTAATTCATTGATCATTTAAAAATAGAGTGAAAATATCGTCGCTGGGAAGGCAAAAGGGCTTAAGCGACACTTCGGTCGAAAATGAGTTAAATATGCAGTTTTGATCGGCTTTTTTCTCTGACTTTCGTTTGATTTTGGAGACTTTTGTGGCCCTTCATCCCAGTGGCGGCTCGTGACTTTTTAGTTTGCTAGTGTGGTAAGATTGAAAAAAACGTCATTATTGATGCGGGCGTAACCGAAAACAATTAATTTTTTTTTTCGAAATTTCAGTTTTTTGTATGAAGGTTTTTCAGAAATCCGTGCAGTGCACCACCAAAACTGAAAAATCCTGAAAACCTTCATACAAAAAAAATTCTTGAACAAAAATAAAAATCAACAACACTAACAAAGTCGTATTTTTCAGTCTTAGCACTCTAGCACATTAAAAACTCACGAGCCGCCACTGCTTCAGCCATCTAAAATATGTTCACCGTTCGGGAGAAGGCTCGACTCAAGCAACACAAGTTTGGGACTTTTTTTCAGATTTTTGTCGCCTCAGGTAACTCAGTGAGGGCATTGAATACCTGAGTCAACTTATTTTTTCAAAATCCAACCAGGTGCTGAAGACTAATGAATTTTATTTTAAAACAAAACAACTTTAAAGTGCTCTGGTGTCAACTTCCCAAAATGGCGCTTCGGTCAGTGACGTTAGTATGAATAAACTATTTATTTCCTCTGGAGATTCGCCATTCATCTCCGTGGCTCCGTGCATTCGTCAGATTTGGCTTTGTGACTTTTCACTGTATGGTAGTCGCATGGTATGTTTATTCCTGGTCTCTCTCTTTCTGTAGTTGTGCCCTTTTCAAATCCTCAAATTCCGCACGAGCTTCTGGCACGTGCGCCGGTGCCTAAGGGATTCTGTGCCATCTCTATGTACGCCTAGGGTGGTATTTGCCCCCCTCTACAAGTGTTGTCATCTGCTTTCTTTCTAAATCCATGTTCACTTCATCCCAGCGCGTGGTACATGAAAAATCTAAAGAATGTCATTTTCTAGCGAAGGTCCAAAGATTTTGTCAAATCGTTTTGCGTAGGGGGTTATTTTGACTATATCATCAGAAATTGACTGTTTCAGATTCAACATGATTCTATTTTGCGAGCCTTCCAAGGACGAGGCGATCCATTGCAGCTTCCGGCCCACCAACAAGGAGGTGGTCAGGAACCACTTCACGGTAGCCCCCAGCTTTTGGGGGGCCGAAGAACGAGAGGGGGGCTGGCCCATCCGAGAGTCGGGAGAGTTTGAAATTGCGATGGAGATAGAAGAGCGGGGAGTCAAAGTAAATCATTTTGTTTGTCGTAGTTAAGTCTTTAGACTCTCTGTAAAAAAAAATTATATATATATATATTTTTTTTTATTTGTGCCAGACCTTCACAAAGTAAAATAAAACAATAGAGCCTCAGAGCAATAACATACAGGAGAGATAGCTTTGCAAAGAAGTGTAGTCAGGATTGTTGATTTTTTCCTGACTCGGGCGTGGCTAGGGTTTTCGTGGACACACCTGTTTACATCCATTAATAGCACATGTCGACACAATGTAGCGCTTATTTGTATAACCGCCTTTTCACAGTATTTTTATCAACAAAAATATAGGATATAACCTCAAAAATCGTCGAGTTATGCCCCATAACAAAACGTAGTGGGCTGAGTCACCAAAGACGCGGGAGACGGAAAACATGCTTACATACCTAAAAGTGGTGCGATATTTTGTGACAACTTGTCTTGTCTCTTTCTCTCTCACGGTTTACGACGTAAAAACCCGGAGAAAGTGATTTATCGTAAATTTGTGCCATCATAATTTCAACCATTGACCACCAGCCTGAGAAGTGCTTGATTTCGTTCGAGTTTTAAGCACTTTAACCTTAGAGTATACTAGAGGTAGCCCAAGCCAAGGCAGTGAAGTCAGTTTTGGACTTGTTTTTGATGATTTTAACATGACTCGGCGCACCTGGGCGTGGCTAAGACTAAGGCTACGGTATTTATACATCCATTCATATCACATATCGACATAATGTTTTTGTGTATTCGTATAGCCACTTTTTCACAGTATTTTTATCAACAAAAATATAGCATCTAACCTAAAAAACCGTTTAGTTGTGTCAAGTTTAGTGGCATAATAAAAAATGAGGGCGGAGTCCCGCCGTTAACCAGCGAAGATAGCCAGCTTAAGATCATTGCGACAGTATATAGAAGCGGTCCAAGAAATTTATTGTCTCTTTCTCTCTCATGGTGTACGATGTGAAAACTCCGAAAAAGTGATTTATTACAATTTCGGATGGGTTGGGTAAAACAAATTAGCTATCCCTCCATATATTGTAACTTCAAGACTTTAACGAATGGCATCGCTTTAGTAAAAAAATATGCAAAAATGCTCGTCAAATTGCCATTATAAAAATTAAGGATTTTAAAGTAAACTTTATTTTCATAAACATTATATTTTGTTACTTCAGAAGCAGAAAAAATACTGTTTTCCACTGAAATTTTCAACATAAAAAAAATTTCAGAGCAAAAATTGATTATGTGTTTTTTTTTTTTCAGATTTCGGTTGACGGCGAGCAGTTCGCATTTTTCAACCACCGCCTTCCATATTCAAACATAACGCAGGTCAACGGCTGGGGCCAGGCCGACGTTACGTCAATTACTTTTGAGAGGAATACCGTCTATGAAATGGACCCTAGGGGCGCCTTCTAGAAAATCCTGTTCATCATTTTATATATTCTAGTTTTCACCGAGCAGATAATCCCTAGAAGTGTGATCACTTTCACAAGAAGTGGGGAAAAATTGTGCTTATTTCAGGCACACGGGCACGATCATAAAACCATTCCATCGGTTGATCTCTTCAGTGTATCATAAAATGTATTACAAAAAAGTTTTTTTTAAATATACACTTTTTTAATGGTTTATTTATGATTTTTTTTCTTTCCATGTTTGTACCAGAACTACTCGGGTACACGAGTAAACTATATAAAGGGGGTTCCAATGTACGAAGCGCTCCGAGGTGTCAAAAGCACAGGAAGGCATTTCATCTCAGAAAAGAGCTTACAGCGATGCGTTTGTGGCAGCTGGTGACAGCTTGTTCGTCAAACGAATGTTTGTGCGAGACTGAACGCAGTTAATATCATTTAGTTTCACCTACCACAGGTACACTATGCTCGATCATAACCTCAAACGCGTTTCCACTATAAAAGGATCTTGGGATTGTGTACGAAAGTAAGCTTGCATTTCGTGTTCATATCGAAGGGGTGTGCCAGTCGGCATTGAAAATGTTAGGGTTTGTTCTCAGAACCGTCAGAGTTTTTAGGGATACCCTAACTCTGAGAACACTCTACTTCTCTTTGGTCCGCAGTAGGCTGGAGATTTGTTCAATTATTTTGGAATCCTCATGAGGTGGGGTACTCCCTCATCTTGGAGAGGGTCCAGAAAAAGTTCCTGAGATTTTTATACATGAGGGAGTACGGCCACTACCCGTGGCTCTACCCAACGAACTTTCTCCTGGGCACGCTCGGACTTCACTCCTTACAGCTCAGGGAGAGAGGGGTATGCCGCCACTCACTTCTTCAGACTGCTGCGGGGCTATATTGTAAACCCTGCTATTTTGGAGCGCGTAAGTCTCTATGTTCCTGATGACTATCTAAGACAGCGTCTTCATAGATTATTCTATCTTCCTGCCTGTAGGACCAACCTGCCAATGGTTCTGCCGGTGGGGAGAAGTATTTTGCTCCTGAACAAAAACTCTTCCGATATCGACTTATTTCATGTCAGTGAGGAGAGATTCAGAAGTGAAATCCTATTGATTCTTGAAAGAGTTTCTCCTCATTGACCTGATCATCACCACTTTCTTATATGCATTAAATTTAAAAAGTTTGTCATGTATAAGAAATTTAATAAAAAAAAATCATTATCATTATTATTATTAATATCAGGTATGCCACGTTAGCTTGGTTTCGTATAGTCACGCGCGTTGTCTCAGTAACGTATCTACATTATTTAATTCATCTAAGGTTTTCATAGCTATGTATCAAAGAATTTGACTTTTTTTGTTTGATTTCAAATATTTAACATCCTAATCTACAAAACACTAGTAAATTAAAACCAATATTTAATCGATCTTTGCACTATTCGTTTTAATATAATAAACTTTTGTAAAACTTGAACAGGTTGCATACAGCTCTCCACATAAGAAACACATATTTCTGTGCTAGTTTAATACTAGAACAATATATACATATATATGTTTTACATATTAGGGTTTTCTGAATCTTTATAAAGTAATAACTGTTTCAAAATATAAATAGTTTGTGTAATTTTACATTCAATGCGTGCATTCTAAATTGTTTTTGATAATTGCATTCTCACGTATTTTTAGTAATTTAATATTTAAACAATTTTAATACTAACATTTTCTTAATACCTGCTAAATAGCTTTTTGAACTAAGATAAATACATGGATTAAATATTTCTTATTTTTGAAGGCCTCCATGGTCGAGTGGTAAGACACTCGACTACGAATCCAAAGGTCGCGGGTTCAAACCCGGCGTGCGCCAATAACTTTTATTTGATTAATATGTGTCATAACACATTTGATTCATATAAAAATGATAAAAAGTATATTTGCGGCACGTTCCAGAGTGGTAGATACTCTCAGTATCGCCCTGGTGAAAGACCACCATTCAGAATCGAAACGTTGATTGAAATGGCTTTAGCCGCGTTTGGTGACCAGATCTGAATAGTCAGGTACTTCCCAACCTTCCTCTTCCACTTCCCCATCCCCTCCCCACTACCTTCAGCCTCACAACATACCCTATTTGGGGATGCCATAGTCTCACTGGCTCTACGGTTGGGAGCAGTTGAGACTCTTGTGCGGTATTCATATAAATAAAAAAAGAAAATAAGACATATTGAACACCATTACCGCAAAACATTGCAATTTCTGTGTAGTTATTTTTCGTTTTAATATTATATTTTAACATATTTGTAATAAACGTTTTTGTATAATGATTCGAAACTTAATTAACTGACTGGCTCACGATTAATTCAACCTTCTCAAACATGGCTCTCGTACTGTACTACCAAAATGTCAGAGGTTTAAAAAGTAATTTGAACGATTTGTGTTGCGAAGTCTTAAGCCTGATTCACACCAACGTCCGGTTCCGCTCAGTGCCGATATTGTTCCGCAAGAGAGCTTATTGATATGGTATGAATATCAATCAAAAAGGAGTATGTGCCAAGACAAAGTAGTATTCCTTCTGCCCCCCCTTGTGAT
This sequence comes from Drusus annulatus, assembly GCA_022651775.1. Taxonomy (NCBI): domain Eukaryota; kingdom Metazoa; phylum Arthropoda; class Insecta; order Trichoptera; family Limnephilidae; genus Drusus; species Drusus annulatus. The sequence goes on along the minus strand of JAGWCC010000529.1, from coordinate 259,228 downwards.
CTATTTAGTTAAATAATTATTTTGAAGTGTAAAAATATAACATCGCAGATTTTTTTTATCGAAAAACCATTTTTTTATCACTAAATAAATTTTTTATTAATTATTAATTATTGAAAATATTATTTAACGATAAAAAAATGGTTTGACTGGCTCACGATTAATTCTGAATCTTCTCAAAACATGACTCGGCTGGGCGTGGCTAAGACTAAGGCAGTACATCCATTCATCACAAAATAATGTTTTTGTGTATTCGTATAGCCACTTTTTTTAACAGTATTTTTATGAACAAAAATATATCTAACCTAAAAACCGTTTAGTTGTACAAGTTTATTGTGGCAAAATAAAAAATGTGGGCGGAGCTGCAACTATATTACGATTTAATTTTAGTTGTCTCTTTCTCTCATGGTGTACGATGTAAAAACTCGGAAAAAGTGATTTATTACAATTTCGGATGGGTTGGGTAAAACAAATTAGCTATCCCTCCATATATTGTTACTTCAAGGTCTGACAGAAACTTGGCTCGATGCCACCATTTTTAGATAAGGAAATAATAGACGATCGTTACAATATTTTTAGGCGGGACAGAGAATCGTCGTTTTCCACCAAAAATAAGGGGGGAGGAGTTCTCATCGCGATAAACAAGAGTCTCATATATTTTGCAAATCTTGAATATAACTCCGAATCAATGGAAGAAATCTGGGAATGCATAAAACACCATGCAACATCTAGGCAAACTATTCAGCTGCACCAGATACTTCAATCGAATCGTATACTTAATTTACTGTCAATGTATCGTTATTATTTCCTTTATCTAAAAATATGATACAAACAGCTATATCTGATGACCTTTTTACAAAAATATAATTTGCATAGTAAAATTGATTAACTTAAAAAATATAATACAGTGAAAAATAAAAATAATTTTTTGTCATTTGCCTGCAACACTGTTTTTGATAATGATGTTTTATTTGTTTGGCCACCATGTCATTATTGTTGTGTGCATCAGGTGTCAATTACCTAGGCACAATGTTGCGCGTAGTGCAGCCTTTGTGTATTATACTGTTAATTACAATATTATAATGTATGCTGTGAACATATTAATTTTGAAACATTTACACTCATCTCTCTATTTGATAATACTTTTAACATGTTTATGTAAATATTTTGTTTATGTTCCTAATAAAATAAAATAAAATCACCTGCATTACATAAGAAATATGTTTAATAACTATTTAATTGTTTGATTTTTATACCTATACTAGTACCAACTTTATTTAATCATCAGTTCATTCGAGTTATTTGTTAATCTTCGCACGGGCCACAAAAACATAATTTTATTTCTTTGTTTTATCTAATAACTCTTAAAGTTAATACTATTGGAAGCTTAGAGTACATATAGTGGTATCTCTCCAAGGCAGTGTAGTCAGTTTTTGATAATTTTTACCTGACTCGGCGGACCTGGGCGTGGCTAGGACTAAGGCTAGACTATTAATACATCCATTCATAGCACATATCGACATAATGTTTTTGTTTATTCGTATAACCACTTTTTCACAGTATTGCCATCAACAAAAATATAGCATATAACCTCAAAAACCGTTTAGTTGTGTCAAGTTTAGTGGCATAATAAAAAATTGGGCTGAGTCCCGCGGTGACCCAGGAGCCCAAGATCATCGTGACAGTGCGTTTTATATTTGTTGTCTCTTTCTCTCTCATGGTGTACGACGTAAAAACCCGGAGAAAGTGATTTATCGCAAGTTTGTATAGGTTGGGTAAAAATAATTGGCTCTCCCTCCATATATTGTTACTCCAAGATTGGAAGTCACAACTAGTCATAGATCGTGGGTTCGAATCCCGAATCGGGCTTTCTTCTTGATTTCAACCTGACGACCTCTGTGGTTGAAAGGTTAAGAATCTCGACTACAAATCCGGAGGTCGTGGGCTCAAACCAGGCACTTTCCAATCTTCTTTAATTTGTAGAACTTAATTCAATATTTAATAATAATTATAATTAAGTTGCAAAAAAAAACCGTGTCGATTTGACAGAAATTTTTTGGCGCTGATTTGCACGAAAACTCTCGGCTCCAGGCCCCCGGCAGGCCGATAAAAATGATTGAAATATGAAAACATTTGTTCAATTTCACCAGAAGCAGGGTGGAATTGAGCCCACTTCGGGCGCACGGACACACCCGCAGCGCACTTCTGTTGGTTTATCTATTCGCTGTTAAAACGTCTCGTTCAAGATTGCCCCGACTGTGACAAAGCAAATGGTTGAATTCGAAAATTTGACAACCTTTAATAGTTGTTCAAAATTTGTGACAATAACAATTAAAGAAATAAAATAATTATTTTGCTAACACTCAGAAACGTTTGAAAGTCGGTTGCAAGCGGTGGACTTTTCGACAGTCAATTATAATTTACTGTTAAAAAAATATTTGTGATTTTGAAACTAAGTGAAACGAGTGGAAAAGGTTTTGTTTAGTTTTTGAGGTTAACTCAATCATATTAAAAATAGCAATGGTAGTGAGTACATATTTCATTCTTGTTACTTAAACCGTGCTCGGTTTGTGTCCGTTTTTTATAAAAGTTGTTTTAATATTATTAAGTGTGCAACTGCGCCATTTTTTCGCTTTTTGTACCGAGGATGATTTTTTCAAAAAAATAAATATATTTTACTCGATTTCGCTCTGTCCGAACTTTTGAAATGTCAATATATATTTATTTTTTAACATTAAAGGGCAATAAATGGACAATATAGCATTTTTTAAATTATGTTCACTTTGTTAATTTTACAAGAAAAACTGTTGTTTTATAGGTTATAGATCGTGCAATGGTGTTTGAACAATACAAACCAAGTACTGTGTACTTTGGTTCATTTACGATTATATACACTTTCCACGGTGATGTCCTTGCGAAACGTCACTGAGAAAGAGCGTTTCGACTCGCTTACGTCTGGTTATTGATATATACAACAACAGGGACAGCAAGTTTGTGTTAGTTTTTGTGAAACCGAAACCTTACATGAATTGAATAAAGTAGATACGTTACTGAGACAACGCGCCTGGTTGCACTAAACCAAATCAACGAGACACACCTTCGAAACACGCTTCACATAGCTATCTCTTCCGCACACACATATTCTTTTGAATGGCTATCCTTTTCGCACGCGGGTGAAACATTTAAGCTGGATTCACACCAACGTCCGGTTCCGCTCAGTGACGATATTGTTCCGCATGAGAGCTTATTGATATGGTATGAATATCAATCAAGGAGTATGTGCCAAGACAAAGTTGTGTGGCAGTATATCCTTCTGCCCACCCTTGTGATATTTAACTACTTATTTAGTTAAATAATTATTTTGATGTGTAAAAATACTTACATCGCAGATTTTTTTAAATTAAAATCCGTTTTTTTATCACTAAATAATATTTTTAATAAATTTTAAATTAAAAAAATATTATTTAGTGAAAAAAAATGGTTTTTAATAAAAAAAATCTGCGATGTAAGTATTTTTACACATCAAAATAATTATTCAACTAAACTAAGTAGGTTAATATCACAAGGGTGGGCAGAAGGATATACTGCCACACAACTTTGTCTTGGCACATACTCCTTGATTGATATTCATACCATATCAATAAGCTCTCATGCGGAATAGTATCGTCACTGAGCGGATCCGGACGTTGGTGGGAATCCAGCTTTAGTGGTGCTATATTTTTCGTAAGATTTGTATGAATATGACGCGTCTTGTATTTTATGTCTATGGCCAAAACAACCGTTTTTTCTTTCATAAAAGTGTTTTTTTTTTGCTGGAATTTCTCAAGTCGAAAACCAAGTTTGAAGCGTGCTGTATGCAAGCAATGCGCCTGTGCTAGTACTGTGTTTGACTCAACACCCGCTGCGATACGCATGCATTGAAAATAAAAAAATGAGATAGTCGTATTTAAAGTTGGGCTACAATAATTTATGAATGCTTGTGTATAAAATATTGAGATTCATTCGATTCTCGGCTCGTTGCAGCTTTTGATCAACTGTGATCTAGACCACGTTGTCTGACCGTCGATTTGACGGACATTTTTTTTTGTAGTACAGACTGCGTCCAGTTACAATACAAATGAACAGTAACATAAGAGAGCGAATGTAGTAAGAGATATTGTTAACATGCCTCTCGAAGTCTTAAAGGTTTATGTTGAAGATATCAAAAGACATGTTATCTAGTAGCGGCATACCCCGTGTCGTGCTATGCTGAGTCAACACGTCTGTTCTGCCATGTGGAATACACTGCAGATCCCGATGTCGCCCCGGGCAGTGGTTGTTTGGCACAAACAACTTACAGCATTCCAGGAGGTCAAACGTGACGGAGTTAATATGTTTTTTTTGTCAAGTTTCAGGCAATATTTCCCGAGTGTGTGAGGGTCGGCACCATGGTCCGCATTGAAGGAAGCGTCAACCCGAACCCTGTAGTGTAAGATTTTTTTAAATAACTTGTAGTTTTTAATTCAAATACCGCGCAGAACTTCCAAACTGGAGCCCGTGGGACTGCAGAATCTGGCAGCAAGGGCAAGGGAGATGGGAAAGAGGAAGGCTGATAAGTGCCTAGCTGTTCAGACCTGGTCGCCAAGCACGGATAGAGCCTGAATCTGCAAGTATCCACCACCCTGAGTTCTTTTCCCTTCTCGCCACAGCAGTATTCATGATCGACTTCTGTTTCCCTGACCAGTTTCAACATGAGCCTGCATTGCGAGCCCCCCGGAGACGAGGCGCTCCACTGCAGCTTCCGGTTCCACGAGCTGCAGGTGGTGCGCAACCACTACGCCGCCCGGCCCAGCGGGTGGGGCGCGGAGGAGAGGGTGGTGCGTGGCCGCTGCAGCCGCTGGAGGCCTTCGAGGTCCAGATGGAAATTGAGGAGCAACACATCAGGGTCAGTTTGATCATTCACTAAACCCTTCGAAACCCACTGTTAATTCAAAATAACACAAAATTTGTGTTTTTTTCTAGTCGCAACAGTACCTAAAAAAATACGGGTTTTCGTTTTTTTGATAGCTGGCAATCTTTTCTATGGCATTTTTTCCCCGATAGATTGCCACAAGAACCGCTAATACTTTGACAGCTCCTTCAGAAATGTTTGTTTGTAGTCATTTTCTTTCTAACAAACCAACTAACTAACCATCACGCCGTTTCCCCCCAGGGGTAGGCAGAGAGGACGGACCGCCAGATAACTCTGTCTGGGCACACACTCATTGCTTTATTCACATTCATACACCGTCTCATACATACTCTTCTGTTATTCTAACTCTTCACATGACATGATTCAAGTATTTGATTTACTTGATCGTGCCATGTCTTTCTCGGGCGTCCTCGACTTCTTCTTCCATTCACTTTCGCATCATACATTCTTTTCACACTCCTTTCTTCGTTCATTCGCTCTACATGCCAAAACCATATAAGCGTCCCTTTCTTGATCCTATTCATCACGCTCACATCAGCCTTGCATTCTTTCCGGATATCCACATTTTTAATACGGTCATACATGGTTTTACCGCACATACGTCTCAAAGATCTCATTTCCACAGCATACAGTCTACTTTCATCCTTCCTCTGCCAGTTTCATGCCTCACTGCCATACATCAGGGTTGGTATAAGCACTCTATTGTGAACTGCTAGCTTTCTTTCTAAGATTCGTTAGTATTTTAGTCATGCTGCATTGTTCATGTTTTTTATATAAAACTATTATTTGTATGTTTATTAAAAAACACTCTCGAGGCCCAATGTTAATTTAAAATAACCTCGAATAATTTCTCAACCGTAAAGATGTTATCAAGCGTTTAATTCTATCTATTTGACGGCCTCCATGGTCGAGTGGTAAGATGCTCGACTACGAATCCAAAGGTCGCTGGTTCAAACCCGGTCGAGTTATATGGCGGTCCGTCCTCTCTGCCTACCCCTGGGAAAAACGGCGTGATGGTTAGTTAGTTGGTTTGTTAGAAAGAAAATGACTACAAACAAACATTTCTGAAGGAGCTGTCAAAGTATTAGCGGTTCTTGTGGCAATCTATCGGGGAAAAAATGCCATAGAAAAGATTGCCAAAACGGCTAAAACAATTCGAAGCAACGTTCCGTTTTCAACCAGGGCGATACTGAGAGTGTCTACCGCCCTGCGATAAATGATTGTTCTCGTTTCAGATAATTGTGAACGGAAAGCACTTCGCGAACTTCCAACACCGCCTCCCCTTCGCGGACATCACCCAGGTGCGGGGGGCGGGAGACGTGGTCATCTCTTCCCTCACCTTCGAGAACCTGCCCATATTCGAGCTGGATCCCAGAAACGCCATCATGTTCCCGAACGGGAACTGAATCTCAATCCAGGCACTCAGCACCACTAACACATTCTCGCTGGAAAGGCAAAAGGGCTCAAGCGACACTTTGGTCAAAAGCTAGTTGAACATGCAGCTTTGATCAGTTCTTTTTTCTGCATCGAATGCTCTGACTCCCGTTTGATTCTGAATACTTCTGTGGCCCTTCGGCCATCTCAAATATATTTACCATTTGGAAGAAGGCTCGACTCAAGCGACACAAGTTTGGGACTTTTTTAGCTTTTTGTCGCTTCAGGTAACTCAGTGAGAGCATTGCGTTACCTGAATTAACCTTTTTTTTCAAAATCCAACCAGGTACTGAAGACTTACAAAATTTTATTGTAAAACAAATAAACATGGTTTTAAGTGCTCTGGTGTAGAATTCTCAAAATGGCGCTTCAGCCCTTTTGTCTTTCTGGCGACGATATTATCTCTAAAAGCTACATGTATCACCCTTCTAATATTGGCTGAGGTTTTAAATATCAACAGTTAATTTAAAAGAGCATTTTTTGATATTAACTGTTAATTTGAAAGAGCACTTTTTAATATTAACGGTTAATCTGAACGAGTACTTTTTTTTAAATTATACTGTTTATTTGAAAGAGCGTTTTTTATATTAGCAGTTAATTTAGAAGAGCACTTTTTAATATTAACAGTCAATTTGAAAGAGTACTTTTTTCAAATGAATAGTCAATTAAGAAGAGCACTTTTTAATATTAAAAATTAATTCGAAAGAGCATTTTTTATCATTAAAAGTTAATTTGAAAGAGCGTATTTTAATATTAACAATTAATTTGAAAGATAACTTTTTTCCAAATGAACAGTAAATTTAGAAGAGCACTTTTTAATATTAACAGTTAATTTGAAAGATCACTTTTTTATACTAATAATTAATTTGAAAGAGCGTATTTTAATGTCAACAGTTAATTTTAAAGAGCACTTTTTTTAAATTAACAGTTAAATTAGGAGAGCACTTTTTAATATGAACAGTTAGTTTGAAAGAGGGTTTTTTTTAAATATTAACAGTCAATTTTTACTAATTTTAAAAGAGAAATGAAATTTCAGTTGAATTTATATTGTTTTTAGTGCTTTTTGTTTTTAAGAATGCATATTTTATTGGTTTTATTATAAGTTTTACTGTTGATTTCAAAACATACTCATATACACAGTGTACATAATTTTTAAAATGTTTTTAAGTTAAGGCAAAAATAAAGGTCTTTACTGAATAAATTATGTTTTTTTTTCTTAAGCATAAAACTACAAAATTTCCTTGTGAGTACGTATGGGTGTGAACTTTTCAAATTTAGAACTGTTGTTGATTGAAATTATAAAATTTAAAAAATAAATATTTTTAAACCACATAATTAATTTGACAGAGCTGCTCGTCTTTTAACAACGGAAATTGATGAAACGGAGTTCCCGAAAATAGCTTCGGACTCAGTTTTAGTTTGCGAAACCGGTCTGATTTTAAGTGGAAAGAATTTAACTATGGCACAATATTCGATTTCTTGATTATTTTTACAAAAACACAAGTTAAAGGCCGATTACAACGACTGTCAAACAACACCTCAGCATCCAAAATGGCTGAAGAATAACCTTAGAGTATATAGAGTGGTATATATCCAAGGCGGTGTAGTCAGTTTTTGCTGATTTTTACCGGACTCGGCGGACCTGGGCGTGGCTATGACTAAAATTAGGGTATATATGTAATTTTTCGTTTATTCGTATAACCACTTTTTCACAGTATTGTTATCAACAAAAATATAGCATATAACCTAAAAAAAAACATTTAGTTGTGTCAAGTTTAGTGGCATAATAAAAACGTGGGCGGAGTCCCGCGGTGACCCAGGAGCCCAAGATCATCGTGACAGTACATAGAAGCGGTGTATTATATTTGTTGTCTCTTTCTTTCTCGTGATGTACGACGTAAAAACCAGGAGAAAGTGATTTATCTCAAGTTTGTATAGGTTGGGTAAAAATAATTAGCTCTCTCTCCATACATTGTTACTCCGCGAGAATAACACAAAAGACAATATTTCATTCAAAGCAACTACAATATTAATAATAATTATAAAACTATTCTAGCACTAGAAAAGTTTTGATAATTTTTCGCCATTTTCAAGTTAAGGCTCAAAAGAATTCAAACCGCCAGTCAATACCGCACAAGAGTCCCAATCGGGGTATGTTGTGAGGCAGGAGGTAGTGGGAAGGAGATGAGGAAGAGGAAGGTTGGGAAGATAGGTTGTTCAGACCTGGTCACCAAACACGGCTAAAGCCATTTCAAGCAACGTTTCAATTCTGAATGGACAGCATTTACCACTCTGGTCTACCATTATCTATGGCCAGTATCTACCGACCATGCAGGTCGTCAAGTTTGTTTTAATATGATTTTTTAAAATTGCTTGTTTTTTTATATTGTGCTATTTTTGTCATGAAGTTCCCATCACATTGGTAAGTATTTTGAATTAAAAAAAATATGAGATCGTTCATTTTAGGTCTATCTGTATTTTTAAAAATATAACTTAAAATTGTTAATGAGTTTAATTTAAAATATATGAAACGTTAAAAAAATTGAATTCGCTCGATGTGTATTTTTTTAAAGGGAGACCGTACTAATGAATTATACTCAAATTGGCTCATACAAGTTATTTTATGGTGTTAGCTTTTTTCCTTTGGTATGTATTCTCATAATTTATTTAAATAATTTCTCATACATGATAAACTCGACTTCTTGGAATAACAAAGTTTCATCTGACAAGGCTGTGTCATGCGATAATGGGGTCTATAGAAAGCTACTTTAGAATTTACTGTCGCATAACACTGCGATGTCAAGTGGTCTAGCCAGTAACCGGGTTTCCTCCTGGTGCCAGAAAAGTTTCACGAAGATAATTTCAAAATTAAGAAGTCATGTTTGTCACGATATTTAAAGAACGGAGGGTTCCTGTTCCGGTTCCTCGCCAAAATAAAATTTAATGTGGGGTGGAGTTGCCAGCGATATTCTGGGACCGAAATGGTGAAACTGGCTCCTCGTTTCTCGCCAAATACTGTATTCCGGAGAATTTCCCGCCAAAACAACCGCAATCCCACCTCTCCGGTGAAAAGCATTAAATAGATATTTTTATTTGCGAAAATTAGGAGCCGGTTCCCAGGAGAAAAAATATCAACGGTTCTAGTGACAAGCTTGGAGCCGGTTCCGTTTGACCGGGACAGGAATATCAACCATCTCTAATGTGTTTTAGAGATGGTCGATATCAGAATTGGGTGTACCTGCGGTTCCAGCTACCGGTGACCGGCGTGGAACCGGTTATTTATCCAGCTCTTTTTGGAACCGGTTCCTGGTGCCAGAAAAGTTCCACGAAGGAGATTTTTTCGAAAAGTACCAGCAAATCGACAAAAGTTCCTCGCCAAAAAAAGGACTAGTCGGTAGAGATTTGATAACGAAAAGAGCTGGAACTGGTCCTCGTCCAAAAACCACGAAAAGAACGGACAAAGAATATCGATATTTTTATTTTGCGAAAATTTGGAACCGGTTCCTCGAAGAAATAATATTGGCGGTTCCAGTGACCGGCTAGGAACCGGTTCCTTTTAACCGGAACACAAATATCGACCATCTCTAATGTGTTTACGAATCAAAATATCACAATTGTTGACCACCACAAATTCTGTCACCGTGTGTCTATAATCGTAATATAAAGAAAATCCCTTTTACTTTAATAAACTCAAGTGAATAATTCATTTATATATTTGGCTTATTTTGACGTGCGTCCTATTTGAAATTTGACTAAATTACCAAATATTACAGCATTACTTGAACACATACGTAGCAATAATGCCTCTACCGCTGGGAACTCCATTGTAACCTCGGAGTAAGAATATATATGAAGAGAGAAGTAAATATTTTTACCCAACCTATACAAACTTGCGATAAATCACTTTCCCCGGGTTTTCGCGTCGTACACCATGAGAGAGAAAGAGACAAGAAAAGCCGTCACATAATATCTCAGCACTTCTAAGTATGTAAAGATGTTCTCCGTCTGCGCTAACTTCGCATCACCGAGTCGCATAACTTACGTCAACGAATTTTGAGGTTATTTCCTATATTTATGGTGATAAAAATACTTGCATTTTACAAATATATCAAACATGATGGCGATATGTGCTATGCGTGAATGTTCAAATAAGACCAAACAAAGATTATAAGACATCACTTTTCAGAGGTGTTTCAACAGTTTTAAATATATTTGACAAAACTTTAGAATTTTCACATTTTGAATGATATAAAGACGTAAAATCAATAAAAAGCTTCCATCATTATTTAGGCAAACCTTCTGTTATTAGTGTTGGTGTGATATTTTGACTTTAAGCCTTTAGCAACTGTTCGATCCAGAAACCGCGAATCGGTTTTGGAAAGACTTAGTTGAATTAAAATGGACTGTAAAACGATTAACGATAAAATAGCTTGGTAAATTAACCCGATTGTATATTGTAGGATAGTAGGAATGCCAATTTGCTCACCTGGTTCCGTGTATGCGATTTGCGCCGACCAGTCTGCCGGACCGATGAATGATGAAATGACGAGTCATCCTAGATGGATGCGAAACGAAGGCGCCATCCCTGGATGATCCCAGAGATGTGCGTGCGAGTTGAATGCGATAAAGTAACTGAGTAGCGGGATTCAAAATAATGCCGCTCTTGACGTCCTGGCTTGTGTTTCGGTGTCGAATGGGGGTAAAGGCTAAAATCTCAACACAAAGCTTATTCGGCCATACAAAGAGTGCATGACATTAGAACAAATTGACAGGGAATGGGGTAGGATTGGACAAAAGACGTCAGGTTAAGAATAACTAACAAATTGTGGATTTCCGAGTCATTCAAAACAGCCCAGGGCCGGTCCTGTGCAGCGCAGTTGGAGCAGTCGGCTCCAGGCGGTGAATCGCCATACTCTTCTGTTGTTCTGACTCTGACTAGTCCCGACTCAAATATTTGAATCACGTGATCGTGCCATGTCTTTCTCGGGCGTCTCCGACTTCTTCTTCCATTCAATTTCGCGTCAAATATTCTTTTCACGCTCCTTTCTTCGTTAATTCGCTCTATATGCCCAAACCATCTAAGCGTCCCTTTCTTAATCCCATTCACTAGGCTTAAATCAGCTATGTATTAATTCCGGATATCCACATTTCTAACACGGTCACACGTGGTTTTATGCACTTACGCCTCAGGGATCTCATTTCTACAGCATTCTCAGGCCTCTAATTCTAAGACGCTCGACTACGAATCCAGAGGTCGCGGGTTCAAACCCGGCGTGCGCAAATAATTTGTATGTAATGAATATGTGTCATAACACATTTAATTCATGTAAAATAATATATAGTATATTTGCGGCACGTTCCAGAGTGGTAGATACTCCAAGTATCGCCCTGGTGAAAGACCACCATTCAGAATTGAAACGTTGCTTGTGATGGCTTTAGCCGTGTTTGGTGACCAGATCTGAATAGCCAGGTACTTCCCAACCTTCCCCTTCCTCTCTTTCACAACATACCCCTGTTGGGGATGCCATAGTCTCACTGGCTCTAGACGGTTGGGAGCAGTTGAGCCTCTTGTGCGGTATTCATGTAAAAAAAAAATTAAAAATCAGTCCACTTTCATCCTTCCTCTGCCAGTTCCATGCCACACCGCCACACACAGGGTCGGTACAAGCACTCCATTGTGGACTGCTAGCTTCGCTTATTTGGACATTTTTTTTTATTTGCGCCAACAGCGTTCAGTCCTCCATTAATGGAGTTTCCTGCATTCACCCTTCTTTAAATATCATTTTCTTAATAAAAATGTGTTGCAGGTATTTAATGTAAACTGAGATCAATTGCGGAAAATTTCATCACAGCATTCAGCCAAAGTCGTGCCATGGATCTTCCCAACACAGACAGCATGCCCATCAAGATGGAGCCAGGGACCCAAGAGAGAGACGAAAGTGAAGTGCCGTACACTGATGTAGACATAGACTTTCCGGACATAAAGGAGGAATGTTTTGAATATCGCGAGAGAGTAAATCAATCTGCTGGTAATAAAAACAATGTTTTTACAGATGTATCCATTGGAAATCTAAATATCAACCTGACCTATAAATCGCTAACAATCAAATATGCTGCTCTGCTCCATGGCGTTACAAACTTATAGCCAATGACGTTACAAATATGTAAACACGTAGCGCTCTCAAAGTGGCAAGCGAACACAACGCTAGTTGGTGTGATCGGTGATTTAGCCGATTCAGTACCAAACTGTCACGCGTCGCTTGAGATCGTTCACTATATCTAGTCAAATTACAAAATGCCCTCGCGTGTGATGAGAAAGGGTTTCAATTACACTGCAAACTACTAAAAGCCATGGAATAACATTTAATTTGTAAGTACGCGCAAATTACTGCAAATCACTTATTATTTTAGACAACACAACTATCTCCATTGTTAACCAGCTTAATGAGGTAAGCGAGTAAGCAAAGTGCCATCTCATTCTTACCCGAGCATTCAACGCTACTAGCTGAAACGGAACGCAGTCCGATCCTACGTCTATTTCGTTCATACACACATATTCTATGAATGTCTATCTTTGTCATACATGACCGATATTTGAATGATGAATTTACTGGTAACGTAAGAATGTTTGTTACTTGCCACATTTTGTGTTAATATTCTGAGACTATATATAACGTGTATATATATTTGTAACAATAATAGAATATGAATACAAAATGTGGCAAGCAAAACACACTGACGTTCTCGGTAAATTCGTCATTCGAATATCGGTCATGCATCATCATGTATGACAAAGATAGACATTCATAGAATATGTGTGTATGAACGAAATAGATGTAGGATCGGACTGCGTTCTGTTTCAGCTAGTGGCGTTGAATGCTCGGGTAAGAATGAGATGGCATTTCGCTTACTCGCTTACGCGAAGATGTCATTATGTTGGTTAACAATGGAGATAGTTGTGTTGTCTAAAACAATAAGTACTTTCCAGTAATTTGCGCGTACTTACAAATAAAATGTTATTCCTTGGCTTTTAGTAGCTTTGTAGTGTAATTGTAACACTTTCTCATCACAACCGAGGGGATTTTGTAATTTGACTAGATATAGTATACGACCTCAAGCGACGCGTGACAGTTTAGTACTAAATCGGCTTAAACACCGAGCACACCAACTAGCGTGGTTTTTGCTTGCCACTTTGCGCCACAACGTGTCTATATATCTGTAACGTAATTGGATCTAATGTAATTTATGGCATTTGACTACATTTGCATGCCTTCTGAAATAACTTATGATATTAAATATATATATTATTACGACTTCGAAATTCAAACAACATTATCTGAAAGATTGTGGGTTTTTTTTTCACAAAACAGAGGAAATGTATTTTTATGCAAAACTCAATATGGGTCATGCAATTAGAGTTGTCCCAGACAACGCGCATTTGGCATTGTGTGTATTAGTGCATATGTATCCACTTCCGACACCGGTGTCCGTGTGAAACATGCGAAAAAAAACAACACGCGAATAATGTGTTGATGGAATTTGAATATTCGCAAAGTTGTGCAGTGCGAAATAAACTGTGTGTTGAATTTCACTGGAATGTTAATTTCCGAAGTCGAAAAACAAGTTTGAAACATGCTATATGCAAGCAATTCATCTGTGTTAGCACTGTGCTAGTGTCAACCGTGGCTGCGACACACGTAAACATCGCTTAAAGGCTGATTCACACCAACGTCCGGATCCGCTCAGTGACGATATTGTTCCGCATGAGAGCTTATTGATATGGTATGAATATCAATCAAGGAGTATGTGCCGAGACAAAGTTGTGTGGCAGTATATCCTTCTGCCCACCCTTGTGATATTTAACTACTTATTTAGTTAAATAATTATTTTGAAGTGTAAAAATACTTACATCGCAGATTTTCTTTTTTTTTAAACATTTTTTTTATCACTAAATAATATTTTTAATAATTAATAAAAATATTATTTAGTGATAAAAAATGGTTTAAAAAAATCTGCGATGTAAGTATTTAATTAAAAATAATTATTTAACTAAGTAGTTAAATATCACAAGGGTGGGCAGAAGATATACTGCCACACAACTTTGTCTCGGCACATACTCCTTGATTGATATTCATACCATATCAATAAGCTCTCATGCGGAACAATATCGTCACTGAGCGGATCCGAATTTGGTGTGAATCTACCATAAAGGTATTTTTTTCATTGCAGGAATCAACTCTTCAATCGACAGCAAGGGACGCATCAAAATCGAATTTGACTCGAGCAAAGAAATCGAGCTGGTCCCTTTACAAACGAAGCCTTATTTTGTATTCATGCTACATGCATACACAAGAATCTCAACTTAACAAGCAAACGCCATCTCGGAGCTCAGAGAAACGTTTCTCTTGCACGAACTGCCACTACGCATGCGACCAAATGTCGCATTTGAGGCGACACACGGTCACGCACAGTGGAGAAAAACCGTTCCGATGTTCAGAATGCAACCGCACATTTTCGCAAAAGTCCAATTTATGGAGACACATGCTAAAGCACAGTGGATCGAAACCGTTCCCGTGTCCAGAGTGCGGTTATTCAAGTTCGCGCAAGTCTGATCTAAAGATGCACGCGCTGACTCACAGCGGAGAAAAACCATTTTCGTGTTCGTACTGCAGCTACTCGTGTTCGCAAAACTCCAACTTACGGAGACATGCGCTTACGCATAGCGGGGGAAACCATTCGTTTGATGCGACTTCAACTATACGAGGCCTGTTCAAAAGAAAAGGTGAATTTTGAATTTTCGCGGGCTGCGTACATTCGATTATCGATTTTTTGTTGTTGTTGTTATGTTGGTACACGTATGTTTATCATATGTTGGCATTATCAGCCATTTTGGATTAGTGGTTTGTTTTTGACAACAGGAAAGGTTAGTCACGTTTTTGTGTGTTCTTCGATTTTTTACTTTTGAAAAAAATGGATCAAAGAATATGTATTAAATTTTGCGTTGAAAATGGAATAAAGTGCTCCGACGCACTTAAAATGTTGACTGTGGCATTCGGCGAGTCTACTTTGTCTCACAAAAGTGTTTATAAGTGGTACAAGCGCTTTACAGAAGGCCGAGAAGATGTTAATGACGATGAGCGTCCTGGAGTTGTGGAAAAACAAATCATGGATTTTATTCTTTGATCCATTTTTTTCAAAAGTAAAAAATCGAAGAACACACAAAAACGTGACTAACCTTTCCAGTTGTCAAAAACAAACCGCTAATCCAAAATGGCTGATAATGCTAACATATGATAAACATATGTGTACCAACATAACAACAAAAAATTCGATAATCGAATGTACACAGCCCGCAAAAATTAAAAATTCACCTTTTTTTTTGAACAGGCCATGTATTTTTTTTTGAAAATCAATAGTTAGGTAGTTGTCCAATGTTAAAACAGTATTAATAAACTATCAACAAATCATTTGTATTAGTAAATTTATTATAATATCCTTTTGCACCAATTTAATAATATCCATATGTTCGAAGAAAGGGAAATTTCTAGAACCTTAAGGCAGTCACACATAAAATTCTTTAATATCCCAGCCTATAAAACCACTTACGGACAAAAAAGTTTTAAGTACAACGCCACTAAGCAATTCAATTCTCTGCCCAGCACCATCAGAAACATACAAACCAAAAGCTCCTTTAAAAGCAATATCATCACTCACCCAAAAAACCAAATTTAATTTAGTTCTTAATATGTAGATTCTATATCTTCAAATTTGTCATTTACTTGTATTTTTTTATTATGTTTGTACTATATTTTCGATATTAACATGTTACTCTGTGGCTAAAAAACCACTTTTGCAAATTGCCATCCCAACACAGGCTTATGCCTAGTGGGATGGGCAATTTACCAACTGATAAAAAAATATATGTTCAAGTAAAATAATATATATAGATATTTTTTTTAAATGGTCAAAGTAATATAATTGATTTTACCGTTTAAAAAATAATAAAAGCAGTTATTTCGTTGGTTTCAGACGTGCAGTCGTAACTTATATAAGAAGGTATCCCTAAATATTTTTACCCAACCTATGCAAACTTTCGATAAATCACTTTCTCTGGGTTTTCACGTCGTATACCATGAGAAAGAAAGAGACAAGAAAAGTCATCACATAATATTGACATTATAAGTATGTAAGGATGTTTTTAGGATTTCAGTGGTAGTTCAATTGAAGGGTTCATTTTAAAGAACTAGCAGTTTCTGAAGCATTCACGAAACTTTGAAGTTTTTCCCAACGCTAGTCAACTCCCACTAAAGAGTGGGTTCGTGACCCACCAGCTAGTCAATGTTATTTTTTACTAATTTCGCTAGAGGTCAGCGTCGAGCACCGAGCGATTAAATTTTAAACGTCAGAGGGACTGCATTATCGGCAAATACAACCCGTGTATCAATGCTGGACTGTCGATACGCTCGCGTTTAAAATGTTGATAAACTCCTTCATTATTTTTACGATTCCGCCAGAAGGGGCGGTAAGTCTTGCGGTATATCATCATAGTGGTAGATACTCCAAGTATCGCCCTGGTGAAAGACCACCATTCAGAATCGAAACGTTGCTTGTGATGGCTTTGGCCGTGTTCGGTGACCAGATCTGAATAGCCAGGTACTTCCCAACCTTTGCTCTTCCCAATCTCCTTCCCTTCCTCACTACCTTCAGCCTCACAAAATACCCTGTTTGGAGATGCCATAGACTCACTGGCTCTAGACGGTTGGGAGCAGTTGAGACCCTTGTACGGTATACATATAAAAAATACTTACATTGTCTAATGTCTGATTTCTCCCTATGCATTCTTGAAAAAAGTTAAAATCTAACTAACCAACCAACCATCACGCCGTTTCTCCGCAGGGGTAGGCAGAGAGGACGGACCGCCATATAACTCTGTCTTGGCACACACTCCTTGCTTCATTTACATTCATACATGGTCTCATACATTCTCTTCTGTTATTCTGACTCTTCACCTGACCCAATTCAAGTATTTGATTTACTTGATCGTGCCATGTCTTTCTCGGGCGTCCTCGACTTCTTCTTCCATTCACTTTCGCATCATACATTCTTTTCACACTCCTTTCTTCGTTCATTCGCTCTACATGCCCAAACCATCTAAGCGTCCCTTTCTTGATCCTATTCATTACGCTCACATCAGCCTTGCATTCTTTCGGGATATCCACATTTTTAATGCGGTCATACATGGTTTTACCGCACATACGTCTCGAAGATCTTTAAATCTATCTTAAATATTTAAATAATATCCACAAACACAAACATGAAACGGAAAAAAGCCAGAAACTAAAAACAACAATGGCCAAATGTCTCGGTTGTGACCGTTGTTCTTTTTAGTTTTCGACCTTTTTCTGTTTCATATTTGTGTTGTAGATTATGGACATTATTTGAATATTTAAAATAAATAAGCATTAATGCTTTTAGAGTTAATTCCAATATTAATATTAAATCTATCTATTCAGTAATAAAGTGATTTTCACATGACTATACTTGTTGGATCCTAAAATCAACAATTTGTTAGTTATTCTTAACCTGATGTCTTCTGTTCAATCCTACCCCATTCCTTGTCAATTTGTTCTAATGTCATGCACTATTTGTATGGCCGGATAAAAGTGTATTGAGCAGCCTGTGGCCGGTGACCCCCACCTCGACAACGAAACACAAGCCAGGACGTCAAGAGCGGCATTATTTCGAATCCCGCTATCCAGTCATTTTATCGCACTCAACTCGCACACACATCGCTGGGACCACCCAGGGATGGTGCCCTCGTTTCGCATCCATCTAGGATGACCCATTTCATCATTCATCGGTCGGGCAGACTGGTCGGCGCAAATCGCATACACGGAAACAGGTGAGCAAATTGACACAAACTCCTATTATTCTCCCAACATACAATCAGGTTAATTTACCAAGCTATTTCATCGTTAATCGTTTTACAGTCCATTTTAATTCAGCCGAAGTCTTTCCAAAACCGATTCGCTACTCGTTTACATCATCTGATTTGATTTAAACTCCTTCACTGACTACAATCCCCCGCTTGGAGTTAGAATATATATGGAGAGAGAGCTAAATATTTTTACCCAACCTATACAGATTTACGATAAATCACTTTCTCCGGGTTTTTACGTCGTAGACTGTGAGAGAGAAAGAGACAAGACAAGTTGTCACATAGTATCGCACCACTTTTAGGTGTGCGAGCATGTTTTCCGTCTTCGGCGACTCCCGCCCCACTACGTTTTGTTATAGGGCATAGCTCGACGGGTTTTGAGGCTATATCCTATGTTTTCGGTGAAAAAAATACTGTGAAAAGGAGGTTATACAAATTATATACACAAAATACTGTGAAAAGCATTTTTTACGTCTCCGGCGACTCCGTCCATTGTGTTTTATTATGCAACACGGTTTTTGAGGTTATATCCAGTGGCGGCTCGTGACTTTTTAGTGTGCTACAGTGCCAAGATTGAAAGAAAACGCCGTTATCGATGCTGTTATAGCCGAAAATGACTTTAACTGGTGAAAGACCACCATTAAGAATCGAAACGTTGTTTGAAATGGCTTTAGCCGTGTTTTGACCAGATCTGAATAGCCAGATACTTCCAAACCTTCCTCTTCTCATCTCCTTTCCCTCCCCATTACCTTCAGCCTCACAACATACCCCTATTGGGGATGCCATAGTCTAACTGGCTCTGGACGGTTGGGAGCAGTTGGGACTCTTGTGCGGTATTCACTATAAGAAATAAAATTTAAATTTAAAACGAAAAATAAATACGAAAAATTAGAATTTTTGAAGTTTTTTTTTAATTTGTCTAAATATCAACATTTACACGCCTGCGAAAAAAAACATAGAAAAAATAATCACAAATCAATTTGACCTATGGAATGCAATGAAAAATAAACGCATCAAGTTAATCGGATGCAAATATTAACGCATCGATATGGAATGCACGAAGAAAATATTATTTAAAAAAATATTAATCGTTAAATCTTGCTAGCGTGGAGAGAATAAGTTCGCTTACCATCAATAGCGTATTCCTGGCATACGTACAATGACGGTGTATTTATCGATCCCAAAAACAGCTCGACGCCAGCATAACACAGTTGACAGGAAGCAATCAGTCCGAATTTCATACTAATAAGACGAATAAAAGTGAGGTTACCTTCAATTTTGCAAATCACAAACGCCAGGAGTTCAGAATTTTGAAGAGCAACAAAGATGGCACTCTGCGATTCAGACTGCGGCGTGTTTTAACGCGATCACTACACAGTTGACGGGAAGCGAATAACAATCCTACAGTCTGATTTTCACACTAATAAGATCAATAAAAGTGAGGTTAGTTTCAATTCTAGAAACACAAATATCAGGAGCACAGAATTCCGAAGAGTAACAGAGACAACACTTATCTCAACAGCAGTTTCACGCTAGCACTATACAGTTGGCGGAAAGTGAATCGACCATAGTCTGATATTCACGCTGATAAAGTGAGGTTACCTTCAATTCTAGAAACACAAATATCGGGAGCACAGAATTCTGAAGAGTAAAGTCAAGAGTAGAGTACATAGGTTTCTTAACGGAGATTTGTCTACGTGTGTAATTTAATAATATCAATGGCGGGTGCAGTTGTTTGATGAACGGGCGCCGCAAGTTACTCGGTCTTGCCCTCTGCCTCCAGGCGCTTCTTCATGGACTCGGGCATCTCTGGGGGCGGGGGCCGGGGCATGCGCAGGTACACCTGGGGAATTAACACTTGCTTTATTAAAATCATCGACGCTGGAGAGGCGAAAGGGCTTAAGCGACGCTTTGGTCAAAAATGAGTTAACCCTTGTCACTCGAGAGGCGCCGCTACGGCGCCATATAAATTTTTAATTCCACTCGTTAGGCGCCGCAGCGCCATGAACAATAGTCATACATTTTATTGTTTGCAAAATCCAAGGGTGCACGGACAGGTTTCTTCATGTTTACAGTTAGTTGCGTCTAGTACCTGCTACTGAATGCTTGTGTATTGTGCTACATTTTTTTTGTTTTTAACAATTAATACGCAGTTTTTTATTCAAATATTTTTTTACTCCATAGTAAATATGTATGAAGACGAAATTAGTGATGATGACTTTGTTTTTGAATGTGAAAGTGACTGTACCGGCGATATTTCAATGCAACATGACAGTTCAGATAGTGAAAGTGAATTTAAAGGTAATAGAAGAAAAAAAATGCGTGTTTTGGACACAAGTAGCAGTTCAAGTGCTTCCGACGTAGATATACAAGAGGAAGATGTACAGGATGAAGAATGGATGGAATGTCATCTAACTGGAACCATAATGACTAATAGAAAAGGGCTACCAAATCAAATAAAAAAACCAAAGTTTACAACAGCAAAAAGTTATCGCAGTTAAGAAATACAATAACAAAATGCTCCTTGCGTGGAAAGATAAAAGAGTTGTGACAATGTTGAGTACTTCTGCTAATGCAAAATTTCCAACCATTCAAAGAAAAGGAAAGGGTTGTAGTGTTGTAACAAAAGACAAACCGAATATTGTGTTAGACTATACTAAGTCAATGGGTGGAGTTGATCGTGCCGATCAATATGCATCTTCATATTGTTTTTTGAGAAAATCCCTAAAATGGTGGCGCAAACTTTTTTTTCTGGGGGATGGAGATATGTTCCATAAATTCGTATTTCTTGTATAAATCCATAAAAAAGAAAAATAACGAAAAACCATTAAGCCATTTAAAGTAAATAAAAGTTTCGGTTGATCAGTTAGTGGGTGAGTACAAAGAGCCTCGAAGTAGGCCATCTACTTCCACTCCATCAGAGACCAGGCTCAATGGAAAACTGCACATTTTAAGGAAAGGTCCTAAGAGGGACTGTGTGGTCTGCTCAAAAAGGGCAGTAAAAGGCGGGAGACGGGAGACCAGCGAGTATTGTCACCCTTGTCCTGGAAAACCGAGGATGCATTTGGGTGATTGTTTTGAAAAATACCATACTTTAAAGAATAATAAAAAATAAATTTTGCCGTTTTTTCTTTTATAAATACTTACTTTCTATAGTAAATATATATTTGTAAACATAAATAAGCATTCTTATTTGCTACCTTTCCAAAAAAATTTTTTTTCTAATTTTCTAAGAATATCTTAGTTTTTTCTCATATTTTTGCTAAAAAAATCCTCGGGTTGCTGGAAACCTATATGATTTTTTTTCTCGAGTGATAAGGGTTAAACGTGCAATTTCGGTCAGTTTTTTTCCTGCGACTCTCGTTTGATTCCGAAGACTTTTGTGGCCCTTCGGCCATCTAGAATATATTTATCGTTTGGGAGAAGGCTCGGCGTTTTAGCGTTTTCTCGCTTCAGGTAACTCAGTGATAGCATCGAGTTAACTTTTTTTACAAAATTCAACCAAAGTACTGAAGAGTGAATTTTACTGTCTAACAAAAAAAATCTTTCAAGTGCTCCGTCCCAAAATGGCGCTTCAGCCCATTTGCCTTTCCGGCGACGATACGTTTAATTTTCTCTCGTCTAACTGTCCCGACTAGTTTTCTAGGGCAAAGGGTCGGTTCGCGATCTGCGAAATCAGGAAGGTCATGTTTTTTGGATTTAAAATTTGATCGCCCACAATCTTACTTGATTCTTTGATTACATATTGCGAGTGGGACACACGACGGCGTATTTTGATGGCCTCCGTGGTCGAGTGGTTAAAACGCTCGACTGCGAATCTAGAGGTCGCGGGTACAAATCCCGATGCAATATATGTTAATAAAACAATATGTAGTATATTTGCGACACGTTCCACATTGGAAGACACTCATAGTTTCGCCCTGGTCAAAGACCACCATTCAGAATCGAAACGTTGCTTGAACGGCTAAATAAAAATATATTTTTCTAAGTTAATAAAAAAACGCTTCAATTCGAGTGTTAAAAAAGGAAGATGGATGCGTACCTTGACGGCATCATAGATGAACCACTGCAGGGCGGTGAGGGTACCGATCATCACGATCCTGGGGCCGAGTCCCTTCCACACTCCGGCCATGCCGAGGTTCTTCAGCACGGAGCCAGCCGTGGCGGTGGAGTCCTGGAAACACAACATCACATGGAGTTCGTCAAGTTTTTTTTACTGTTACCAGTTTGATTTTATTATTACCAATTGGATTTTGCTATCACCAGTTGAATGTTGATGAAAAATTACTGTTGCCAGTTGAATTTCCATGGGATTTTATTGTCACTAGATTAATGTTGGTGGAGTATTGCTGTTGCCAGTGCGATTTTTACAGAGATTCCTCGTGACTAGTTCAATTTTGGTGGAGTATTGCTGTTACCAGTGCAATTTTTCCAGAGAACCACTGTTACCAGTTTGATTTCCACGCGAATATTTTGTTTGAACTCGTAAACTTTCTTTCAATTTTTCTTGCTTTTAGTATTCACTGTGCATTTGTGATGCGTAAGTATCACCAGCCTCGTGGGCGCGTGCCTGGTTGAGCTTGGAGACGACGGTGTCGGCGGGGTGGGACACGATGGCGCAGAAGACACCGGCGATGTAACCCGCGGCGAAGGTCACCACCAGCTGCTCGCCCTTGGAGCACTGCTCGCGGGGCTTCGGAACCACATGGCTGCAGTAAACACATCCATTAATATCATTATCAATTATTAGAACGGTATTAATAAAAAGCAGGAAAATAGAAAAACTGAAAGAAAAGAACCGTAGCTAGAATGCTGTATGTCAAAATATATAAAACTAAGATACTTGAGTTTTGCATCTGCACTAGGCCTGTTTAAAAAAAAAGGTGAATTTAGAATTTTCGCGGGCTGTGTACATTCGATTATCGATTTTTTTTTAATGTTATGTTGGTACACATATGTTTATCATATGTTAGCATTATCAGCCATTTTGGATTAGTGGTTTGTTTTTGACAACTGGAAAGGTTAGTCACGTTTTTGTGCGTTTTTCGATTTTTTACTTTTGAAAAAAACGGATCAAAGGATATGTATTAAATTTTGCGTTAAAAATGGAATAAAGTGCTCCAACGCATATGTGTTTATCATATGTTAGCATTATCAGCCATTTTGGATTAGTGGTTTGTTTTTGACAACTAGAAAGGTTAGTCACGTTTTTGTGTGTTCTTCGATTTTTTTTACTTTTGAAAAAATGGATCAAAAGAATAAAATCCATGATTTGTTTTTCCACAACTCCAGGGAGCTCATCGTCATTAACATCTTCTCGGCCTTCTGTAAAGCGCTTGTACCACTTATAAACACTTTTTTGAGACAAAGTAGACTCGCCGAATGCCACAGTCAACATTTTAAGTGCGTTGGAGCACTTTATTCCATTTTGACGGCAAAATTTAATACATATTCTTTGATCCGTTTTTTTCAAAAAGTAAAAAATCGAAGAACGCACAAAAACGTGACTAACCTTTCCAGTTGTCAAAAACAAACCACTAATCCAAAATGGCTGATAATGCTAACATATGATAAACATATGTGTTCCAACATAACATAAAAAAAAATTCGATAATCGAATTTACACAGCCCGCAAAAATTCTAAATTTACCTTTTCTTTTAAACAGGCCTAGTGCAGATGCAAAACTCAAGTATCTTAGTTTTATATATTTTATTACCATTGTGGACTGCTAGCCTCGCTCCTTAAGACAACATTTTATTAACAACTACAGCGTTCAGTCCTCCATTGAGTTTCCTGCATTCACCCTTCTTTCAATGTCCTTATCAGCCTTTCCGTCTCTCATAAACACACTTCCCAAAAACACAAACTCATCTAAAAGGACTTAAGTTGGTTTATTGCAGTATTCATTTTAATTTGAGATGCGGCATTTTTGACTGACGGCATTCTAGTTGCGAAAGAACTGTTATTTTTGTTTCTGTTTTCATATTCTCTTCCACATTTACAGAATGTATTGCACTGCCCCTCCATACTTTTGGAAAAAAATGATTATTCAATCGCTTACGCGTAGAGCAGCTCGACAGTCTTCTCGAAGCAGGCGAACTTCATCATGGTGTAAGGAATCTGCCTCAGCCAGAGGGGCACCAGGCCTTTGTAGAAGGCTGTCACTCCCTCGGCCTGCACCATCTTGGGAAGGGCCTCACGCAGAGTGCTGGCGAAACCGGGCATGGTTTGGATGCGGACCTGTGAACAAACACTCACTGTTACCAGTTGGATTTTGATGTGAATATAATGATACTATTCGGATGATTTAATGTTACCAGTTGGATTTTTATGTGAATATAATGATTCCATTTGGATTATTTAATGTTACTAGTTGGATTTGATATGAATATAATGATACCATTTGGATGATTTAGTGTTACCAGTTGGGTTTTAGTGGGAATATAATGATCCCATTTAGCTTATTTAATATTACCATTTGATTGTTGATAAGAAACTAATGTTACTAATTGGTTGTTGAAAGAGATTAACAGCTACTAGTTGATTGTTGATAGGAATACACAGTTACCTTTGGATTTTAATGTGATGTGTTGGTGATACTATGCTGTTTTCAGATGGTTGGAGACGGAAATTTAATGTTACTAGTTGGATGTTGATGGAAATATACCGTTACCAAATGGTTGTCGACAAAACTTACTGTTACCAGTATGATGTTGTCGGTAACATCCTGTTTTCGGTTGGTTTACGATGGGTATTTTTTATTACCAGTTGAATATTGATGGGAATTATTGTTGCCAGTTGGATTTTGACAGATATATACTATTACCAACTGAATGTTGATGGGAATATATTCTTACCAATTAAGATATGATTTGTTTGAGGATTTCACTGTGAGTATTAATTATTACCAGTTGGGTGTTACTGAAATGTATGTATGTATGTAATGTAGTTGTATTTTTGGCAGCAATTTACCCGTTAGATTTTAGTGAAAATTCAATTTTACCTATTTGATGTTCATGGAAATATGATGTTATCGACAGGATGTTGACGGGAAGCTACTGTTACCAGATGGATGTTGACTGGAATAAACAGTTAGATTGCACAATTCACCAATTAACTCTTTCCACCTGCTCAAACGGGAACAATAAAAAAAATGTACGCCATCCATATAAATGTGACAAAAAAACCCTCGGCATTTCCATCCAGTGATACGTACCTTGGCGGCCTCCATGGGTGAGAGGGCGATGTCGGCGAAGAATTCGGCCGAAGCGGACGCGCCGAGGTACAGGAAGGTGCGGTAGACGTACGCATTCTCCTCCGACAGCATGCCGGCGTACTGCACCTTGAACACTTCGTACAGACCGAACTTGCACAGTCCCTGAAATGAAAGACGTAAAATTTTTTAATAATAAAATAATATGCAATTTAGTAATAACAATTTCTTATCGTCGTCTAATGACAATTGTAACAAATCCCGAACTTTTTTTTTTTTTACATGAATACCGCACAAGAGTCTCAACTGCTCCCAACCGTCTAGAGCCAGTGAGACTATGGCATTCCCAAATTGGGTATGTTGTGAGGCTGAAGGTAGTGGGGAGGGGAAGGAGATCGGGAAGAGGAAGGTTGGGAAGTACCTGGCTATTCAGATCTGGTCACCAAACACGGCTTGAGCCATTTCCCTTTCGATTCTGAATGGTGGTCTTTCACCAGGGCGATACGTAATCTACCACTTAAATATAATTATTTAATATGAATTATTAATTAAATAAAGTTATTGGTTTGAACCCGCGACCTTTGGATACGTAGTCGAGCGTCTTACCACTCGACCATGGAACTGTGTGGGATTACATTTTTTTCAAAATAACGCCATCACGTTAGCCCTGGGAGCCCCGAAATAGATGAAGGTTTGAAATTCAGAAGTTCCCGCCTTAAAGAAATACATGATCCTTCTCCGCGGGCCCCCACCTATGACAAACATGACATGTTTAAAAAAAAATCAAGTTAAAATAAATCCTCCGGAAGGATCAGTCGCACGCAGCCATTCCCGCAATTAATGTACGTGTGAAATATTTTTGAATAGCAACACAATAATTTTATATGGACAACCTAATAATTCATCATTTTCAAAGATTTTAGTTTTTGGATTTATTCTTTCTGATAGTCTGATTTCTTTGCATTTCCTTGTACTATGTCTGTGAATATCCACGTTGTAAATAATTTGGTAATAAGTTGGTTATAAGTTTTATTTTTACTTTTATTGTATGTGTAAAATGTTTTTAATGTTGGCATCTATTTCACTGTTAGCCAATTTAGTTCGTCTGACATTTTTACTACTTTTGAATATCTATTTTGCCTAAGTATAATTATCATTGCTCTTTTTTTGAAGAATTTGAAACTTGTTCTATTATATGTCGTTACACAAGAAAAGAACCGTTGAACATTAATGCAAATGTAGAGCAATAATGAAGAGATAATGAAGTAATAATAATGAAATCTTATTTGTAAGTCACTAGTTATAAGTTATACTCAATAGTAAGTTACTAACTACAAGTCCTTATTGTAAGTCACTAGTTGAAAATATTAGTTGTAAGCCATTAGTAATAAATCTTAACTGTAAGTTATTAGTTATAAGCTGAAGTGATAAATTATAGGTTAGATAAATTAATTTGTAAAGCGCCCCTGAGGTGATTTTCCCACAAAAACGGCGCTATAAAAGTTATCCATTTATTATTATTATTAATTTTTAGATGGAAAAAAAATAAATCATAATTATAATTTGAAGTCAATAAGTGTGTCTATCTGATGGGACCTGCCAGGTAAGTACCAGGGGTGTTAGTTGAAGTTTGCCGGTTTTACTCATAGATGTCGCTAGAGATATGTATACATTTCTATGATTTGCCATCTATGTCATATTTTTCTATGGACATTAACCTTCAAAAATACACAAGTTACATTCTGACAAAATAATAGTGTCATAGTTGTTTACCTCAGTGAATATGTCGAGTTTCGTTCCAAGTAAATCGCATTTGCGGCTTTCGTTGCTTTTCTTATTTCATCAAAAGAAAAAAGCAGTTGAAGCTCATCGGTTGCTGGTAGAAACTTATGGTGAACATGCTCCAGTGATTAGAACATGTGAGACATGGTTTTGTCAATTTAAAAGTGGAGATTTCGATTTAACAGACAATTGGTACAATGAGACCTGGTACAATGAAAAAGTTCGAAGACGAGGAATTGCAGGCGTTATTGGATGAAGACCCAACCCAATCGCAACAACAATTGTCCCAAACACTTAATGTGACCCGAGGAGCAATTTGCCAACGTTTAAAAGCCATGGGAAAGATCCAAAAGTATGGAAAATGGGTACCACACCAAATGGACGAGAGACAAATCGAAAAAACATGAACATGAAACATGACAATGCAACGCCTCATACAGCTAAAGTAGTGAAGAACACTCTCAAAGCATTGAATTGGGAAATATTATCGCACCCGCCGTACTCTCCAGACCTTGCCCCGTCCGACTATCACCTTTTCGCATCGATGGGACACTCACTCGCAGAGCAGCGCTTCGCCAATTTTGAAAAAGTCGAAAAATGGCTCGTCGAATGGTTTGCCTCGAAAGAGAAATTTTTTTTTTGGAATGGTATCCATGATTTGCCTCAAAGATGGGTAAACATGTATAGAATCCGATGGTCAGTACTTTGAATAAAATTTTTTTGAGATTCCCTCGAGAATTAAGCGTTTTCTTTATTGAAAAAACCGGCAAACTTCAACTAACACCCCTGGTATGTTCCTGTATATTTTCTTATTTAAACTAGGAATTAATATGTAATAATAGAAAATGAGATCTGTACAGCGCCCTTGAGGCGATTTTTCACAAAAACGGCGCTATACAAATAATCCAAATATTATTATTTTAGAAAATGTATTTACCTGCATGGAGTAACCAATGAAAGTGGGCGCCCATCCCTTGGCGAGTCCTCGGAGTCCCTCCTCGCGCATGGAAACCCGGAAACCGTTCACCACGTTCTTGTACTTGTCGGGGTCCACCTGCAGGCGGCACTTCACCAGGTCGAGGGGCACCACGGCCGTGTGGGTGATACCTGGAAACAAACATCGTGGCCGGTTATAGAACGTGGCATTTGCACCTGGAACTTTAGGATTATCTGCTCGCCGGCCCTCCTAAGGAACAGCTTCATTAGGTCAGTTAAATGGAATAGACAGAAGGACAGACGCAGGAAACTAAATCAATAGAAGACCAGATGCAGTAGTCGCTGGTAAAAACTTATCAAAGGAAGCGAGGCTAGCAGTCCACAATCGAGTTCCGATACTAATCGATGAAAGAGTTGAAACGTGTGGGCTTGGGCTCGGAAAAGTTCAATTCGAAAAAGGTTCACTAAACTCAAAACACAAAACTGCTCCCAACCGTCTAGAGCCAGTGAGACTATGGCATCCCCAAATAGGGTATGTTGTGAGGCTGAAGGTAGTGGGGAGGAAAGGAGATTGGGAAGAGGAAGGTTGGGATGTACCTGGCTATTCAGATCTGGTCACCAAACACGGCCAAAGCCATTTCAAGCAACTTTTCGATTCTGAATGGTGGTCTTTCACCAGGGCGATACTTAGGGTATCTACCACTCTGGAACGTGCCGCAAATATACTTTTATTATTTTCATATGAATTAAATGTGTTATGACACATATTAATTAAATAAAAGTTATTGGAACCCGCGACCTTTGGATTCGTAGTCGAGCGTCTTACCACTCGACCATGGAGGCCGTCAATTAGGCGTACAGCTTTGCTTCTGCCGTTTTCCTATAGATGGCTCTAACGGTAAATAGTGGTCGAAATAAATAGATCGTAGATGTCATGCATAGGCATCTGTCAACATAACCCGTAGAAAGTTATTCTCCATTGAAAATTTCAGTTTACGAGCCCAATTCTCGCCATTTGCGGAAGGTTTAATTGTTGATGCTCGACCCATGTTGTGAGAGTGGTCGAGACATACTTGGAAACGTTGGAATGGGAAGTCCCACCCCACCCGCCGTATTCTCCAGACGTTGCTCCCTCTGACCATCACTTGTTTGGACCAACGGCGCGCGACCTGGCTGACCAGCACTTCCGGTCTCACGAAGAAGTAAAAAATTGAATCGATTCGAGGATCGCTTCGAAAGATGACCAGCTTTTTCAACGCGGGATTCGTACGCCGCCCGAAAGATGGAGAAAATAGAAAGTAGTGGCCAGGGATGGACCATACTTTGAATCATAAATACACTACCAGTTGTTTACAATAAAGCCTCGAATTTTGGAAAAAAACGGCGCAAGCAAAGTTGTACACTTAATATAATAATAATTTGATTAGAGCTATGTAAATACAAGAAGAGTGGTCGGTACTCACCGCAAGAGAGGATGCCTCCTAGCCCGCAGAGGGCGTAGTATTTGGCCGAGGCGAACTCGCACGAGTCCCCTCCGACGTTGGCCACTGCCGCCGCCGCGGCGATGTTGCGTCCCTGTCAACACTCGCTCATTATACACTGCTTGGCAATCAACACACAACGTTATATAGTCAATTTTAACAGTGACCAAATAACAGCCAGATCGACAATCATATTAAAAACACATTTTTTTATTTTATAACTAATACCGCACAAGAGTCCCAACCGTCTAGAGCCAGTGAGACTACGGCATCCCCAATCGGGATATGTTGTGAGGCTGAAGGCAGTGGGGAGGGGAAGGAGATGGGGAAGAGGAAGGTCGGGAAGTACCTGGCTATTCAGATCTGGTCACCAAACACAGCTCAAGCCATTTCAAGCAACATTTCGATTCTGAACGATGGTCTTTCACCAGGGCGATACTTCTAGTATCTACCACTCTGGAACGTGCCGCAAATACGGTATATTTAATTTTTATATCTATTAAACTTGTTTTGTTTATCATTTTAAATGTGTTATGACACATGTTAATTAAATAAAAAAATATTTGCGCACGCCGGGTTCGAACCCCCGACCTCTAGATTCATAGTCAAGCGTCTTACCACCCGACCACGCAGCCTGTCAAATTATTGCTTGTGTGGATATTTTTTTGACCGATCGGTAGCTGAGTGGACAAGCGCGTTGGGTTCCCATCCGGACGTCATGGGTTCAATTCCTCTGCTGGATAAGTCCCCCATTTATGCACAAGCAACATCATCCGCTGATTATGATGGTAGTAGAAGTTTTTAAAATATTGTCAGGTTATTCGTAACCCGGAAATGTTTGTCTTTTAATTGTCTTTTTAATAATAAAAAATTAAACAAATATAAAAATTAGATTGAATTATGAATAAATCGAATTATAAATAAATCGAATCCCTTAAAAATAAAAGGAAAAAGAGGTGCCTCTTCATGACAATTCACTCCTTCCTTTCCCCCGCACAGCATCCCCAAAGAACACTCTATTTCGCTCGGGGTCTTCAGAGCGAAGATATTGAAAAAAAAAATTGCGAATGCAAGGCTGATGTAAGCGTAATGAATAGAATCAAGAAAGGGACGCTTAGGTGGTTTGAGCATGTAGATCAGTCATTCCCAAAGCGGTCTATATCGACCCCCAGGGGTCGATTCCGACCTGCAAGGGGTCCACGTCAATGAAAAAAAAAAATTAAGGGGTGCATGAGAGGTAAATGGGGATCCACGGGAGTGGATTCCATTTAGGCAGGCCATCACCAAAATGTTGGCTTCCCGCAAATGTAATAATCCGCCTCACAGATAGTACCTATGTAGGTACTTACGTAATACTATCTTATGATGGACTTTAATTCCCTAATTATATTAATAATAATAATTTTTGGGGAAGATATTTTGCCGATTTGCTAGTACTTCTCGATTTCAAATCTCTATCGATGTTGGATCCTAAAATCAACAATTTGTTAGTTATTCTTAACCTGACGTCTTTTGTCCAATCCTACCCCATTCCCTGTCAATTTGTTCTAATGTCATGCACTCTTTGTATGGCCGAATAAAAGTGTATTGAGCAGCCTGTAGCCGGTGACCCCCACCTCGACACCGAAACACAAGCCAGGACGTCAAGAGCGGCATTATTTCGAATCCCGCTACTCAGTTACTTTATCGCATTCAACTTGCATGCACATCGCTGGGACCACCCAGGGATGGTGCCTTCGTTTCGCATCCATCTAGGACGACTCGTCATTTCACCATTCATCGGTCCGGCAGACTGGTCGGCGCAAATCGCATACACGGAACCAGGTGAGCAAATTGGCATTCCTATTATCCTACAATATACAATCGGGTTAATTTACCAAGCTATTTTATCGTTAATCGTTTTACAGTCCATTTTAATTCAACCAGGTCTTTCCAAAATCGATTCGCGGTTTCTGGATCGAACAACCGACTAGTGCTTTTTTTCGGAGAGGAATTTTTGTTGATTTGCTAGCACTTTTCGATTTGGGATCTCTGCCGACTAGTACTATCTTTTGACGAGTTCGACTACAGTTGAAGTGTTCACCGCGAAGGGTTCATTTCAAAGAACTAGCAGTTCCCGAAGCGTTCACAAAACTTTGAAGTTTTTCCCAACGCTAAAAAAAATCAATACTAGGAAAGCAGGGGGTCTATACAAAACATAAAAAATCGACAAGTGGTCTACGGGACAAAAAAGTTTGGGAACCTCTGATGTAGATCGAATGAACGTAGAAAGGAGTGTGAAAAGAATATATGTTGCGAAAGTGAATGGAAGAAGAAGTCGGGGACATCCGAGGAAGACAAGTGAGCTAAATACTTGAATCGGGTTGTGTGAAGAGTCAGAATAACAGAAGTAACCTTGTGACCGCTTTGAAAGAACTACTTCAAAGAACTACTTCTTTTGGCAACAGTTCGTACTTCATTCATTGTTCTTTGAACAAATACTTCAATCGAAGTTGGTAGTTCATTTTAGCGTTCATTCATTTCATTGACTTCATTTCATCGAACAAATACTTCGACGGAAGTTAGATTACAAAGAACTACTTCAATTTGCAGCAGTACAGTTGCGAAGGTGAACTTCAAAGCCTATAAAGTAGTACTTCATTACAAGTACTTCAATTGAAGTCCGACTTCAAAGTACTTTGTGAAAGGAAGAACTAAAGGAACGTGATTTTTATTTTGGCGAGGAACCGGTTCCAGATCTTTTCACTTTTAAATCTCTACCGACTAGAACGTGCTTTTTCTCATAAGTCTCTTTTTTGCAAGTTCGACTTCAATTGAAGTGTTCACTTCGAAGGGTTCATTTTAAAGAACTAACAATTCGTGAAGCATTCACAAAACATTGAAGTTTTTCCCAACACTAAACAGTAGAGTAGGTATGAGACGATGTACGAATGTGAACGAAGCAAAGCAGTGTGTGCCAAGACAGAGTTTGTATGGCGGTCGGTCTTCTCTGCCCACCCCTGCGGAGAAACGGCGTGACGGCTAATTAGTAAGTTAGTTAGAAATTTTAACCTTGTCTATACCAAAATTTGAATATGGGAATGTTAGAAGCAAATTTAGTGTAGAATATTTTTTTATGTGGTCTGGTCTTAATTCCACAAAAGAATTACGGCTAATGGCGCGTACGCCCCGATCGACAAACAAACCATTCACGCACGGTCAACGTTGCCACCGCCCGCCGTTCATGTTTTATGCACGCGTATATTATGACACGTGGGTGACACGCATCCGCTATCTAATCCACTCCTTATCTTATCAAGTGAAATATTTGTCAATTGATATGACGGGTGATGCGCGGCTCGTGTTTGCCGGCAAAATTTCTCGGAAAGAAAAGCATCGCAGATAAAGAACTCCAGAATAACGAAATTACCGGCTGACAAGAAAAGGCGTCAAATGAATTGATTTAGCCAAGATTATTTTTTTAAGAAAAACAAACATTACCGGGTTACGAATAACTAACTAACTAACTAACCATCACGCCGTTTCTCCTCAGGGGTAGTCAGAGAGGACGGACCGCCATACAACTCTGTCTCGGCACACACTCCTTGCTTCGCACACATTCATACATCGTCGTCTCGTACATACTCTTCTGTTATTCTGACTCTTCACGTGACCCGATTCAAGTGTTTGATTCACTTGATCGTGCCATGTCTTCCTCGGGCGTCCCGACTTCTTTTTCCATTCCTTTCGCATCACATATTCTTTTCACACTCCTTTCTTGGTTGATTCGCTCTACCGGCCATGACGGCCTCCGCGGTCGAGTGGTAAGACGCTCGACTACGAATCCAAAGGTCGCGGGTTCAAACCCAGCGTACGCCAATAACTTTTGCTTGATTAATATGTGTCATAACACATTTAATTCATACAAAAATAATAAAAAGTATATTTGCGGCACGTTCCAGAGTGAAAAGAACACCATTCAGAATCGAAACGTTGCTTGAAATGGCTTTAGTCGTGTTTGGTGACCAGATCTGAATAGCCAGGTACTTCCCAACCTTCCTCTTTACCTATCTCCTTCCCCTCCCCACTATTTTCAGCCTCACAACATACCCTATTTTGGGATGCCGTAGTCTCACTGACTCTTAGACGGTTGGGAACAGTTGAGACTCTTGTGCGGTGTATTCATATTAAAAAAACATGCCCAAACCATCCAAAAGCGTCCCTTTCTTGATCCTATTCATTACGCTCACATCAACCTTGCATTGTTTCCGGATATCCACATTCTTAACACGGTCACACGTGGTTTTACCGCACATACATCTCAGGGATCTCATTTCTACAGCGTTAAGTCTGCTTTCATCCTTCCTCTGCCAGTTCCACGCCTCACTGCCACACATCAGGGTTGGTATCAGCACTCCATTGTGGACTGCTAGCTTCGTTTCTTCGGACAATTTCTTATTAACAACTACAGCGTTCAGTCCTCCATCAATGGAGTTTC
This sequence comes from Drusus annulatus, assembly GCA_022651775.1. Taxonomy (NCBI): domain Eukaryota; kingdom Metazoa; phylum Arthropoda; class Insecta; order Trichoptera; family Limnephilidae; genus Drusus; species Drusus annulatus. The sequence goes on along the minus strand of JAGWCC010000529.1, from coordinate 225,018 downwards.
CTGCATTCACCCTTCTTTCAACATCCTTATCGGCCTTTCCATCTCTCGTAAACATACTTCCTAAATTAGTTACTTCCCAGTGAGACTATGGCATCCCTAATAGGGATATATTGTGAGGCTGAAGTTAGAGTGGAGAGGAAGGAGATGAGAAAGAGGAAGGTTGGGAAGTACCTGGCTATTCAGATCTGGTCACCAAACACGGCTAAAGCCATTTCAAGCAACGTTTCAATTCTGAATGGTGGTCTTTCACCAGGGCGATACTTGGAGTATCTACCACTCTGGAACGCGCCGCAAATATACTACATTTTATTTTATATAAAAAAGGAGATTAGAAAAAAGATTGGGAAGTGCCTGGCTATTCGAATCTGGTCACCAAACACGGCTGACCCCATTTCACCAGGGCGATACTAAAAGTATCTACCTAGAGCCTTTCTGCAAAGCCTCAAGTAAGCCGGCAGAGTCAAATCTTCTTTCAAATCGGCGTAGAGACACCTGTAGGTCGCTGAGTAGCTCCGTAGCTCGTGGTGAGGCGTGGGTATACTTACGGGTACGAGGGCGTTGTGCACGGTCTCCCTGCTGTCGCGGTGGGCGGTGGCGATGGGCCCCCTGAAGGGGCTGTTGCGGGCGAGGTCCACAAAGGAGAACATTGCGGCGGGCTACCTGCAGGCGAAACAGCTATCATCAGATACACGAAATAATGCCCAAAGCACGCGGTAAAAATACCGCACTATCTTTGGGGATGCTCTGCGGAGGATTAAAAGATGAAAATTAATGAACCTACGCCTTGAGGGGACCCTCGTCGCAAGAGGAAGGAAACACAGAGGCTGACAAAATTCGAAAAGGAATCAACGACGCTAGTCCCTCGGAGCACCTTTCATTACAATACCGGTAGAACGAGCACGGCATTCCCAGCCGACGTCTGTCTTTTTAAGACTGTAATCTGTCTGTTAAAATGGGGAAATACTCGTATATCAGGCTGTCCATTTCTGCAGAGTCCTTTTAGGTATTTAGGGGCTCCAGACCAGAGGTGACTGCCAAACTCAAAAGTAGTGTGTGCAGTGTGATTTTCTTTTATAGTGAATGCCTCACAAGAGTCGCAACTGCTCCCTACCGTCTAGAGCCAGCGAGAGTATGGCATCCAATCTCCTTCCCCTCCCCACTAAGTTCAGCCTCACAACATACCCTATTTGGGGATGCCATAGTCTTACTGGCTCTAGACGGTTGGGAGCAGTTGGGACTCTTGTGCAGTATTCATGTTTTAAAAAAAGTCGGGAGGGGAAGGAGATGGGGAAGAGGAAGGTTGGGAAGTACCTGGCTATTCAGATCCGGTCACCAAACACGGCTGAAGCCATTTAAAGCAACGTTTCGGGTTCTGAATGGTGATCTTTCACCAGGGCGATACTAGGAGTATGAATTTATTGTGCATCAAATTCCCAATACGGTTAGTTATGAAATGGCGTATGTTGTGAGGCTGAATGAAGGCAGTGGGAAAGGGAAGGAGATGGAGAAGAGGAAGGTTGGGAAGTACCTGGCTATTCAGACCCGGTCACCAAACATGGCTGAAGCCATTTAAAGCAACGTTTCGGGTTCTGAATGGTGGTCTTTCACCAGGGCGATACTAGGAGTATGAAATTATTTTGCATCAAATTCCCTCCCTATACGGTTAGTTATGAAAGGTTGAAATTAGGAGAATCAATTTTAGAAAAGAACAAAAAATAAAAAAATTAATTTAAAAAAAAAATCGCGAAAAAAAAAAACAATAAAAACGACTTTAATCGATTTTAAGCCAATGCTTATGTTAAAACCGAAGTGATGGTTGAATTTAAAGGCGTTTAAAACAGAATTTAAAAAGGCTTCAAAATCTTGTTACATAATAACATAGATAAAGCCAAAGCAACAAAATGTCAATTTAATCAATACTAGACTTGATGCAAACCAATTAACTTGTCTAATATTACATTCTAACAGATAAAAAACGAAAAAGAGCTTTAATTTAGGACGACCAGCCCTTTTAAGTACAAAAATTAACCTTTACCCTTGAATTTATTGTATAGCAAAGCCTTAATTACGTAAACTTGCGTGTCACAATCAATGTTAAGAATATCGGCTTTACTAACTGTTCTTTACAGCGTTTAAAACCTCGCTGAAATTACTGCAGAACTGTCGTAACTGCACTCCGACACAATCTAGACGAACAGGGCGGAGTGTGAATTGGAGTATGTCAATTGGTGCAAAAAATGTTATCACGTGCGGTAATTGTGATAAAAAACGGGCAAATTCGCGTGAAAAATACAAATACGCGTTGGATTATTGGATAAAAAGGTTGTTTAAATGTTTTGAGGGTTGAACTGTGGAGGTAGAATGGTTATATTATCGATTTAGTGTGCGAATTTGAGGAGCGTACCTTGTGTCAGCGACGTCGACCAGCGAAAGAACAGTTGTGGTTATGTTTCAAGTTTCTTTGACAGTTGTCAGGTGACAGATAGTGGGCGGCCATTGGTCGTTGGGCGTTGAGTCAAATATGCCTAGAAATACACAGTCCCTAATTCTTGTAGTCAACATTGTTTTTAACTCAGAGCTATAATATACAAGAGAGAGGGCTGCTGTAGTCAATTTTTACAAGTTTTTCCGGACTCGGCTAGACCTAGGCGTAGCTAGGACTAGGGCTACGGTATTTATATATCTACTTATACATCTTATACATATACTTAATAGTTCTATAATCCTAACGTGCTGTCAAAAATATTTAATAATTATTAAATACCTGTGGAAAGTGACGTAATTAATCCATTTTGGATTTATTTTTACGTGCATTCATCGACAGATCGACATGATGTTTTGTTTATTTGCGTAACCACTTTTTCACAGTATTGTTATCAAAACAAAAGTGGGCGGAGTTGCCGGAGACGCGAAAGACGAAAAATATCCTTACAAAACATAAAAGCGGTGTGATATTTTGCGAAATTCTTGCTGTCTCTTTCTCTCTCATGGTGTACGACGTAAAAACCCAGAGAAAGTGATTTATCGCAAGTTTGTGTAGGTTGGGTAAAAATAATTAGCTCTCTCTTCATATTATATTGTTACTTCAAGGGAAAAAAGAATTAGCTCCCTCTTCATATATTGTTACGGTTTTTAATGAAAAAAATTATTATTATTTTATTTATTTTATAAAAGTTACTTTGTATCTTCAAGTTTACAAGTAGCTAATCATATTTTTTTTGATTTCATAATATTTTAACTTATATATTAGTTATTATTTTAATTTATAAACATTTGAAATAGTTCTTACAGGCCATTTTGAATTTATTAAATGGCATAATTTGGATGGTTTCCGGCAGCGCATTATAAGATTTCATCCTCGGAGTAACAATACATGGAGAGAGATCTAATTATTTTTGCCTAACCTATACACATTTAGGATAAATCATTTTCTTCTGGTTTTTACGTCGTTCACCGTGAGAAAGAAAGAGACAACAAAATATCACACCGCTTTAAAGTATTGTTAGAATGTTCTTCGTGTCCCGCGTCTCCGTTGACTCCGCCCCCACGTTTTGATATGCGACATAAATTGACATTTTTTTATTTTTGTTTTTGACAATACTGTGAAAAATAGGTGTATGCATAAACAAAAACATTATCTCGATATGTGCTATGAATGGATGTATAAATACCCGAGCTTTTGTCCAAGCCACGCCTAGGTCAAGCCAAGTCCGGTAAAACTCATAAATACTGACTACAGCAGCGCTCCTTCTTGTATATTATTCCTCTGAGATTTCATCCCTTTATATGATAAGCTATTTTGTGTGTTGGCTTTATTCTTCTCTAATTTCTTTGCATGCCCTTGTATTATATTTGTGAATATCAACATTGTAGATAATTTTGTCGGAAAAATATTTTGGTAACAGGTTATTCTTCATTTAATTTATAAACATTGATGTGTTTGATGTTAGCATCTGATAATCACCTTTATCATTCAAATTAATTCGTAAATAATATCGTCGCCAGAAAGGCAAAAGGGCTGAAGCGCCATTTTGCGAAGTTTACACCAGAGAACAGTAAAGTAATTTTAGTAAAATTCATAAGTTTTCAGTGCATGGTTGTGTTTTGAAAAAAGCTTAAAAGTTTCAAATTTGTGTCGCTCGAGTCGAGCCTTCTCCCAAATGGTAAATATATTTCAGATGGCTGAAGGGCCATGAAAGTCTTCAGAATCAAACGAGAGTCGAAGAATTCCACGCAGAAAAAAAACTGATCAAAACTGCATTTTTTGACGGCCTCCATGGTCAAGTGGTAAGACGCTCGACTACGAATCCAAAGGTCCGATTAATATGTGTCATAACACATTTAATTCATATAAAAATAATTTTAAAAAAAAGTATATTTGCGGCACGTTCCAGAATGGTAGATACTCCAAGTATCGCCCTGGTGAAAGACCACCATTCAGAACCGAAACGTTGCTTGAAATGGCTTTAGCCGTGTTTGGTGACCAGATCTGAATAGCCAGGTACTTCTCAACTTTCCCCTTCCTCATCTTCTTCCCCTCCCCACTACCTTCAGCCTCACAACATACCCCTATTGGGGATGCCATACCCTTACTGGCTCTAGACCGTTGGGAGCAGTTGAGACCCTTGTGCAGTAATCACGTGAAACAAAGAAAAAGCAGCACACTCCATTGAAATATCGGTAGGAAAAATACGACTTGAAAAATATATTTTTTAAATCAAATAACGCTTTTTGGGAATGCAAAAAAAAAACACCGAAAAAAAGCATGATAAGTTTTAATTAAAAAAATGTTTTTCAATAAAAATAATTGATTGTTTCGAGGCCTTCATCCCGCGTTCGCTGTCCTTTTGTCGACGGTTACATATATCTACTGAACAGGCAGAAGGGGCGCAAGATGTTTCGGGAGGTCATCAGGCATCATCGGGGGTACAGTTGGGATGGGAAGTACCCCAAATCCGGAGTTGAAGAGTGGCTTTTCCAGTTGTGGAAAGGGTTTGTTGGGAGGGCAATCGTTGTTTAGCCACGAAGTGAACACTTTCCCATCTGCGGTCTTCGAGAGAACTTCTTTGCATTTGTTCCCTGAAATAACACATATTTTTAAAACATGATTAATGCACAAAAACATTGTTAATACCATGAAGTAACAATACATGGAGGGAGAGCTAATTATTTTTTTACCTAACCTATACAAACTTGCGATAAATCAATATTCGGGTTTTCACGTCGTACACCATGAGAGAAAAAGAGACAACAAATATAATACACCGCTTCTATGTACTGTCGCGATCTTGAAGTAACAATATTTGGAGGGAGAGCTAATTATTTTTACCCAACCTACACAAACTTGCGATAAATCATTTTCTCAGGGCTTTTACGTCGTACACCATGAGAGAGAAAGAGACAACAAATATAATACACCGCTTCTATGTACTGTCACGATCTTGAAGTAACAATATATGGAGGGAGAGCCAATTATTTTTACTCAACCTACACAAACTTGCGATAAATCATTTTCTCATGGCTTTTACGTCGTACACCATGAGAGAGAGAAAGAGACAACAAATTTCTTGGACCGCTTCTATATACTGTCGCAATGATCTTAAGGTCCTGGTTCACGGCGGGACTCCGCCCACATTTTTTATTATGCCACTAAACTTGACACAACTAAACGGTTTTTTAGGTTAGATGCTATATTTTTGTTCATAAAAATACTGTGAAAAAGTGGCTGTACGAATACACAAAAGCATCATGTCGATATGTGATATGAATGGATGCATGAATACCGTAGCCTTAGTCTTAGCCACGCCCAGGTGCGCCGAGTCATGTTAAAATCATCAAAAACAAGTCCAAAACTGACTTCACTGCCTCGGATAGATACTACTCTACCAACTCTATGGTCACGATAAACTTGGTCTCCTGGGTCACCGCGGGACTCCGCCCAAATTTTTTATAATGCCACTAAACTTGACAGAACTAAACAGTTTTTTAGGTCATATGCTTTATTTTTGTTGATAACAATACTGTGAAGAAGTTATGATGAATAAACAAAAACAATATGTCGACATGTGCCATGAATAATAATAATATTTGGACGATTTGTATAGCGCCGTTTTTGTGAAAAATCACCTCAAGGGCGCTGTACAAATCTTACTTTCTATCATTACATATTAATTCCTAGTTTAAATAAGAAAATATACAGGAACATACTTACCTGGCAGGTCCCATCAGATAGACACAATTATTAACTTAAAATTATGATTATTATTTATTTATTTATTTATATATATACATATTTTTTATTTTTTTTATTTGGATGTATAAATACCCTAGCCACGCCCAGGTCCGCCGAGTCAGGTAAAAATCATCAAAAACTGACTACACTGCCTTGGATAGGTACCACTCAACGTACTCTAAGGTTAATACAGTGCGGTGTGACCTTGGAGCAACGATATTTTATTTTATTTAATAAAGGTCATATAACAGGCATGATGCCCAAAACATATATACATGGGTTGTGGAATATTTAACAATTTATTGGAATATAAGGAGGTATAGCTAATATTTTTACCCAACCTATACAAATTTGCGATAAATCACTTTCTCCGGGTTTTTCTATCGTAAACCGTTAGAGGGAAAGATACAAGAAAAGTCATCACATAATATCGCAGCACTTTTAAGTATGTAAAGATGTTCTCCGTCCGCGCTAATTTCACATCGTCGAGTCGCATAACTTACGTCAACGGATTTTAAGGTTATTTCCTGTATTTGTGTTTATTGAAATACTTGCAGTGGTTGTAAAAATAAATCAAAATAAATGATGGTGATATGTGCTATGCGTGACTGTTCAAATAAGGCCAAACAGAGATTATAAAACATCACTTTTCAGAGGTATTTCAACAGTTTTAAATATTTTTGACCGAACTTTAGAATTTTCGCATTTTGATGATATAAAGACATAAAATCAACGAAAAGCTTCCATCATTATTTTGGCAAACCTTTTGTTATTAGTGTTTGTGTGATATTTTGACTTTATAAATCATTTTAATGGTGTATTGATATTGGTTTGTTGAATGTGTTCAAATAGGTTTATTAAAAATGTCCGCTTTCCATGTGGGCGGTAACTAATAGGCTAATATTATTGCTCTGCGGTTGGTATAAGATATGTGAAGATGTAAACCGCCTTTAGGTGACTTTTTTACAAACATGACGCTATATATTCTGTGTCCAATGAATCTTTTTTATTTGGGTTAGTGGTCTAAGTTCAGCTGGGCGGTACCAAATAAGAAAATAAAATAAAAATACAACGAAAAAAAAAACCAACAGGTAACTTGCCTCCAAATAAAATCTTCAGAGGGGTTTCATTGGTCAGTTCTTCGGGGGTGGGATTCTCGCCGTCTTTCTGTAGAGGTTTCAATACATTCTCCAACGGCTTCATATTGCTTTCCTGGACAGGTTTCAATGATTCAATTTGCTGGACAGGTTTCAAAAACTCGCTTTCCTGGACAGGTTTTAAAGATCCAATTTGCTGGACAGGTTTCGAAGATTCACTTTCTTGGACAGGCTTCAAAAATTCACTTTCCTGGACAGGTTTCGAAGATCCTATTTCCTGAACAGGTTTCAAAAACCCACTTTCCTTGACAGGCTTCAAAAATACACTTTCGTGGACAGGTTTCAAAGATCCAATTTCCTGGACAGGCTTCAAAAATCCACTTTCCTTGACAGGTTTCAAAAATCCACTTTCCTGGACAGGTTTCAAAGATTCACTTTCCTGGACAGGTTTCAAAGATCCAATTTCCTTAACAGGTTTCAAAGATCCAATTTCCTGAACAGGTTTCACAGATCCAATTTCCTGAACAGGTTTCAAAGATCCACTTTCCTGGACAGGTTTCAAAGATCCGATTTCCTGAACAGGTCTCAAATTATTTTTTTCGTTAATAACCAGTTCTATGTTAGGTTCCAATTTAGTTTCATCGGAAATGATTATTTTTTCTACATCTTTCTCTAAGGCGGCTGCTGAAACGTACGTCACAAATATTACAAAAACCAAAATCATTGATTTCATCATGATCGTTTTGTTACCAGCCCGCTTTGTTGAGAGCCTGGAAAAAAAAACAAACATCAAAACGAATTACCTATAACATATCAATGTGTATTGGACAAATATAAGGTTATTGGTGCAACCGGAACTCGAACTCGCAACCTTTTTTAAAGTTAAATATACAGTTAGGGTGGGTTGTTTCAAACTCTCGTCATTACAACGGTCCCCGTTAAACGCCGATTCGTTTCAGCTTTAGAATCTTAGATGAATTAAATAATGTAGATACGTTACCGAGACAACGTGCGTGACTGCACTAAACTGAGCCAACGTGGCATACCTGACATTTACTGCGTTTAGTCTCGCACAAACATTCGTTTGACAAACAAGCTGTCACTAGCTGCCACAAACGCATCGCTGTAAGCTCTTTTCTGAGATAAAATGCCTTCCTGTGCTTTTGACAAGTGTAAAAATCATTCGGGAACAAAAAACAAATCTCATGGAGTTTCTTTTCATGCGAAGTACACACAAATCACTTATTATTTCAATTAATACAATTATTCACATGCCAAATGGTATAAGTGAGATAGCGAATGCAGAAATACATAAGTGTGTGGAAGACAACCTAGCGACAGTACACGAGTACGTCGCATGCTACTTCGCTCGTAAGTTCGTTAGGGAAGAGAGGGCTTGCAACGCGGAGAATGTAACGCGGGACGTTCATATAGCTATCTCATTCATACACACATATTCTGCTTGGTATGGCTATCCTTTTCATGCTTTCAGAGCATGCCATATTTATCGTTCAATTTGAATGAATATGACGTGTCTTGTATTTTATGTCTATGTTTTAAACAAGTTGTGATCAGCTGAAAGGCACAACGGTCATGTTGTAATTCATTTATTTAATTGTATACCCCTAAGTGTTTAAAACTGAGCTTAGTTTTGGCACACAGACACGCTCACAATATCGCTCGTATCGGTTTATCTATTTCACTTCATCACCTCTCGACTCCTAGGCCCCAGACAGCCAAATGAAATTAATTATCTGCCCGTTGAAATTCGTTGTTTGTAAACGATTGATCAATTTGACCAGAAGTAAGATACATTTGAGCTCACTTTGGGTACACGGACACCTCAAAAACACACTTCTAGCATTGTATCTCTCCAGTGACTTTCATTAAACACTTTGGAGTAAAAATATATGGAGAGAGAGAGCTAAATCGTTTTACCCAACCTCTACAAATTTGCGATAAATCACTTTCTCCTGGTTTTTACGTCGTACACCATGAGAGAGAAAGAGACAACAAAAAATTGCAAAATATCACACCGCTTTTAGGTATTGTAAGGATGTTTTCCGTCTTTCGCGTCTCCGGCGACTCCGCCCACTTTTGTTACGCGACATAACCAACCGGTCTGTCAGGTTATATTCTATATTGTTGTTGATAACAATACTGTGAAAAAGTGGTTATGCTAATAAACAAAACATCATGTCGATATGTGCTATGAATGGACGTAAAAATAAATCCAAAATAGGTAAAATACGTCACTTTCCACAAGTATTTCAACATTGTTAAATATTTTTGACAGCACGTTAGGATTATCGAAATATTAAGTATAAAAAGACATTATTTTAACCATAAACTTCTGATATTATTTAAGCAAACGTTATGCTATTCGTTTTGTAAGATATTCTGAATCTATAAATCATTTAATAGTATTTTTGATATCGTTTTGTTATGCGAACGCTTTTTGAGGTTATGTAAAAAATGTGTGTCTATGAAAACCCTAGCCACGCCTGTTCAGAGTAGTCAGGCAAAAGTCATCAAAACTGACTACACTGCCTTGGATAGGTAGGTCTCTATGTATATTAATACTCTTAGCTATGTACGGTCGTTGAGAAACAAACAAACAAAAAAACTCTAAGCAACTTCATTACAATATCAACGCTTTGCAAAAATAACAACTCACCACTCGAATCTGTTTGCTTTTGTCAAGCAATAAAAACAGTAGACAATAAAACTCGACAAACAACGGTTTTTATAAAATTTTCAACGAGTGAGAACAACCGTACAGCGTACAGCTCGTTAGCAAATGCGCCGTAAGATTACTTTGCGAATTCTTATTATACTAAATATAACCTATCGTAGCTTACAGATGTAATATTACATTTGTTTTATGTATTGTACCTCTCATGTTGCGTAGTGTTTTGTTGTGACTGGTGTGATCTGTCACTCCGTCTGCGAAAATGGCAGAACCGGTTTAGATTAGAAGGGTTTTGGTAGTATTTTTCCCTTGAAGTAACAATATATGGAGGGATAGCTAATTTGTTTTACCCAACCCATCCGAAATTGTAATAAATCACCTTTTCCGAGTTTTTACATCGTACACCATGAGAGAGAAAGAGACAACAAACTTCTTGGACCGCTTCTATATACTGTCGCAATGATCTTAAGCTGGCTTTCTTCGCTGGTTAACGGCGGGACTCCGCCCACATTTTTTATTATGCCACTAAACTTGACACAACTAAACGGTTTTTTAGGTTAGATGCTATATTTTTGTTGATAAAAATTCTGTGAAAAAATGGCTATACGAATACACAAAAACATTATGTCGATATGTGATATGAATGGATGTATAAATAACGTAACCTTAGTCTTAGCCACGCCCATTTGCGCCGAGTCATGTTAAAATCATCAAAAATAAGTCCAAAACTGACTTCACTGCCTTGGATTGGGCTACCTCTAGTATACTTTAAGATTTTTCCCAAGTCAACGCCATTCGACACCATTGCAAAATGATATTACGTATGTACAAGTGTATTACTATTTCTACCTTGGAGTGAGAATATATATATATATATATGAAAGAGAGAGCAAAATATTTTTACCCAACCTATACAAATTTACGATAAATCCGGGTTTTCACGACGTATACCACGAGAGAGAAAGAGACAATAAAAGTCGTCACATAATATCGCAGCACTTCTTAGTATGTAAGGGTGTTCTCCGTCCGCGCTAACTTCACACCATCGAGTCGCATAACTTACGTCAACGGATTTTGAGGTTATTTCCCATGTTTGTGTTGATTGAAATACTTACAGTGGTTATACAAATAAATCAAACATGATGGTGATATGTGCTATGCGTGAATGTTTAAATAAAACCAAACAAGGATTATAAAACATCACTTTTCAGAGGTATTCGACAGTTTTAAATATTTTTCAACAAACTTTAGAATTTTCACATTTTAATGATATAAAGACGTAAAATCAACAAAAAGCTTCCATCATTATTTAGGCAAAACTTCTGTTATTATTGTCTGTGTGATATTTTGACTTTATAAATCATTTTAACGGTGTATTGATATTTTTTTGTTGAATGTGTTCAAATATGTTTATTAAAAATGTCAGAATTTCATGTGGGCGGTAACTAATAGGCTATCTAACTGACTTTAATATATATTTGTCTCTTTCTATCGAGTCAGTATAAAGTCAACCGTCCTGACTTCCCTTTTTCGTAAAGGTACCTCTTCATATATTTTATATTCTTACTCCAAACCGACGACACACTTTTATCCATTTTTTTTATCTCTTCAGCTTTTGAAAAGATGTTCCCAGGTGAATAATTGATGAAAACCCCCATGGTGTGTTTTGAAATCATTATCTTTTAACAAAGTATTTCATTTTCGTGCGAAATGCAAATTATGAAGTCTAAGTACTTGTATTGTATGTCTATGAGTAATTGTCACATTCTGCTTTTGACAGGTGTGACAATCACAGGAATTTCACCACCGTGAACAATTTGGGTGGAAGACTTAATGTAACAATGGACGAGTTTAAAGTGCGAGACCAAACACGGCCAAAGCCATTTGAAGCAATGGTGATCTTTCACCAATGCGATACTGAGAGTATGTACCTATATGTTTATATTAATTGAACTTTTTGAAATTTATTTTCACTGCAATTATGTCGGAAGTTTTAAAAATGCTGTATGCATGCAATGCATCTAAGTGAGTACCTTGTTCGAATTAACTCTTGTTTGGATACATATGAAAATAAATTAGCAGTAAAGAAATTACAACAGTTGCGTTCTGCATATTAGCCGTCAGCCGCATTTTTTCGTTTGTCAGATTTTAACACAGTCAGAAAGTGCGTCCCGCCGGGTAGAGGAAGGTCCTGGGTTTGAGTCTCGGTCGCAACCCGATCTTTATCTTGTTAACACTATTGAGATTATTTTTAAAATATTAGTTTATTTACTTTCTCTCTACTCTTTTATAGCCATTTAAAAAAAAAAAAACCCGCATGTTTTTTAAAGTGCTTCCTTTATTGAGTTATTTGTGATATCCAATCTAAGGTTATCTATGGTTTTAACTGCAAAACCATGCTCACATCAAAACTGTCGACATTTACACTAATCTAGTCACTATTGGCAAGCAATGTAAACTGAGCGTTGAGTTGGAAAAGAGTGAGGTTATGTAATAATGATTTCTCAATAATTTATTTGTGGTTTTTTATGCGGCTTTTGACCTCGGTTATCTTGCTAACGCTGTACAGAGATGGATGGGTAACGATCTTGAAATAAGAACATACATGGAGAGAGAGCTACATATTATTACCCAACCTATACAAATTTGCGATAAATCACTTTCTCCGGGTTTGTACGTCGTATACCACGAGAGATAAAGAGAAAAGAAAAGTCATCACATAATATCGCAGCACGTCTAAGTATGTAAGGGTGTTCTCCGTCTGCGCTAACTTCACATCATCGAGTTGTATAACTTGCGTTAGTAGATTTTGAGGTTATTTCATATATCTGTGTTGATTAAAATACTTGCAGTGGTTATACAAATAAATTAAACATGATGGTGATATGTGCTATGCGTGAATGTTCAATTAAAACCAAACAAAGATTATAAAACATCACTTTTCAGAGGTATTTCAACAGTTTTAAATATTTTTGACCAAACTTTAGAATTTTTACATTTTTAATGATGTAAAGACGTAAAACCAACAAAAAGCTTCCATCGTTATTTAGGCAAACCTTCTGTTATTAGCGCTTGTTTCATATTTTGACTTTGTAAATCATTTTAATGGTGTATTGATATTGTTTTGTTTATTGCGTTCAAATATGTTTATTAAAAATGTCCGAATTCCATGTGGGCGGTAACTAATAGGCTATACAACATTATTAAACATTTTTGTATCTTTATAAAGCTAGTCAGTATAAAGACCTGACTACACTGTTTCGCAAAGGTACCTCTTCATGTATTCTTACTCCACTAAATTTATAAACAGTTTTGACGAGTGGATAAGACTTTTTACTCCGGATTCTAATGTCACACTTTTGAAACCCGGTGCGCACTAATAAATTAAATTTATTTTCTGTTTAATTTTACATATCGTTGCCGGAAAAGCAAAAGGGCTTAAGCGCCATTTTGGGAAGTTTACACCAGAGCACTTCACAATCAAACGAGAATTAGAGCATTTGATGCAGAAAAAAGAACTAATCAAAACTGCATATTTAACTAATTTTTTTTACCAAAGTGTCGCTTAAGCCCTTTTGCCTTTCCAGTGACGATTAAATGTTTAGTTCTTAGGTGCTCTCGGGTAAAATTATTGAATTTAATTTACATAAGTAATGCTTCTTGGATCAATCGTATAACATTTGTGAAAAATTTAATATTTTATTAATGTTTTTAAACATGTATTTTCACAGCATTGAAGAATCTATAAATTAATTTTGAATTATAAAACCATTATGACTTGTTATATTTCTGTTTTAGAATGTCAATAAATTCATAAGTTTTGAAGAAGGCAAAAAAAAACAACCCAAAATATTCTAAAATTGAATTCTAAATTCAGTATTTATATATAATCCTCTTTTTGGACCAAATGTGAAATTAAAAATAAAATATCAATTTGTCTTAAGAATTATCATAATTTTGCTATTTTTTTTAACTCAATAAATTTTCCCTAACTATAATTTTTTTAAATGTGAAAAAATAAGATTGGGATTAAAAAAATAAAAATGTTTTTACCCTTACAATAAAAAAAATACAGAAAAAATAATGATTACGTGGTTTATTCTCAGAGCAATAATATACAGGAGAGAGCGCTTCTGTAGTCAGTATTGATGATTTTTGCCTGACTCGGCTAGACCTGGGTGTGGCTAGGACTAGGGCTAGGGTATTTATATATCCATTCGTAGCACATGTCGACATAATGGTTTTGTTTATTTGTATAACCACTTTTTCACAGTATTGTTTTATACAAAAATGTAGGATTTAACCTAAAAAAACGTTGAGTTCTGTACTGTTATGTCGCATTACAAAACGTAGTGGGCAGAGTCGCCGGAGACGCGGGAGACGGAGAATATGCTTACATATCGAAAAGCGGAGCTATATTGTGCGAGAACTCGTCTTATCTCTTTCTCTCTCACGGTTTACGACGTAAAACCCCGGAGAAAGTGATTTATCGAAATTTTTTATGGGTTGGGTAAAAATGTTTAGCTCTCTCGCTATATATATTTTTGCTCTAAGGGTTTAATCTTACATTAAAAGATAATAGAATTTTATTCCAGAAGGTATGCAAGAATAGTGCAATGCAATACCTCCCATATATTGATAATAATAAATAATATAATATAAATTTGAAGAAGTTAGCGATGCTTTGCCTCTTGTCAAAAACCAAAAACAGTTCTTCTATGGTTAAATTTAAGTGCGCCTTCCAACGTTAATAATACGTCGTGCCAAAATACGTAAATAGTGAATTCAAAACGAGAAAATATACATAATTAACCATGGCGGACGCTGCGGCAAGGCAGCTTCAATATGAATACAAAGCGGTAAGCCATCTTTCCCTATTTATGTCAATGTTTTCGTCCAAAGTTATGTTAGGTTATGTTTTTGTTTTTGTGAACATTGCGGCAAAATTGATACTTTTACGGTGCAATACGTTGAATTAGATAGTGATTTGCCTAGATTTGATTTAGCATTACTCTATTCATAATTTTAAATGTTTATTTTGTTATTTTAAAGTACACTTTTGACAGTTGCATTTCGGACGAACTAAACATTGTACGATAGTACAGTAAATTAAAAAATGCCTTCATTTAATGTATTAAAGTATGTTAACTTTGCTATATTAATTATTTTTATTATATATATAAAGCAGCCATTCTCATCACACACGGGCAGCGATTATAAAAAAAAATATATATATTTTTTCAATAGTCGGCCCGTAAATTATACTTATCAAAGTTCCTTACGACAGATGTAAGGTTGATGAACAGAATAATCACAACTGAACCTGGCAGCGCTCCTCTATCTTTATACTGTGCATAATTTTCTTTTGGCCCCAATTTGAATTACCGTCTTACAATTATTTTTTATCTCTAATTCAAGTCTGAACCTTTTCACAGCCGGTGGCATTTGTAAATATCAATTATTGTTTATTTCAAAAAGCCTTGGTGAATCTAAGTTTATTGCCCGACTGTCTCATTTGACATTGTCACAAATGGACGATTAGCGCCGTTCTTTTTACATTTGAACAGTCCCCGTTGAGCGTTGATTCTCGACCTGACAGTGGTTTGTTAATTTTATGTCGGTCGATAGCTGAGTGGACAGACGCGTCGGATTCCCACCCGGGCGTCGGGCGTTCAATTCCTCTGCCGGCTAAGTCCACCATCATTGCACAAGCAACATCTTCCGCTTCTTATGATGGCAGTAGGAGTTTTTCAAATATTGTCAGGTTATTTGTAACCCGGGAATGTTTGTCTTTCTTTAGAAAAAAATAAAAAGTTTTGAATTGTTCTATCAGTTGTGATGAAGCCTTTAATTGCCAATGAGCCGAAAATTGCTGCAGAAATCCATCGGCGTTCTGTACTACCCTATACACGTGCGAGCTCTGGACCAATTAGAAATCACTACAGTAGAAAATATTCGTCAATTTAAAAAAGAATTAAGAGTGGAAAGGCTTCGGGTCCAGTGCAACAACGCCTACCGCGTGATGTTCAGTCTTCCCAGGCGCTGCAGTGCTTCCGGTATGTTTACCGATGGGCGAGCTCCCGGATTTGCAGCCCTCGTGAGAACCAGGGTGGCAGGAACGAGGGAAAGGATCAACAACTCTGGAAATGACCCCATCATGGAATCCCGTCAGATCCCGAATTCTAGCATAGAAGCGCACTTGAGATGAAATATCACAAAACTGCGCTATATAAGTTCACTGTTATCATTATTATAGAAGCTCATTGGAGTAGGCTATTGGCCCCATCAATCTGAATACTGCCTGGATGGACTCCCTCTTGATGGCCTCCTGTAGACACGAGACCTAATATTCCCAATTAACAATTTTTGTATTTATTATTCTTATTTTTTCCTACGAATATTTGATAGAGTCGAACTTGGTTATAACGATCACGGTAATAGCGAGGTCACGGCTATAATGAGCAATTACTTAATGATATGTTCAGACTTATTTTCATACAATCGTGTGGTGTTGTAACGAGGTCGCTTCACTGATATAACATCCAAATAATATTGTCAACTCAATACGCCCGGGTATGAAAAAAAAATCCAATTCTCGAAACAGTTAAATAATGTCATAAACAGGACAAAGAAAGCCGCCAGTCCGGCACGGCAGCGGACTCTCCGCAAATCACGTTAAGGAGGGTTTATAATCCCTGATAGTTGTCGCTCTAAGATACATTTCTATCCAGTACTGTGCGTACAGTTAGTTATTATTATTAGTGTAATCGTAAATTAAATCATTTCATAGTTAGTTAAGCATGATTTTCGTAATAAAAAAGTGTGTTGCTCTATAATATGCAAGCTTTCATACCCTGGCGTAAATATCGATATTAGTAGGTAGGTAATTTTTTTACCTACCTACGTTTATAACGAGTAATGGCTATAAGGAGCAAATTTGGTTGGTCTCTTCGCGCTCCTTATAACCAAGTTTGACTGTATATACTCGTATATTACAACTTTATTTAATGTGTTATTATCAATTGTGGAATGTATTACATTGCACTACTCCTGCACACCTTCTGGAATTAAACTTTATTATTATTATTAAATAGTTAGGTTATGTTTTCTTTCTTCCAGATTTAAATACTGATGAGGAGTTATTCTCTGTTTGCCCTTTAAGAGCATGCATAAACGCACATTTCTTTCAATTTGCAGAACTCAAACTTGGTTCTGCAAGCGGACGTGCGCTTCATCGAGCGGCGCGGGCGAGACGAGGCCACCGGCGAGGTCATGTCGCTGGTGGGCAAGCTGACCGGCACGCGCATGGGCGACCGCCACCAGCGCACCAAACCTGACCGCGCGGCCGAGCGCAAAGTCAAGTAAGAGCTGCCACCAATATACAACTTTGATGTTTTTTTTTATTTATTTACACCCGTTCAAGGCTTTTACACAAATATTAATATATATTTTTTAAACAACATAATATTGAATTACAGGTCCAGAGTTAAATAGTTTCAACAATTATTTCTAATTTAATAACTGTTAATAAGCCATAGAATAAAAACAACCTGTACTAGTCTGAAGATGGCCGTTATAGGCTGAAACCGGTCCAGTCAAAAAATAAAAAAGTGGAATAAAGTTATAAATTTGTGTTATTCAATCGTTTCAACAATTAGTTTAGCTCTACTGGATGAAAAAAACTGTACCAAGGTATACTTATAGTGTGGTATTGACGTGCTAAATATATCAACGACATCGGAGTATGTGTTTCCCAGATGTTGCATTCGTCGCATAGGCGTGTTCAATTGTGAGGTTGAATCAGAATTGTTACAATAGTATGGCAGGTACTGCCTTGTAACCGTCTTGCCAGGAACATGAAATGCAATTAAGTATAATAGTTCAGGGCTGTTTTACGTTGACTCCACACAGAGGAGGTCCTCGGGAATTTTTTTTCAAGTTTTTTTTGGGTATGCTGTGTGGAGGGTGTCTTGAAGTTAACGATACTAGAATCGACACGTTGCTTGAGATGGCTTTATTCCCTGTTTTGTGACCGGGTGTTTTCCAAATCTTTTTCTTCCCTATCTCCTCCCCTTCCTCGCTCCCTTCAGCCCCCCAACTCGGGAAGCTCTAGTCCTCCCGGCTCTGGGTAGTTGGGACTCTTCAGAGAACATCGGCACATTCCAGAGTGGTAGATACTCTCAGTATCGCCCTGGTGAAAGACCACCATTCAGAATCGAAACCTTGCTTTAAATGGCTCTAGCCGTGTGTGGTGATCAAATCTGAATACCCGCTGCTTACTTTTCTCACTCACTTCAGCCTCACAACATGCCCCAATTGGGGATGCCTTAGTCCCACTGGCTCCAGGCAGTTGGCTCTGTTGTGCGGTGTTCACGATTTATTTTTATTTTTTTATGATGTTTACATGAATAGTTTGTCTTGACTTAAAAAAAACATTAATATTTAAAAATATATTTTATTTTACACAATTTTTTGCACTAATGAGGTTATTGTTTTAAAAAAATATATATATGTTAACATGTATGTAAAAGCTTCTAACGGGCATAAATAAATAAATAAATACATTTTAATTATATATCAAAGAGTAATCAATCAATAACTGCATCTTTCCAGACGTCAAAAGCGCGACGAGGCGCAGTACGACTTTGAGCGCATGAAGGGCGCCACGCTCACGACGGAGGGCGGCGGGGACGAGCCCGTGTCGGTGGCGGTGTACCGGCCGCGCACCCAGGAGACGCGCCGCGCCCACGACCTGCTGCTGGCCTTCATGCAGGGCGCGCTCGGCGACCAGCCGCGCGACGTGCTGTGCGGGGCCGCCGACGAGGTAAGACCCTATTCGCAGTAACGATTTTGACGGCCTCCGCGGTCTAGTGGTGAGACGCTCGACTGCGAATCCAAAGGTCGCGGGTTCAAACCCGGCATGCGCCGATAACTTTTAGTCAATAAATACGTGTCATAACACATTTAATTCTTGTAAAATAATAAACAGTATATTTGCGCCACGTTCCAGAGTGGTAGATACTCTAAGTATCGCCCTGGTGAAAGACCACCATTCAGAATCGAAACACTGTTGCTTGAAATGGCTTTAGCCATGTTCGGTGACCAGATTTTAACTTTCCAACCTTTCTCTTTCCCATCTCCTTCCAACTACCACTACCTTCAGCCTCACAACATTCCCAATTGGAGATGCCATAATCCCACTGGCTCCAGACGGTCGGAAGCAGTTCGTACCCTTGTACGGCATACATGCACGTTCCGGAGTGGATGATACTCTAAGTATCGTCCTGGTGAAGGACCACCATTCAGAATCGAAACGTTGTTTGATTGAAATGGCTTTAGTCATTTGTGACCAGATCTGAATAGCCAGGTACTTCCCAACCTTCCTCTTTCCCTCCCCCTAACCTTCAGCCTCACAACATACCCTAATTGGGGATGCCATAGCCTCACCGACTCGGGAGCAGTTGGGACTCTTGTGCGGTATTCACTGTAAAATAAATAAATATATATATACTTCACAAAATAGTTAATAATGGACAGATCTGAACTTTCTGACCTTCCTCTTCTGCATCTCCTTCCCCTCCCCACTCCCTTCAGCCTCGCAGCGTACCCCGATGGGAGGGTGCCGCAGTCGCACTATCTCCGAGCGGTCGGCAGCAGCCGGCGCGCCGTATTCACATTCTGCTTTTCGTTGTCTCAGGTCCTGGCGGTGTTGAAAAATGACCGCATGAAAGATCACGACCGGAAAACGGAAATCGAATCGCTCTTGGGCCCCATCCCGGACGAGAGATTCGCGCTGCTTGTCAATTTGGGTGAGTTGTGGACAATTGTCCGTAAATTATTTAAATTAACTGTATTTAAAAAATAAAGAAATACAAAAATTACCTGGTAGAAAATAACTGGACAATAGTTGAATTCCTTCTTCCACCATCGTTGTAGTGAGAAAATGTTACTCGGGCAACGGTGGGGGACTTGGCTGGCAGGGGATTGGACCCTCGACGCCTGGCCGGGAACCCGTAGCTTCGGACCGCTCCACCGACTGAACCATCTAAATAAATTTCCACGTCACAATTGTACCGGGAGTTTGATATGGTTTCATCGGCAAGAAGACCATACAGTGCCTAGGTATATTTCCTATTGCGGAACAATGCGCAATCTAATATTGCCGACACAAGTGTTTTTTTTATTTTACTTTGCATTTAAAATATCAGATGTGTTTTAGTGTAACTTCAATTCTTTGTTTTTTATTTGAGGGTGACCTCAATTTATTGATGTGTATTTAGAAATGACATGGTGTATTTGAGGATGACCTCAATTCTTTATTGCGTGTATGGGCACAACTTCAATTCTACGTTGCGTATTTGAGGATGACTTCAATTCTGTATCACATATTTGGCGAAACTTCAATTCTTGGTTGCATATTTGAGGATGACTTCAATTCTTTATCACATATTTGGGCAACTCTAAAATTCTTTGTTGCGTATTTGGGGGTGACTTCATTTCTTTGTTGTGAATTTGGGAATAGCTTTGATTCCTTGTTTTTTTTTTTGGGTATGATTTTCGATTAATCGATGCGAATTTAGTAGCGTTGGAAAAAACTTCAATGTTTTGTGAATGCTTCACGAATTGCTAGTTCTTTAAAATGAACCCTTCCCAGTGAACACTTCAATTGAAGTCGAACACGCAAAAAAGAGATTTGAATTTATCCGGTTATTTGTTCAGTTCTTTTTGGAACCGCTTCCTCGCCGAAAAAACACACACTAGTCGGTAGGGATTTGAAAAAGAACCGGAACTGGTTTCTCGCCAAAAAAACACGTACTAGTCGGTAGAGTTTTGAAAGTGTCAAGAACTGGAACCGGTTCCTTGCCAAAATAAAAAGTACTAGTCGGTAGGGATTAGAAATCGAAAAGAATTGGAACCGATTCCATGACGAAAAACACGTACTAGTCGGTAGAGATTTGAAAGTGAAAAGAATTGGAACCGGTTCCTCGCCAAAATTAAAATCACATTCCTCTAGATCGAAGTTTCAATTGAAGTAGTTCTTAATAGGCTTTGAAGTTCACCTTCACAACTGAACTGCTGCAAATTGAAGTAGTTCTTTCAAAGCTGTCACAACGCTAATATTTAGGAATGACTTCTTAAGGTGTATGTGGAGATGACTCAAAGTATTTCTTGTGTATTTGAAGAAAAAATCCCCGAGGAAGTATTCAATGGCTTCATAAATCTGCCAAAGAGAGTACACCTGTTTTGGATTTCTTACCTTTGTGTTTTACATCCAGTTCCCACCTATCCCGCCATTTCGCTATTCGATTTCCTAACTCAACGACACTGTGTTCGAAAACAATTGACAATCAAGAAACAGAAGAGTTATGTGAAAAACGTTGTTCGTTTGTTGGTGTCTCGCTTGATCGTCGTTTAGTTATCTTCTAGTAAAATTGAGTTGAGTGTTGTGATTCGTTGTGTAAGACGAATCAAGAACTTAAACATCAACTTCATCGGTGAGTGAATTGGTTTCCTTACATCCTTCACTCCATAATCTCTCCACATCCATAATTAGACACTTCCATCAAGCAGTATAGTTTTATCGTTTTACAATCAACAATCGCAGCTTCGGATCCAACAGCCCGCTATCCCGTATGCATCGAAAGCGCGGTGAAAATGTGAGCGCGCTTCGTTAACGCGACGTTGTTGGTTCCAGGTAAAAAGATCACAGACTTCACCGGCATAGGGGCGGCCCCGCCAGCCGGAGACGCCCAGCAAGAGCAGATTGACGAACAGTACGGGATCAACGTACAGTTCGAGGAGAGCAGCTCGGAGGACGATGAAGACGCTTTCGGAGAGGTCAGTTCGGACTGATACTAAATAATATTTGCGATTTGATAATTTGAACGCTTTACGCCTTAATATATTACTATTGTTATTCTCTGACGTTCTGATCGTTGGCGCTTTTTCAGGTGCGCGAGGAAGACGACAGAGAAGGAGAGGGGGAAGATGAGGGGCAGGAGGAGACCATGGAGGTAGAAGAGGAGAGTGAAGACAAGGAGGGGAAGAAGCAAGGCATTCACGCCTCCAACGTAAGCTAGTTTTTATTACTATGTATTAAAAGCCATTTCAGACATTGCTGAATTGATTAATTTATTCACTTCTTTAATTTCATTTAATTACATTCCCTGGTTAGGAATAACCTGACAAAATTTGAAAAATTCCTACTGCCATCATGATAAGCGGAAGATGTTGCTTGCGCAATGACGAGGAACTTAGCCAGCAGACGAATTGAACCCACGACGCCCGGGTGGGAACCCTACGCGTTTTTCCACTCAGCTACCACTTGGTCAAATATTATTATAGATTTTTCATTATTTCATTTCATTCATTTGATTTCTTTTTTTCATTTCATTCATTCTTTTCATTATTTTATTTCATTCTTTCATTTCATTCTTTCATTTTATTCTTTCATTCCATTCTTTCATTTCATTCTTTCATTTCATTCTTTCGTTTCTTTCTTTCATTTCATTCTTTCGTTTCATTCTTTCATTTCATTCTTTCGTTTCATTCTTTCGTTTCATTCTTTCGTTTCATTCTTTCATTTCATTCTTTCGTTTCATTAGTTCATTTCATTCTTTCATTTCATTCATTCATTTCATTCTTTCGTTTCATTCTTTCATTTCATTCTTTCATTTCATCATTCCATTCTCTCATTTGATTCTTTCATTTGATTCTTTCATTTGATTCTCTCATTTGATTCTCTCAGTTGAGCCTTTCATTTCATTCTTTAATTTCATTCAATTTAATTCAATTGAGGTGACCGATAGTCCCGGTTGCTTTTGGTCCTCAATAATGACCCAATTGAATATTTCCAGCTGGGCGGTTCCGGTGTGGAAGACCCCCGGCGCGAGCGCCCCCTGCACCCCCTGGACATCGACGCCTACTGGCTGCAGCGCCGCCTGTCGCGCGTCTACGCGGACGCCGTGCTGTCGCAGCAGCGCGCCGCCGACGTGCTCTCGCCGCGCTGCGGGAATCCGCCGACGACCGGGACTGCGAGAACCGCCTCGTGCTGCTGCTGGGATACGACTGCTTCCAGCTGGTCAAGATGCTGAAGAAGCACAGGCAGATGGGTAAGACTATCAACTCATTTCGTTTGAAAAGCAGTGAAGCTTTTGGATCACTCCATTTCTCTAAGAAGCAACTCAGAATACAATTCAACAAATTGGTCCCCATACTATAAAGGTGCTGAGAATGGATACGCAGATGGGGGTAAGTGGTTCGGAACTTTTTGTAGCGTGTAACCGGTTCCAGTTCCTTATGTTTTCAGAATATCGCTAACAACCCCCCCCCCCCTCTATTGAACTGTTATGTCAATCGAAGCGTTCACTGTGAAGGGTTCATTTTAAAGAACTTGTAGTTTGTGAAGGGTTCACCAAACTTTGAAGTTTTTCCCATCTCTAGAGGAAACGCAGGGTTAAATCATTTCACAGCCGAGCTGTCGAATACAAGAACGGGTTGTAGAAATGACGCTCAACTGTGTACAAATGTTGGGCAAACGTTTGGCGTGTATCCCGGTTATGCAAAATCAAAGATTATCCAAAACGGTTTGTTTTTCAAATATAAATATATTTTTTTTTATTAAAGAAAGACAACCATTCTCGGGTTACGAATAACTTGACAATATTTGAAAAACTCCTACTGCTATCATAAAAAGCGGAAGATGTTGCTTGTGCAATGATGTAGGACTTAGCCGGCAGAGGAATTGAACGCACGACGCCCGGGTGGGAATCTGACACGTTAACGTCTACTCAGCTCCGACCGGTCATAAATTAAATGCATAGTTCTCTATCTTACTACGCCTAATTTCTGTTCTACAGTTCTCTACTGCACCATGCTAGCCTCCTCACAATCCGAATCGGAGAAGCAGACTATCCGCGACCAGATGTCCAAAGACCCCGGCCTGAAGAAAATTCTGGCGCAGCTGGAGACGGGAAAAACTGAAGAAGAGGTGAGAGTATCATCCGATATTTCAATGATCCATAGTTTCAAGTCGAAAATAAAAAAATAAAAATTAGTATTTCCAGGGTCCCCGTTCTGAAGCCAAGTCTGCCGCTAGCACCAGCGGCGAGAAGGCGGGTGCCGCGGGGGATAAGGGAGGCGCCCCCGGGGACAAGGGAGGCCAGGGAGTGCGGCGGGGGGAGGAAGAGGGGGTGGTGGGGCCCGGCGGGGGGCAGGTGGGGGGTTCCAGGAAGCAGCTGGATCTCGAGGAAATGGTGAGTTTCATGTGGATTAAGTAGAATTCTACTGCAATACTAAGAGGTATCACAGCAAATGTTGAGTCAAATACAGTACTCACAAATATGCATTGCTTGCATACATCATCTTAGTATTTCGACTTCAGAAAAAAAATGTTCTACTTTTGAACTAATCAATAAATAGAACTCAAAATCAATCGTCGTATTTACTTTTCGCTCATACCAATAAGTAGGCGTATTCATGACAAACGGCTGTTTCTCAGTGACTTTTTCGCAAGGAGATCACTGTAGGAAGTGTATACATATGCACCAATACAAACAGTATAAATTCAACCATTTAAAATAAGTGTTTTACATTAGAAAATAAAATTATTTTTCTCTGAAGAATGGGCCCTGTTTTTGCGACAAGAATCCGGGTCCAAATACCTCAACCTAAGCCAACTATTTGCATCTACATATTTACTGCGTTTATTTCATGGTATCAATTTATGCGTTATTTACAAATAACATTTGTTCCGGTTGCAGATGTTTGCGCAGGGCTCTCACCTGATGGCCAACAAGCGCTGCCAGCTGCCCGACGGCTCCTTCCGCAAGCAGCGCAAGGGCTACGAGGAAGTGCACGTGCCCGCCCTGAAGCCCAAGCCCTTCGACGACGACGAGGCCCTGATGCCCGTGGACAAACTGCCCAAGTACGTGCAGCCGGCCTTCGAGGGCTTCAAGACACTCAACAGGATACAGGTGAGACAGGCGAAACAGCTGACACAGATACGGCGAAACCCTCACAAAATTAGGCACGTCTACCGATCACTAACCACTCGTACGTTAAACATTCCAGAGTCGTCTAGAGCCGATGGCGCTCAACTCCGACGAGAATCTGCTGGTTTGCGCACCGACCGGGGCCGGAAAGACGAACGTGGCGCTGCTGTGCATGATGCGTGAGATCGGCAAGCACATTAACCAGGACGGCACCATCGCCGCGGACCAGTTCAAGCTGGTGTACGTGGCGCCCATGCGATCGCTCGTACAGGAGATGGTGAGTATTACCGATGATAATAATATCGAGTGGTCCAAAGCTATAGACTCTTACCAAGGTGTCGCGGGTTCGATTCCTCTTCTAGTTAAGTCCTCCATCATTGCACAAGCAACGTACCCCCACTGTAATGATTCCAGAAGAATTTGTATAATATTGTTATTCGTAACTTGGGAAAAGAAAAAATTACACGTCGATAATAATGCGTAATTCTCGTGTTATTTCTAGGTGGGAAGCTTCTCCAAGCGCCTGGCCCCCTACAATATCACCGTCTCCGAGTTGACCGGGGACCACCAGCTGACGAGGGAGCAGATCGCAGCCACCCAGGTCATCGTCTGCACCCCCGAGAAGTGGGACATCATCACCAGGAAAGGTCGGAGACTGTTCTTTATCGATTATCATCGACATGGGTCTAGAGAGTGGACAAGCTCGATGAACTAAGCAGCTTTTATCTCAACTGTCAACGCCGTTGGCGTGCTATCGAAGGTTGACTAATTGCTGATAACACCGTGCATGCGTGCTTTTAATTTTGAACCATCTTGGTATTTATTTCAATGTTTTTTTGTCGTACTGTATATTAAATACAACGTGTTTCCGTATTCCAGGTGGCGAACGAACCTTCACGAACCTCGTGCGCCTCGTGATCCTGGACGAGGTGCACCTGCTGCACGAGGAGCGCGGCCCCGTGCTGGAGGCGCTGGTCGCGCGCGCCGTGAGGGCCGCCGAGACGGCACAGGAGGAGGTGCGCCTCGTCGGCCTGAGAGCCACGCTGCCCAACTACCGCGACGTCGCCACCTTCCTGCGCGTCCGGCCCACAGGACTTTTCTACTTCGACAACAGCTACAGGTAAATTATGTAATCTTATCGTTGGGGCTCCGCGACGCTTAGATCATATATTGATCGTAAATTTTTGACTATATATATATATACACGAGGCCTGTTCAAAAGAAAAGCTGAATTTTGAATTTTCGTGGGCTGTGTACATTATATTATCGATTTTTTGTTGTTGTTGTTATGTTGGTACACATATGTTTATCATATGTTAGCATTATCAGCCATTTTGGATTAGTGGTTTGTTTTTGACAACTGGAAAGGTTAGTCTCGTTTTTGTGTGTTTTTCGATTCTTTACTTTTGAAAAAAATGGATCAAAGAATAAAATCCATGATTTGTTTTTCCACAACTCCAGGACGCTCATCGTCATTAACATCTTCTCGGCCTTCTGTAAAGCGCTTGTACCACTTATAAACACTTTTTTGAGACAAAGTAGACTCGCCGAATGCCACAGCCAATTATTACTAAAGTATATATTTGACTTCTAGACCCGTGGCGTTGGAACAGCAGTACATCGGCATCACGGAGAAGAAGGCCCTGAAGCGGTTCCAGGTCATGAACGAGATTGTGTACGAGAAGACCATGGAGCACGCCGGGCGCAACCAGGTGCTGATCTTTGTGCATTCGCGCAAGGAGACCGGCAAGACGGCGCGCGCAGTGCGGGACATGTGCCTAGAGAAGGACACCCTGGGACAGTTTTTGAGGTACCCATTCTTCTCTACGAGCTTTCTCGCATCCAATCAACCTAACCCTTCTATGCGTCCCTCTCTTACCTTCTTTTGTTATTTTCAAATTTGTTTTCTGTCTCCAGGGAGGGATCAGCGAGCATGGAGGTGCTTCGCACAGAAGCCGAGCAAGTGAAGAACACGGAGCTGAAGGATCTTCTGCCGTACGGTTTCGCCATCCATCACGCCGGGATGACTCGAGTCGACAGAACGCTAGTCGAGGATCTCTTTGCCGACAGACACATACAGGTAAACTAATTTAGGCTGGCGTAAACGCAAAACATGGAAAAGGCACTCTTGTGAATGTTGAATTTATCCCAACACGAAATGGAAAAAAGAGCAACAGAGAAGGAATAGCACATACATAATAATAAATGAAGCGATGACAACAATAGGACAAAATAAACATAAGAGAGAACATTCAAGTCAAAGTTTTGGTAGAGTCGTAAAAAATGACAAAAATCATTTAGACTGCCACCAAAAATTTCAAGACCATGACTTGAGTTAACAAGTCTTGACATTCTGGATGTTGGAGAATTATACCCGTAATTAGTATTGTGATGATTGAGGAACAGCAATTCATTGTTTCTGTGTCTATATATATATATATATGTAGAACAATTTTCTCGGTTTACCCGCGTAACGTAGTCCTTAAAAGGACTTTTTAACTCCTGACGTTTCGGACAGATCACACTGTCCATCTTCAGAGGCCTTATGTCTTGAGTTTCTGTCTCAAACTGATAGCTTTCGCACGTCTGTTTGGTCCAGAAGCTAAAACTTAAGTGAGTGCAAGTCACTACTTATGTCTCGAACGAAGTACCCGGGTTGAAGGTGATTGATGGTGGAGGGGGTGGGGGGCGGGGCCGGCAGTAGATACCTGTTTGGTTAAGGTAATTGGAGACACTACTGGTAACTTTGGAAATGCCGTTTTTGGGGGATTTTTATCGATTAAGACTTTCCAGGTGTTGGGAATTCTGATTGAGTCATTTCTAGTATTCATATTATTTTTATGTTTATAAATTTCTATTGCTTCGCGGTAAATTCTTTTTGGTTCATTGTACGTTACGCGGGTAAACCGAGAAAATTGTTCTACATCTTACACCCGTGAAAACCTTAATCATAACATATATATATATATATATATATATCTATATCTATAATACATTAGTATAAAATGAAGTGTGGTGTTTTGTTACAACTGTATAAGAAGAATCAAGAACATTTACTTTAACTACATCGGTGAGTGAATGGTTTCCCATTTTTCATTCATTCCAAATAATCTTTCCACATCCATAATTAGACACTTCCATCAAGTGGTATAGTTCATCGTTTACAGTCCACTATTTTCCAAATTCGTCTGAAAACATATTCCGTGTTTTATCGCAGCTACGGATCCAACAATAAGACAATTGTGTACATTTCTCTTTCTGACATCGCTCACCGCTTGACTCCAGGTGCTGGTGTCTACGGCAACGCTCGCCTGGGGAGTGAACCTGCCCGCCCACACTGTCATCATCAAGGGTACGCAGGTGTACAGTCCCGAGAAGGGCCGCTGGGCGGAACTTGGCGCTCTTGACGTCCTCCAGATGTTGGGACGAGCTGGACGCCCGCAGTACGACACCAAGGGAGAAGGTAAAGAAATTATGCTAACTCCCCACAGTTGAAGATATGTCTAAAAGAAATAGGGTGGTAGAGAAGACGGGGAAAGACAAAGATTGAGAAGTTACTAGCACTTGGCTTATCTCTTCGGTGGAAATGATCCATATAAATTAATTTATAATTATTTATTACACAGTGAAACCATCTTATGACCTGAGTGGTCGAGTGGTAAGACGCTCGGCTACGAATCCAGAGGTCGTGGGTTCAAACCGGGCGTAGCGCAAATAAATTTTATCTAATATGTGTCATAACACATTTAATATATAGTATATTTGCGGCACGTTCCAGAGTGGTAGATACTCTGAGTATCGCCCTGGTGAAAGACCGCCATTCAGAATCGAAACGTTGCTTGAAATGGCTTTAGCCGTATATGGTTTGGAGATTTGAATTTTGACAGCCTCCATAGTCGAGTGGTAAGACGCTGGACTACGAATCCAAAGGTCGCGGGTTTAAACCCGGCGTGCGCCAATAACTTTTATCTAATTAATATGTGTCATAACACATTTAATTCATATGAAAAGTATATTTGCGGCATGTTCCAGAGTGGTAGATACTCTGTAAAATACCACCATTCAGAATCGAAACGTTGCTTGAAATGGCTTTTAGCCGTGTTTGGTGACCAGATCTGAATAGCCAGGTACTACTTCCCAACCTTTCTCTTCCCCATCTCCTTCCCCTCCCTACAACCCCCGGCCTCGCAACATACCTAGGTATGCGTACGTAGGCTTTCCAAGGAACCGTTTGACTGTATGTAAAAAGTGTCCGCCTCTTTGGACAAGTTTGCAAGATTTTCAAAATGTGTGCGTTAATTTGACGGTGTACTCCGTAGGCATCCTGATCACCAACCACTCGGAGCTTCAGTACTACCTCTCCCTGCTGAATCAGCAGCTGCCCATCGAGTCGCAGATGATCTCCAAACTGGCCGATACCCTCAATGCGGAGATCGTGCTGGGCACTGTTAGGTGAGAATACCAATTAGTGGACATTGGATTACGTGCACCAAAATATATGCCTCGGATTTAATGTTTCAAAGACGCAACCGTGTCTGATTACGACTAAAAGAGACCCGAATGACAATTTAGTCTCTTTCAACGGAAGTAATCTCCCCAACAAGCCTCCCGTTGACGTGCTCGGTGTAACCTTAAGTGACCAGCTGAGGCACCGGGGCTCCATCGAAGCCAGAGTCAAGTTAACCTCTCAGAAGTTGGGCGTACTGTACAGGATCCGCAGATACTTCAATAGTATACAACCGCTGACCTTGTACAAATCACAAGTGCGCCCCACTGTTGAATTTGGCAGCCACCTCTGGTCTGGAGTCCCTGAATACCTTGACTTTGTGCAGAAACGGGCGGGCAGTTTTATAGATTCTCCCATCTTAACAATCGTCAGGTGGGAATGCTGTCCTTGTTCTACTGGTATTTCAACGGAAGATGCTCCGAGGAGCTTGCGTCATTGATCCCTTCGGCACCGGTGCATGGTCGGGAAACTCGACAAACGCGCGCCCAACATTTGTACACGGTTGACATTCAATACATGAGAACGGGTCGCTTTTACGACTCGTTATGCTCAACAGCTCGGCTATGGAACGATTTTCCGGCCTCTGTGTTTCCTCCCTCCTTCAACATGAGCCTCTTCAAGACCCATGTTCATTCCTTGCTTTCCTCAAAAAGACCCTTCACACAGCATCCACAAAGATGACATAGGCCGTGAGAGAAATTATTTTCCTCAAGGCCTCCTGTGTGGAGTAAAAAAAAAATACATTAACCTCTAGTGTGCCGGAGGTGCCAATATTCACCGGGCATTCGTCATTATCTTTTCAGGCATTTTTGTCCTTTAAAACCTGTTGTTCGCACATTTAAATTAACCGCAATGGCTTGTCAACAAAATATCAATCCATAGAGATATTTCGCATTGCGTTAAGTTGGCTACAAGTCGAGTAATAAATATTTTAAATAATCGTCAGTGCGGCAGAAAAAAAATCGATCTTCAAAGTGACATTGCTGTTTGTGTTTGCAGGAAAACCTCGTGCAATTTTATTTTTATTTGAAAGGAAATGTATTCAGCCGCACGAATATACCGTTAAACGACAAAAAAATCTTCACATTTCTTAATTAAACTTTTTTTAGTGACACGAGGGAGGAAAAACTAACTCTTCGGATATAAGTCGCTATTCCGGAAAAACCACTTTTACCGTTGACATACAAATAGAAAAATACATAAACACGTTATTCGAGACGATTGCGTCATTGACAAAAACATCATGTAGTAAAACACAAGTGAGTTCTTAGGAAATTACAGTCGGCGAGGTACGACGGAAGTTGTACCGCTACACAATAAAATGAGTCTACAGTGAAACACTCTTATAAAGTTTTCCGAGGGAACGAAAAACCAAAACTGCTTAAGTGGGAACCTTATAAATGGGTTTCACTGTATAGTAAAACCCACTTAAGAAGATTTTGCGCGTAAGAAACTTAGTTTTTTCAGTCCCTTGAAGAATCAAATACAAAATCGGCCTCATTACAACTTATCCCACGTAAAACGTTTTTTTTCCGCACCCTTGAAAAACCTTATAAAACAGTTTCACTGTATAATAAAAGCACCGCTACACATAATATAATGTACCGTAACCTTTAAACCGTGTTCTTGATGTGCACGGGAGCAATTTTTTGTCAATTTAGCGTACGCATATATGCACGTAGCGACAAAGAGGTTAACAGATAAAATTGAACGTAAGGTAACGGTATGTTTATTTTTTGCGTAGAAATGTACGCGAGGCGGTGACGTGGATGGGCTACACGTACCTGTACGTGCGCATGCTTCGCCAGCCCGCCCTCTACGGCGTGTCGCCAGAGCGCCTCGCCAGCGATCCCCTGCTGGAGATGCACCGCGCCGATCTGGTGCACACGGCCGCCATGCAGCTCGACAGGTAATACCTATTAGATTTGAGGATACTTTCAGCATCGCCCCGGCGACGGACCGCCATTCAGATTCACACATAAGGTTTTCCCGCTTGAGAAGTTATTTTTAGACTGTGACAGCCTCCGGGTTCGAGCGGTTGAGATCCTTCACTGCGAAACCAGAGGTCAATTGCGCGGGTTCGATTCCCGGCGTAGGCAAATAATTTTGATTTATTTAATATATAGTATATGTGCGGCACGTTCCAGAGTGGTACATACCACTGTTCACAATCGAAACGTTGCTAGAAATGGCTTTAGCCGTGTTTGGTGAGAAAAAACTAATTAACCAACTAACCATCACGCCGTTTCTCCGCAGGGCTAGGCAGAGAGGACGGACCGCCATATAACTCTGTCTTGCCACACACTCCTTGCTTCGTTCACATTCATACTCTTCACATGACCCGATTCAAGTATTCGATTTACTTGATCGTGCCATGTCTTTCTCGGGCGTCCTCGACTTCTTCTTCCATTCACTTTCGCATCATATATTCTTTTCACACTCCTTTCTTCGTTCATTCGCTCTACATGCCCAAGCCATCTAAGCGTCCCTTTCTTGATCCTATTCATTACGCTCACATCAGCCGTTCATGATTGGTGAGCAGATCTGAATAGCCTGGTACTTCCTAACCTTTCTCTTCCCCATCTCCTTTACTTACTTACTCCATTCGGCCTCACAACATAGCGCAGTCGGGGATGCCATAGTTCAACTGGCACTAAACAGTTGGAACTCGTGTTCGGTATTCGCGTAAAAAAAAAAAAAAATAGAATTTTTCTAATCGCGTTTAAATTGTGTTTTTTTCTAACATCTTTCCACTAAAACTAAAATATTTTGTCGTATTTTCTGTTCGGCCAGATCCGGTCTGGTAAAATACGACCGCAAATCTGGCCACTTCCAGTGGACGGAGAACGGACGCATCAGCTCGCACTTCTACGTCGGCCACGAGACCATGCTGACCTACTCCCAGCTGCTGCGTCCTACCCTGGGCGAGATAGAGCTGCTCCGAGTCTTCAGCCTCTCCGGGGAGTTCCGGAACCTCTGCGTCAGGGGGGAGGAGCGGCCCGAACTGCAAAGGTAAGAGATTGAAATAAAGCCTTCACGTTAGCCCGGGAAGCCTCAAACGTGTGAAGGTTTCCCCGGGGAGATGAGCCACTCCCAGTCTCCAGCCTCTCTGGGGACTTCCGGAACCTCTGCGTCAGGGGAGAAGAAATACCGAAACTGCAGAGGTATGTCAAGCTACAAAAGATTGCAAAATTTACAAAATAAAGCCATCCGGTTAGCCCTGAGAGTAGCGTTGTGACCGCTTTGAAAGAACTGCTTCAAAGAACTACTTCTTTTGGCAACAGTTCGTACTTCATTCATTGTTCATTGAACAAATACTTCAATTGAAGTCGGTGGTTCATTTTAGCGTTCATTCATTTTAATAACTTCATTTCATTGAACAAATACTTCAATTGAAGGTGGCAGTTCAATTTAGCCTTCATTCATTTCATGAACTTCATTTCACTGAATCAACACTTCAATTGAAGGTGGTAGTTCATTTTAGCCTTCATTCATTTCATTGAAAGAAGTACTTCAATTTGAAGCAGCACCGTTTTGAAGGCATTGACATTGATAAGGAACCAGTTCCAGTTCCTTTCGTTTTGAAATCTCTACCGACTAGCATGTGCTTTTCGGTGAGGAACCAGTTCCAGTTCTTTTGGTTTTTAAATTCCCACCGACTAGTACTGTTCAATTTGACAAGGAACCGGTTCCAGTGCTTTCCAGTTTCAAAGAGCTACCGACTAGTACGCGATTTTGTTGGCGAGAACCAGTTCCAGTGCTTTTCGTTTTCAAATCGCTACCGACTAGTACTATGTAATCTGGCAAGGAACCGGTTCCAGTTCTTTTTACTTTCTAAACTCTACCGACTAGTACGTGCTTTTTCGGCGAGGAACCGGTTCCAAAAAGAACTGAACAAACAAGCGAATAAATACAAATCTCTTTTTTCGTGAGTTCGACTTCAATTGAAGGGTTCACTTCGAAGGGTTCATTTTAAAGAACTAACAATTCGTGAAGCATTCACAAAACATTGAAGTTTTTCCCAACGCTACCTGAGAGCCTTGTGAAAGTCCACCATTTGGAATCGAAACGTCGTTGAAAATGACTTTAGCCGTGTTTGTTGACCAGATCTGAATAGCCATATACTTAATTAATTAATATGTTTCATAACACATTTAATTCATATAAAATAATATATATACATATAGCATATTTGCGGCACGTTCCAGAGTGTTATATACTCTCAAGTATCGCCCTGGTGAAAGACCACCATTCAGAATCGAAACGTTGCTTGAAATGGCTTTAGCCGTGTTTGGTGACCAGATCTGAATAGCCAGGTACTTCCCAACCTTCCTCTTCTTAATCTCCTTCCCCTCCCCACTACCTTCAGCCTCACAACATACCCTGTTTGGGGATGTCATAGTCTCGCTGGCTCTAGACGGTTGGGAGCAGTTGAGACTCTTGTGCGGTATTCATATAAAAAAAATAAAAAATTCAGAATCGAAACATTGTTGAAAATGACTTAAGTCGTGTTTGGTGACCAGATCTGAATAGTCATATACTTTCCGACCTTCCTCTTTCCCATCTCCTTCCCCTCTCCGCTACCTGCTGCCTCACAACATACCCTAGGGATGCCACTGTCTCACTGGCTCCAGACGGTTGGGAGTCTTGTGTGGCATTCACTCAAAAACTAACGAATATTCCTTTGTAAAGGGCCACAAATTTCTGAACACCGCGCATACGAAATGTGGAAAAAATACCCCTGGGACCATGGTACTTTTTGAAGCTACACCCTTTTACCTGTGAATCATGTTGAAGACGACCGCGGCGCCCTCGATATATGTACCCGTCTGACCAGTGTCGTTTATTGTTATTCTATTTCCAGATTGCTGGAGCGGGTCCCCGTTCCGGTGAAGGAGGGGCCAGAGGAGCCCTCGGCCAAGGTGAACGTCCTGCTGCAGGCCTACGTCTCGCAGCTCAAGCTGGAGGGGTTCGCGCTGCAAGCGGACATGGTCTACGTGACGCAGTCCGCTAGCCGCCTGCTGCGCGCCATCTTCGAGATTGTCCTGCACAAGTCAGTAAAGCCCTCCTAGCTTTAATAAATTTGTAACCGACTAACCATCGCGCCGTTTCTCCGAAGGGGTGGGCAGAGATGACGGACCGCCATACAACTCTGTCTCGGCACACACTCCTTCATTCATACATCGTCTCATACTCTTTTGTTATTCTGACTCTTCACGTGGCCCGATTCAAGTATTTGATTCACTTGATCGTGCCATGTCTTCCTCGGGCGTCCCCGACTTTTCACTTCACTTTTGCATCATATATTCTTATGATGCAAAAGTGATTTTTATAAAAAGTAAAAGATCGAAGAACACACAAAAACGTGACCAACCTTTCCAGCTGTCAAAAACGAACCACTAACCCAAAATGGCTGATAATGCTAACATATGATAAACATATGTGTACCAACATAACAAAAAAAAAAACGATAATTGAATGTACACAGCCTGCGAAAATTCAAAATTCACCTTTTCTTTTGAACAGGCCATGTATATATATATATATAATCGGTGTTTTTTGATCTACATTCACATATTTTTCACTTAACTTCCTTATTGTTCATTTTCCCTATTGTGGAGAAGTCAGGAAGTTTTAGCCAGTTAAACTTACTGGAACATTAAAAAAAATCTATGTAGAAAACCGAAAAGGGTACCCGGGTACCCTTTCAGTCACATAAAGGTTAAACATCCAAGATGTTCCTTGATTCTTACATTGGCATTACGACTTGTTTTACCAATATAAAATGCAGAATTAATTAGAAATTTACCTAAATGATTGTTTGTATAAAAGGCCGGTCGTATTTCTATGAATATATATATATATATTTTTTCTTTATTATTTGCATTTCAGGGGCTGGGCGCAGCTCGTGGACAAGACTCTGTCCCTCTGCAAGATGGTGGACCGCCGCATGTGGCAGAGCATGTCCCCGCTGCGTCAGTTCCGCAAGCTCCCCGACGAGATCGTGCGCAAACTCGAGAAGAAGGCCTTCCCGTGGGAGCGCCTGCGCGAACTCGGCCCCGGCGAGCTGGGCGAGCTGGTCCGCGCGCCGAAACTCGGCAGGACCCTGCACCGGTACGTCCACCAGTTCCCCCGGCTGGAGCTGGCCACGCACGTGCAGCCGGTGACGCGGGCCACCCTCGGGGTGGAGCTGACGGTCACGCCCGACTTCCAGTGGGACGACAAGGTGCACGGCAAGTCGGAGGCCTTCTGGATCCTGGTGGAAGATGTGGATTCTGAGGTGAGCTTGATAATACCTAATAGCTCCTTCTTTACGACTGAGAAACAACGAATTGCTGTTCCTCAATCATCACCATACTAATTATGGGTATTATTCTCCACTGTCCGGAATGTCGAGACTTGTTGACTCAAGCCATGGTCTTGACATTTTTGGTAGCGGTCTAAATGATTTTTGTCATTCTTTACGACTCTATCAAAATCTTGACTTTGACTTGAATGTTCTTTCTTATGTTGCAATATTAACATTCTCACTAATTCATTTAATTTACAAAGGGTATCTACTCGTCCTAACCCCTATCAGTTGCTGTGTTATTTACCACTAACTCCGTGTTCCTACACTCGTCCTCCGTCCTCAAATCTCAACCACTTATTTATATTCACACCTAGTCTACCTGTCCCCCGTCCCCCGCCTCCCGTTTTAACTGTTGACTGTTTGACACAAACATCCCTACGTCTCTGGGGGACGTATTTGACTTAACAACTTGCATCACCCCACCTAGTTTTACCATTTCTTCCAACTTGGCCTGCTGTCAACTGCTATTGTCTCAATTGTTAATGACGGGAGGGAACATTGTAGGACACAGCTTCTGTCTTGTTGATTCGTGCTGTATCGCCCGGATCAATGTGCACACACCTCTATCCAGCAATGCCGGAGTTCGCCCCAAGAGTTACACTTGTTAGCAAACTGGTCTAATGTATATTTTGTCCTATTTTTGTCATTGCTCCATTTAATATGATGTATGTGCTGTTCTTTCTCTGTTGCTCTTTTTTCCCATTTCGTGTTATGAAGGCATGGAACTGGCAGAGGAAGGATGAAAGTAGACTGAATGGTGTGGAAATGAGATCCCTGAGACGTATGTGCAGTAAAACCATGTATGACCGTATTAAAAATGTGGATGTCAGGAAAGGATGTAAGGCTGATGTAAGCGTAATGAATAGGATCAATAAAGGGACGCTTAGATGGTTTGGACGTGTAGAGCGAATGAACAAAGAAAGGCAAGTGAAAAGATTAAATGGTGCAAAAGTGAGTGGAAGAAGAAGTCGAGGACGCCCGAGGAAGACATGGCACGATCGAATGAATCAAATACTTGAATCGGGTCATGCGAAGAGTCAGAATAACAGAAGAGTATGCATGAGACGATAATGTGAACGAAGCAAGGAATGTGTACCAAGACAGAGTTGTATGGCGGTCTGTCCTCTCTGCCTACCCCTGCGGAAACGGCGCGACGTTTAGTAAGATCTGTCGATAAATCTTTTTTTTGCTTCAGGTCATTCTCCACCATGAGTACTTCCTCCTGAAGTCCAAGTACGCCACCGACGAGCACTCCGTCAAGTTCTTCGTGCCGGTGCTGGAGCCCCTGCCGCCGCAGTACTTCCTGCGCGTGGTGTCGGACCGCTGGCTGGGCGCCGAGGCGCGCCTGGCCGTCAGCTTCCGGCACCTGCTGCTGCCCGAGAAGGCGGCGCCGCCCACCGAGCTGCTGGACCTGCAGCCGCTGCCCACCACGGCGCTGCGGGCGCACTCGCAGCTGCTGCCCTTCCAGCAGTTCAACCCCATACAGACGCAGGTGAGGCGATGTTAAAAAAATATATTTATAGCTGATACCGCACAAGAGTCCCGACTGCTCGCAACTGTCTACAACCAGTTAGACTATGGCATCCCCGATCGGGGTATGTTGTGAGGGGGAGAGGTAGGTTGGGAAGTACCTGGCTATTCGAATATGGTCACCAAACACGGCTAAAGCTATTTAAAGTAAACCTTTCAATTTCGAGTGGTGTTCTTTCACCGGGGCGATTCTAGTTATACTATATATTATTATATATTAATTAAATGTGCCGGCCTCTGTGTTTCCACCCTCCTTCAACATGGGTATTTAAAAAAAAAAAATTACATTGAATACCGCACAAGAGTCTCAACTGCTCCCAACCGTCTAGAGCCGGTGAGACTATGGTATCCCCAAATAGGGTATGTTGTGAGGCTGAAGGCAGTGGGGAGGGGAAGGAGATGAGAAAGGGGAAGGTCGGGAAGTACCTGGCTATTTAGATCTGGTCACCAAACACGGCTGAAACCATTTCAAGCAACGTTTCAATCCTGAATGGTGGTCTTTCACCAGGGCGATACTTAGAGTACCCACCACTCTGAAATGTGCCGCAGATATATTATATATTATTTTATATGAATTAAATTTGTCATGACACATATTAATTGCGTAAAAAAATATTGCGCACGCCGGGCTTGAGCCCGCGACCTCTGGATTCGTAGTCGAGCGTCTTACCACTCGACCATGCAGGCTGTCGAAATAACGATGCACTGGTCATGATTTATTATCTTATATTAAGTAAATGTGTTATGACACATTAATTAAATAAATAAAAAATTGAGTGCGCCGGGTTCGAACCCGCGACATCTGTTTTCGTAGTCGAGCGTCTTACCACACGACCACGGCGGCCGTCAAATGATGATGTATTTCGTGCGCTTAAATCTTGAAATGACATTCGCGGTTATGTTTATTTGACGCCCATTTTTTGTGTGCCCTAGGTGTTCAACGCCGTGTACAACTCGGACGACAATCTGCTGCTGTGCGCGCCGGCCGGCAGCGGCAAGACCACGGTGGCCGAGCTGGCCGTGCTGCGGCTGCTCAGCAACGAGCCGGCCGGCCGCTGCGTCTACATCGTGGCCAAGGAACAGCTGGCCGAGCTTCTCTTCCAGGACTGGCACCACAAGTTCCAGCAGACCATGGGCGTCAAGGTACGGCCGTACTTGATGATTGATTGATGGAAACAGAGATTGGAGGAGACGAGATGATAGGATTGATTTTGGGATTAAAGTAAACATAATCATTTAGTTGATTCTGGGATTGGTGAAACTGGACCTAAATGATTGAATTGATTCTGGGGTTGGAGGTAACATTAGCAAAATGATTGAGTTGATTCTGGGTTTGGTGAAAACTGAACCCAGATGATTGAATTGATTCTGGGATTGGTGAAAACTGAACCGAAATGATTGAATTGATTCTGGGATTGGTGAAAACTGAACCGAAATGATTGCATTAATTCTGGGATTGGTGAAAACTGAACCCAGATGATTGGATTGATTCTGGGATTGGTGAGAATTGAATCCAGATGATTGGATTGATTCTGGGATTAGAGTAAACATAAGCAAAATCTTTGAATTGTTTCTGAGATTGATGGAAACTGAACCATAACGATTGGGTTGATTCTGGGATTGGAGGTAACATTAGTAAAATGGTTGAATTGATTCTGGGATTGGTGAAAACTGCACCAAAATGAGTAGCTTGAACAATGAATGGGTAGGTATGGAGAGTTCAAACAGAGGAAATTTTTGTTTCACATGTGAATCTGCTGTTGATTGCAGGTGGTGCTCCTCACCGGAGAGACAGTCACCGACAACAAGCTACTGACCAAGGGGCAGATCATCATCACCACCGCCGACAAGTGGGACGTCCTCTCTCGCAGGTTACATTCACACCCCATCTGAATAGTCAGGGACTCGTCAAACAAATGGCATCCCCATTTTGATTAAATTTTCTCTTATCTGCCATATATTATATATTATTTTATATGAATTAAATTTGTCATGACACATATTAATTGCGTAAAAAAATTTAGCGCACGCCGGGCTTGAGCCGTTTACCGTTATCAGCTGTTACCACTTAGATGTAAACAGAAATTTGCTGTTACCACTTAGATGTTGACAGAAATGTACCACTACCACTTAGATTTTACCGGAATTTACTGTTACTACTTAGATGTTGACAGAAATTTAATATTACCGCCTAGATGTTGACAAGAAATTTACTGTTACCACTTAGATGTTGTCAGAAATTTAACATTACCATTTAGATGTTATTGGAATTTACTGCTACCACTTAGATGTTGACAGAAATTTAATATTACTACTTAGATGTTACCGGAATTTACTGCTACCACTTAGATGTTGACAGAAATTTAATATTACCCCCTAGATGTTGACAGTAAATTTACTGTTACCACTTAGATTTTGACAGAAATTTTAATATTACCGCTTAGATGTTGACAAGAAATTTACTGTTATTACTTGGATTTTGACAAAAATTTAACATTACCACTTAGATGTTGTCATAAATTTACTGTTTCCAGTTGGATGTTGATCTGAATATAGAGCTACCAGTTAGATGTTGACGGGAATTTTCTGTAAACAGTTTTGGTATCCTGTTATTAGTTGAAACCTGACAAATTTACCGTTACCAGTTGGATTTACTACAACAGCATACTGCTACATCTTCCAGATGGAAGGGTCGCAAGAACGTGCAGAACGTCCAGCTATTCGTCGCGGACGAACTCCAGCTGCTCGGCGGCTCCGAGGGTCCCGTGCTGAGGTGGTGCTGGCGAGGGCGCGTTACGTGGCGTCCCAGACGGGGCGCGCAACGCGCATGGTCGCCCTGTCGGCGCCGCTGGCGTGCGCGCGGGACCTCGCGCAGTGGCTCGGGTGTTCGGCCAACTCCACGTTCAATTTTCATCCGAGCGTCCGGCCGGTGCCGCTCGAACTACACGTTCAGGTATTTTAAAAATGATTTCGTTAAACGCTCAACTGGTCGAGTGATCCAAAACTGAATGTTTCACAGTTTTTGTGATAAAATCTCAACAATAACTCTCAATTTCTTTGCCTGTGAGCTGTGGTATCATGAAATTTGAGTGATACCAGAGAATTATAATTTTTTACTATCTGAAATGAAAAATATAGTGTGATTCCAGGCTGATGCAGAGTAACATATTTTTTTCTTGTAGGGAATCAACATATCTCACAACGCGTCGCGCTTCGCGGCCATGGCGAAGCCGATCTACGACGCGATCGTGCGTCACAGCGCGCACAACCCGTGCGTGGTGTTTGTGCCGGGCAGGCGGCAGGCGCGGTTGGCCGCGGTGGACCTGCTCACGCACGCGGCCGCCGACGGCCAGCCCGGTCGCTTCTTCCACGCGGATCAGGAGGACATCAAGCCCTTCCTGGACAGGATGGTCGACAAGGTAAACGCCCGTCGCAAGATGGTGGTGATGTAAATGTTACGCACTCGCATCTCTAACTGTACTGATGAAACGTTGGAAGGTGCTCCGAAAACTAGCTTTGTATAGCCACAGCTGGAAGACATGCCAAACATGTGCCCAACATTGGTACACAGTTAACATGTCATAGGTCACATGAGATCGGGTCGTTTTCATGATTCTTTTTTGTTATCAATAGTTTGGCTGCGAAAAAATTTACCGGTCTCTATGTTTCCTCCGTCTCACAGGAAGGTTTATCTGAGACCCGAGTACACTCCTTCCTTTC
The DNA here is from genome assembly GCA_022651775.1 of Drusus annulatus. NCBI lineage: Eukaryota > Metazoa > Arthropoda > Insecta > Trichoptera > Limnephilidae > Drusus > Drusus annulatus. The sequence continues at coordinate 183,895 of JAGWCC010000529.1, read as the reverse complement.
CTTAAGGAGACCCTCCACACAGCATTCTCAAAAATGACGTTGGCCAGACTGAGGAAAACGATTTCCTCCACGATCCCTTTGTATTAAAAAACTTTGGTTTAATGTACTCGAGGGTTCATTGACCTTCTTTATTTAGAAACATAGATACGTCCGATCATTCCTGCATTTTGTGCGAAACGTGATTGATTGCTTTCGTGTGTTACAGACCCTGAAGGAGACGCTGTCCCGCGGCGTGGCGTACCTCCACGGCGGGCTGGCGAGCAGCGATCGCCAGCTCGCCACGCAGCTGCTGGAGTCGGGCGCCGTGCAGGTGGCCGTGGTGGCGCGCGACCTCTGCTGGGGACAGCGCCTGCGCGCCCATCTCGTCGTCATCGCCGACACGCAAATGTGAGTGCACTGTTCGACGGCGGCCGATCTGCCAGTCGCCGCTATCCGTTTTTGACTTGGCGTTTACGCGATTCGTTGGCTTTGCAGATACAACGGCAAGGTGCACGCTTACGAGGACTACCCCCTGACGGACGTGCTGCAAATGGTGGGGCGGGCCGGCCGACCCCTGGAGGACCACGACGCCAAGTGCGTGCTGCTGTGCCAGTCCAGCAAGAAGGACTTCTTCAAGAAGTTCCTCAACGAGTGTCTTCCCATCGAGGTAAATCAATCTGCGTCACGTTTAGATACTCACCCAGGGCGCACGCACTTTACTAACTAGCTGACCGTCACGCCGTTTCTTCGCAGGGGTAGGCAGAGAGGACAGACCGCCATCAACGCACATCAACGCACATCAACGCACATCATGCTGCACATCAACGACCTTTTGTCATGTGCACCAATACATTGTTACGCGGATGACAGTACAGTTCATGATGGTTTTTTGTTTGACAAGCCCCCAAAGGGCACAGAAACAAAAACGGCTCGGAGGGCTTTGAAGCAGAGAATGGACGAGTGCCTTGAGAGAATCTCCTCTTGGGGTAAGAATAATCTCGTCGAATTTAATGTTTCAAAGACCCAATCATGTCTGATTACGACTAAAAGGGATCCAAATGAAAATTTAGTCTCCTTCAACGGAAGTAATCTTCCCAACAAACCTTCCATTGAGATGCTTGGTGTAACCTTAAGTGACCAGTTAAGGCACCGGGGCTCCATCGAAGCCAGGGTAAAGTTAGCCTCTCAGAAGTTGGGCGTGTTGTACAGGGCCCGCAGATACTTCAATAGTACACAACTGCTGACCTTGTACAAATCGCAAGTACGCCCCACTGTTGAATTTGGCAGCCACCTCTGGTCTGGAGCCCCTAAATACCTGAAAAAAACCCTTGACTCTGTGCAGAAACGGGCGGCTCGTTTGATAGATTCGCCTATCTTAACAAACGGATTGCAAACTTTGGAGCACAGGCGTCAGGTGGGAATTCTGTGCTTGTTCTACAGGTATTTCAATGGAAGATGCTCCGAGGAACTTGCGTCATTGATCCCTTCGGCACCGGTGCATAGTCGGAAAACTCGCCAAACGCGCGCCCAACATTTGTACACGGTTGACATTCAATACATGAGAACGGGTCGCTTTTACGACTCGTTCTTATGTTCAACAGCTCGGCTATGGAACGATTTGCCGGCCTCTGTGTTTCCTCCCTCCTTCAACATGGGCCTCTTCAAGACCCAAGTTCACTCCTTCCTTTCCTCAAAAAAACCCTCCACACAGCATCCCCAAAGATGTCATAGGCCCTGAGGGAAATTGTTTTCCTCAAGGCCTTCTTTATGGAGTTATTGTAAAAAAAAAAAAAATACAACGCTGTCTCGGCACACACTCCTTGCTTCATTCGCATTAATACATCGTCTCATACATACTCTTCTGTTATTCTTACTCTTCACGTGGCCCGGCTCAAGTATTTGATAATGTCTTCCTCGGGCGTCCCTGACGTCTTCTTCCATGCACTTTGGCATCATATATTCTTTTCACACTCCTTTTTTTGTTCATTCGCTCTACATGCCCATCTAAGCGTCCCTTTTTTTGTCCTATTCATTACGCTTGCATCGGCCTTGCATTCTTTCCGGACATCCACACTTTTAACACGGTCATACTCGGTTACCGCACACACTCCTCAGGGATCTAATTGGGGATGCCATAGTCTCACTGGCTCTAGACGGTTGGGAGCAGTTGGGACTGTGGTGCGGTATTCACTATAAAACAAAAAAATTCAGTCTTCTTTCATCCTTCCTCTGCCAGTTCCACGCCTCGCTGCCATACATCAGTGTTGGTATAAGCACTTCATCGCGGACTGCTAGCTTCGCTTCTTTGGACAATTTTTTATTTGCGCCAACAGCGTTCAGTCCTCCGTTAAACGGAGTGGTTTTCGAATTTGAATTGTTGATAAAATGTATTATTTCAGAGCCACTTGGACCACAGGCTGCACGACCACCTGAATGCGGAGATAGTCACCAAGACGGTGGAGAACAAGCAGGACGCCGTGGACTACCTGACCTGGACCTTCCTGTACCGTCGCCTCACCCAGAACCCCAACTACTACAACCTGCAGGGGGTCACGCACAGGTCGGTTTGACGACTCGCTTATAGCACTCCTCGTGTCACCGCCTCACCTTTATTATTTGCTTTGATTGCCTTTTCGTGTGCTCTCGGCACTCTCGCCGCTCAAATTTCAGCGGATGTTTGGGTTGAATTTTAATTATAAATAAAATACATAAACTTTGTTTATAACCACTTTATTATTTGATATTACGTCTAACGGTTTCGGATTACCCTTCTATCATCAGGGCAATATTAAAATTTATTATTAATAATATTGTCCTGATGATGGAAGGGTACTCCCGAAACCGGTAGACGTAATATCAAATAATAATGTGGTTATAAACAAAGTTTATGTATTTTATTTAAAAATATGGCAAGCCACGAAGTAAATGCTTTTTACGAATATGAATTTTAATTTTTTACATTAACTATACACAGGAGACCTCTTGGAGTAAGAATATATATATATATATATATGGAGAAGTACCTTTGCGAAACAGTGTAGTCAGTATTGTTGACTTTATACTGACTCCATAGAAAGAGACAAAGATATGTTAAAGGAAGTCGGATAGCCTATTAGTTACCGCCCACATTGAATTCGGACATTTTTAATAAACATATTTGAACACATTAAACAAAACAATATCAATACACCATTAAAATGATTTATAAAGTCAAAATATCACACAAACACCAATAACAGAAGGTTTGTCTAAATAATGATGGAAGCTTTTTGTTGATTTTATGTCTTTATATCATTCAAAATGTGAAAATTCTAAAGTTCGGTCAAAAATATTTAAAACTGTTGAAACACCTCTGAAAAGTGATGTTTTATAATCTTTGTTTGGTCTTATTTGACCATTCACGCACAGCACATATCACCGTCGTGTTTGATTTATTTGTATGACCACTGCAAGTATTTTAATCGACACAAATATAGGAAATAATCTCAAAATCCGTTGACGTAAGTTATGCGACTCGACGATGTGAAGTTAGCGCGGACGGAGATCATCCGTACATACTTAGAAGTGCTGCAATATTCTATGAAGACTTTTCTTGTTTGTTTTTCTATCGTGGTTTACGACGTAAAAACCCGGAGAAAGTGATTTATCGCAAATTCGTATAGGTTGGGTAAAAATATTTAGCTCTCTCTCCGTGTATATTGTTACTGCAAATGGCTGAGGTTTCCCGTGAATAAAATTCTTAAATAGTAATAAAGTGACGTTTAACGCCATTTTTGGCTGCTGAGGCTTTAGATAACACGCATATTTTATTGTCCTTTGCCCTATTGTCCGTTTCGCGTGGATCACAACTCGCTTCAGTCACTTAGAAACCAGGAACCTCTTTGTAACTGGTCTCGCGCTCGTCTGTCCGCACCCTTGTTCCTCGATCTCTTCCGTTACCCGGGAAACCGATAACCCCTCACCTCCTGCACCACTTCTTCGTTGGCCACCTAACTTACTCCCTTTTAACTTAAAAAAAATAAATGACAAAAATCACATGCTCAAACCATCTAAGCGTCCCTTTCTTGATTCTATTCATTACGCTTACATGAGCCTTGCATTCGTAATTTTTTTTTTCAATATCTTCGCTCCGGAGACCCCGAACGAAATAGGGTCTATGTCATCTTTGGGGATGCTGTACGGAGGAAAGGAAGGAGTGAATAGTCATGAAGAGGCACCTCTTTTTCCTTTAATTCTTTAGGGATTTGATTTATTTATAATTCATAATTCAATCCAATTTATATATTTGTTTAACTATTATTGTTTATTTTTTATTATTAAATGGACAATTAAACATTCCAGGGTTACAATTAACCCGACAATATTTGAAAAACTCTTACTGCCATCATGAAAAGCGGAAAATGCTGCTTGTGCAATGACGGATCGAATAGCCAGCAGAGGAATCGAATCCACGGCGCCCGGGCGGGTATCCGACGCGTTTGTCCACTCGGCTACCGACCGGTCGAATATGTGCCAACGTCGAATTTGAGACGAATTTCACCTGATCTGAATTCTCAACCTTCGTCCTACCCATTTTTATTTGGCTCTTGTATTTTTATTTGCGTTCGAGTGGTTTCTTTCGAGCAAACTTTTCTTTTTGCGCTTACACGATGTTATCCTCTCATCATCAGGCATCTGTCGGACCACCTCTCGGAGCTGGTGGAGACCACCCTGGCGGACCTGGAGCAGTCCAAGTGCATCAGCGTGGAGGACGAGATGGACTGTCAGGCTCTGAACCTGGGCATGATTGCGTCCTATTACTACATCAACTACACCACCATCGGTGAGACAGATTCGCAACTAATTCCTTTTCCGCCATAGTCGCACTGCCTCCGGGCAGTTTACACCCCTGCGTGGTGTTAGCGTAAATTTCTTCCGAACGACATCTCCAGGCGGCGCCTGCGTGGTCGAGTGGTAAGACGGAGGTCGCGGGTTCAAACCAGGCGTGCGCAAATAAATTGTATTAAATCGATATGCGTCATAACACATTTAATTCATATAAAATAATATATGAGGCCTGTTCAAAAGTAAAAAATCGCAGAACACAAAAACGTGACTAACCTTTCCAGTGGTCAAAAACAAACCACTAATCCGAAATGGCTGATAATGCTAACATATGATAAACATATGTGTACCAACATAACAACAAAAAAAAACGATAATCGAATGTATGCAGCCCGCGAAAATTCAAAATTCACCTTTTCTTTTGAACAGGCCACGTAAATAGTATATTTGCGGCACGTTCCAGAGTGGTAGATACTTAAGTATCGCCCTGGTAAAAGACCACCATTCAGAATTGAAACATTGCTTGAAATGGCTTTAGCCATGTTTGGTGACCAGATCTGAATAGCCTGGTACTTCCTAACCTTCCTCTTCCCCTTCTCCTTCTCCTTCCCACTACCTTCAGCCTCACAACATACCCTGATCGGGGATGCCATAGTCCTACCGGCTCTAGACGGTTGGGAGCGGTTGAGACTCTTGCGCGCTATTCACTCCCACTCTGCAAATATATATTTTTTTATATGAATTAAATGTGTTATGACACATATCAATTAAATAAAAGTTATTGGCGCACGCCAGATTTGAACCAGCGACCTTTGGATTCCTAGTCGAGCGTCTTACCACTTGACTACGCAAGGCCGTCAAGATTAAGGACTAAGTTCATCCAAGGTTAACTTCGCATTTAGAAAACAAAATTATTTTGGATTACGCTCTCTTGACGCAGTAACAAGTGTGCGTTTTATAATTTTTTCACACTTTATCTACTTTGGACAGTTGAAAAATACGGCATTGACGAAATGACATTGTGTGGTGAAAATAGTAAAGCTACCAAATTTCATGATGCCTGACCTCACCGTTTTGCCATTGAATGCTCGCAATTCTGGGCCACTGAGATGTTATAAACTTATTAATTTATGTGACTTTATTCCGCAGAATTGTTCAGCCTCTCCCTGACTTCGAAGACCAAGATCCGAGGACTGTTGGAAATCATCTCCTCGGCTGCGGAGTACGACGACATCTGCGTCAGACACCGCGAAGATCAGCTCCTCAAGAGTCTCTCCAACAGGTAAATAAACCAAATAACAGTATTTTTCTTTCACAAAACCTCAAGGCTCCCAAACGAGGCTTCCGAACAACTGTGTTCTCTGTGTTTCCTTCCTCCTAAAACCCGGCTTCCTTCCCTCAAAATACCTTCCCCAAAGATGACATAGACCTCCGAGAGAAATGATTAAAATTAAAAAATCGCAAAATAATTAATGCCAAACCAACCAACATAACCCCGCTTTTTACGATTCCAGATTGCCCCACAAACCAACAGCGACTGGCGGCGGAGCCCCCAAGTACAACGATCCCCACGTCAAGGCCAACCTGCTGCTTCAGGCGCACCTCTCCAGGATCCAACTCTCGGCTGAGCTGCAGCAGGACACGGAGATCGTGCTTTCCAAAGTAGGCGGCTGCTGGCTGGTGTTTTGGAAGGAGAGATTAATGGAATGATTGGAGAATGGCAAATGTTGAGAAGAATGACAAGAAGGACATGATGAAAGAAGAAAGGAAAAGGTGGACAAGAAAGACATAATTAAAGAAGTATCACCAAAGATAACAAAGTGGACAAGAAAGACATGGTGAAAAAAGAATGACCAAAGTGGACAAGAAAGACATGACGAAAGAAGAATGACAAAAGTGGACAAGAAAGACATGACGAAAGAAGAATGACAAAAATGGACAAGAAAGACTTGGTGAAAGAAGAATGACAAAAGTGGACAAGAAAGACATGGTGAAAGAAGAATGATCAAAGATGACAAAAAGTTGACCACCTTTTTGATGAAGATCAAAAGTGAACACGATTGAAGATGTGTAAATAAATTCTTGTTCATCATTTCCAAGTTTCTGAAGAGTGTTGTTTTCAGTTTACTGTCAAATCTCTACAAATATATTCCGACGTTTTTTTCCCAAATTTGAGGCTTTATTGTAAAAAACTGGGGATACATTTATGATTCAAAGTGTTGTCCATCGCTGGTCACTACTTTCTACTTTCTCCCATCTTTTTGGCAGCGTGTTAATCCCGCGTTGAAAAAGCTGGTCATCTTTTGAAGCGATCCACGAATTGATCCAATTTTTTACTTCTTTATGAGACCGGAAGTGCTGGTCAGCCAGGTCGCGTGCTATTGGTGGAAACAAGTGATAGTCAGAGGGAGCAGCGTCTGGAAAATACGGCGGGTGGTGTGTGACTTCCCATTCTAACATTTCCAAGTATGTCTTGACCACCTCGCAACATGGGGTCGAGCATTGTCACGCTGCACCTCCCGAAAATGACGAGAATTTGGCTCGTAAACTGACATTTTAAATGGAGAATAACTTTATGATGCAGACACAAATGGACTAATGTTTCTATGGGGTTATGTTGACAGGTGCCTAAGTGTATTGCATGATGTCTATGATCTATTTATTTCGACGACTACTTACCACTAAAGCCATCTGTAGGAAAACTGCGGAAGCAAAGTTGCACACCTAATATAATAATTTGCATGTTGTATTTAATTTATTTCTGTTCGCCAGGGTATCGAGACCGTGTTCGACATCATGGAGCTGGAAGACGAGGCGCGCGGGAAACTGTTGCAGCTTTCGGAGCCGCAGACGGCCGACGTGGCGCGCTTCTGCAACCGCTACCCCAACATCGAACTGTCGTACGAGGTGCAGGGCGCCGACCAGGTCCGGGCCGGGGCCCCCGTCAACGTCAACGTGACGCTCGAGCGGGAGGACGAACTGGCGGGGCCGGTGATTGCGCCGTACTTCCCGCAGGTACGCATTAGTGAATGATTCTCATTGAAAATTGTGTCAAAGTCCCGCTGCCTCCGGATAGTTGGAACTCAACGTCTGTTTGAAAGAATTTCTAAAATCGTCGAATTCATCTTTTTTTACAATAACTCCACACAGGAGGCCTTGAGGGAAATAATTTCTCTCAGTCCTCTGTCATCTTTAGAGATGTTGTGTGGAGGGTCTTTTTGAGGAAAGGAAGGAGTGAACTTGGGTCTTGAAGAGACCCATGAAGGAGGGATGAAACACAGAGGCTGGCAAATCGTTCCACAGCAGAGCTGTTGAACATAAGAACTAATCGTAAAAGCAACCCGTTCTCATGTATTGAATGTCAACCGTGTACACATGTTGGGCGCGAGTTTCCCGACTATGCACCATGCACCGGTGCCGAAGGGATCAATGACGCAAGTTCCTTGGAGCATCTTCCGTTGAAATACCGGTAGAACAAGGGCAACATTCTTACCAAAGATTGCAATCCGTTTGTTAAGATGGAAGAATCTATCAAACGGACCGCCCGCTTCTGCACAGAGTCGAGGGTTTTTTCAGGTTTAGGAGCACCTTTAGGGGCTCCAGACCAGAGGTGGCAGCCAAATTCAACAGCGGGGCGCACTTGCGATTTGTACAAGGTCGGCAATTGTGTACTATTGAAGTATCTGCGGATCCTGAACAGTACGCCCAGCTTCTGAGAAGCTTAGTTAAATGTCAATTTTTTTTTTCCAGAAACGCGAAGAAGGCTGGTGGGTGGTGATAGGCGATCCCAAAACCAACTCCCTGGTGTCCATCAAGCGCGTGGCCCTCGCGCAGAAGGCGCGCGCTCGACTCGAGTTCGTGGTCGGCGCGCCCGGCTCCCACGCCTACACGCTCTACTTCATGAGCGACGCCTACCTGGGCTGCGATCAGGAGTACCGCTTCAGCGTCATGGTGCAGGACCAGATGGAGCAGGACGATAGCGCCTCCGATTAAGCGTCACAATAATAACGGCATTTACAAATTCGTGGAATACAAACTGTGAGAACGAAGAAGATAGACGATGACCAGTGTAACACGTGCGCACGTCAAATAGATAAAAGTGTGTTGCGCGCGTGTCCGTGCGGCGAATAAATTGAGTTTGATTGACACGTGCTGTTCACATATTATTTATGCAAAATAATAAATGCGTAACGGAACGCTCCAGAGTGGTAGATGCACTCAGTATCGCCCTGGTGAAAGACCACCACTAAAACGTTGCTTGAAACGGCTTTAGCCAGCGTGTTTGGTGACCAGCTCCGAATAGCCAGCTACTCCACAACCTTCCACTTACCCATCTCCTTCCCCTCACCGCAGCGTTCTCCGATCGGGGACGCCAAAGTTCCACTTGTTTCGGACAGTCGGGAACAGTCGGGACTCCGTACATATTTGTGTGGTATCGGTATATATTTAAAATATATATATATATGCACCAATACACACATTATCAAGCTTACGTTGTTCGCTTCAGCTCTATTTGCGTGACCTGCACGCGTTGCTTTCACTTTGCTGGTGCCTGGCTATCCATATCTTGTCATCAAGTACGGCTCCGGACAGTTCAGGACTCTTGCGGTATTCACATAAAACAAAAAAAAAATCATAGTTCCTTCTTTTCATTGGCCTGTCTGGGGCTTAGGAGTCAAAAAGTCTTATGTAGACCGCACTTCTAGGAATGATCCGTTCGGTGAAAATTGATTAATATCACGAGGCGGCCAAAGGGAGGGTGACTGATTTTTTTCACAAGGTTTTAATTAGTGACTAAAGTGAAACCCTCTTATAAAGTTCCCGTGTATAATAAGCTTTTTTTTTTCAGTCCCCTGGAAACCTCATAAAAAAGTTTCACTGTACCAGTTAAAAGGTGTTGTTGTACAGAGAACAGAAAGACATATTTCCATTTGTGATTTATATATTTAAAAAAAGAAATAATTCATCAGAATTCACGTTTTTTCTGTATCGAAATGTATAATTAATAACGTAAGGGTGTTTCTTGCGTATCGCATTTGAGACAGCTTATCAACTCTGTTTTGAATCAATTGGTAACAATAATAATAATATAATTTAAGTTGATGCATTTGGCTTTATTTTCATTCCCAAATCCAGCATTGATAATAATGTTGCAATAAAAACCAGATGACGTGACACTAGGGATGGGGTTGATATCGGAAATTGGGTGTCACTGCGGTTCCAGTTACCGGTGACTAGCGAGGAACCGGTTATTTATCCAGTTATTTTTAGTGCCAGAAAAGTTCCATGATTTTATATTATTAAGAAATAGCACGAAAAATTTCAAATTTGAATGCTTCACGAACCACAAGCTCTTTCAAATGAACCCTTCAATTGAACTAACAGTTCAGTTGTTCAGCACCAGTAGGCAGTGTAGCGTGTAGTGCTGGAACTAGGAACTCGAGTGACTGCTACATCGTTCGTTTGTGCAATCAGTTCGCAGTTCATACATTGCTTCACGAACTTCACACTACAAAAAGGGGCGGCGATTTGTCAGAAGAGTAAATTTGAAGTTCTACAATTGAAGTATTCGCACAGTGAGAAATGTGTGAACTGCTGCAAAATGAAGTAGCTCGTACAGAGCGGTTACATCGTTATTAAGAAAGGATGATATTTTTTATTTCATGGGGGGGGTGTTAGCGATATTCTGGAAACGAAAAGCACTGGAACTGTGGAACCGGTGCCTCGTTTCTCGCCGAATGCTGCTCTTTCGCCAAAAAGAGCACCTTTGCAAAAGGTTTAACGGGTATTCGCCATTTTTACTGTCCAAAAATAGGAACTGGTTTATCGACGGTTTCAGTGACTGGCTTGGAACCGGTTCCTGTTAACCGGGACAGGAATATCGACCGCCTCTACATGACACCATGACCATTGGAAACGGGCCGTGCCCAGAGACAGACCGAGGGAAAGGTGGATAGACAGCGGAGAGGAGGATTGAAGAAGGCCAAGATGAACCGATATGCACAGTCATGATGAATAAATTAACCTATCAGTATAAATGCAATCAATTTTATTTCTGACATCTGCAACCCTTTTCTGGTCTCGGCGGGATCGGAAAGCTCCAGGGCGCCAGTTGCTGGCAGCTCTTTGGCCGTATCTTCCCGATGCTATCGAGAATCTCTCGATCCCGTTCTGTCAACGGGGGGATTCCGTGCATGTGGTTGAAGTACTCGGGGAGGCTCATGACCTCGCTCAACTCTTCCGGAAGCTTATGAACAAAGTCGGGTTGGTTGTGATGTTCCGGTAACCTGCGAGAAGATTCCGGCTGTTCGTGGTAAGGTTCCGGCGCTTTGTGGTGAGTTTCTGGACGGTTGTGACATGGTTCAGGCACTTTATGGCATCCTTCCGGGTGATTATAACGCGGTCTGTTTGCTTCTGGTTGATGGTGACATGGTTTGGGAGCTTCCGGTTTCTGATGGCAAGATATTGGCGCTTCAGGTTGATGATGGCATGGCTCAGCTGCTTCCGGCTGCTTATGACATGTCTCTGGATGTTTATAGCTGGCCTCTGTCTGCGCGTGGATATGTTCCCGGTGATTGGGACATGAAGAAATTAACGGACTGTGTGACTCCGACTGGTATAAATTCAAAGGAATTTTTCCGCTGGCGGATGGCAGACAGCCGCAAGAAGGCTGCGAACTGCTTGCTGATAGTAAACACTGGAAATAAAACAATTTAATTATTTCAATAAATCAAGCTTTCAAATTCGTCTTACGATATCTCGACTCACTGTGTATAGATGGCGCTAAACTCAAGATTAAAACATAATTTGAATCTAGCGATATATATATTTTTAATTCTTTACTCTGTCGCATTCAAAATACAGAAGGGAGGCGATCTTTTCCTGAGTTTCGGGGAGTGAGTTGCGCTCGACCAAATCCCACAAACGCTAGAATTTTCTGCTATAAACGTATAACAATTATTAGTAATAAATAATTTTATTATTGTTAAAAAAAATTAAATGTTATGTCCCACGCCAGACAAAACAAGCAAAGAAATCAAAGTTTGTAATTCCTTTAGAAAATTAAAAGCAACTGTCACCAAAGCCCAATAAAAAATATCACAACAAAAACATGACTATGGCATCCCCTATAGGGGTGTGTTGTGAGGCTGAAGGTGGTGGGGAGGGGAAGGAGATGGGGACGAAGAAGGTTGGAAAGTACCTGGTCACTTTTAATAGTGAATACCGCACAAGAGTCCCAAACGCTCCCGACCGTCTGGAGCCAGTGAGACTATGGCATCCCTGATAGGGGTATGTTGTGAGGCTGAAGGTGGTGGGGAGGGGAAGGAGATGGGGAAGAGGACGGTTGGGAAGTACCTGGTCACTTTTAATAGTGAATACCGCACAAGAGTCCCAAACGCTCCCCGACCGTCTCTGGAGCCAGTGAGACTATGGCATCCCTGATACCAGGGGTGAGACTATGGCATTGAGGCTGAAGGTGGTGGGGAGGGGAAGGAGATGGGGAAGAGGACGGTTGGGAAGTACCTGGTCACTTTTAATAGTGAATACCGCACAAGAGTCCCAAACGCTCCCGACCGTCTGGAGCCAGTGAGACTATGGCATCCCCAATCACGGGTATGTTGTGAGGCTGAAGGTGGTGGGGAGGGGAAGGAGATGGGGAAGAGGACGGTTGGGAAGTACCTGGTCACTTTTAATAGTGAATACCGCAAAAGAGTCCCAAACGCTACCGACCGTCTGGAGCCAGTGAGACTATGGCATCCCCAATCACGGGTATGTTGTGAGGCTGAAGGTGGTGGGGAGGGGAAGGAGATGGGGAAGAGGACGGTTGGGAAGTACCTGGTCACTTTTAATAGTGAATACCGCAAAAGAGTCCCAAATGCTACCGACCGTCTGGAGCCAGTGAGACTATGGCATCCCCAATCACGGGTATGTTGTGAGGCTGAAGGTGGTGGGGAGGGGAAGGAGATGGGGAAGAGGACGGTTGGGAAGTACCTGGTCACTTTTAATAGTGAATACCGCACAAGAGTCCCAAACGCTCCCGACCGTCTGGATCCAGTGAGACTATGGCATCCCTGATAGGGGTATGTTGTGAGGCTGAAGGTGGTGGGGAGGGGAAGGAGATGGGGAAGAGAACGGTTGGGAAGTGATGGGGATTCAAAACAACGAATCAATCTGACGTCTAAGGGCTCCAGACCAGAGGTGGCCAAAACCAGTAACCATGCTAGTAAGTTTGATACAAAATGAGAAACTTTACTTACTTGAATTAATATCAAAATTATTGGAACACTTTTGACAATGGTATTTGACATTTTTTTTTTTTTTACTAATTTATTGTAATTTTTTTTAAAAATTTACTTGTGTAACAAAACTATCCGTATGTTGTACTACCTCTTCTGTTCAAGCTTTCTCTCTTATATAGCGCACTTCCGAGGCGATTGTTTGCATTGCGCAAGCAGAGGAATCAGCTACTTTGAAAGTATTTTGCTGAGTTTGACGTTAAATTTAAATTTGTCACGTATTTGGCTGGTCGTTATTTTTGCCGAGTCGTCCTATTTTTAGCGCGTTGTCGCGAAACTGTCGACAAAACATAAACAATTACACGCAACGTGCGCGCATTTGAATTTGATGGCCTCCGTGGTCGAGCGGTGAGACGGCCGACTGCGAATCCAAAGGTCGCGGGCTCAAACCCTAATTTAATTAGTACGCGTCATAACACATTTGATTCATATAAAATAATGCAAAGTTTGTTTGCTGCACGTTCCAGAGTGGTAGATACTTTGAGTATCGCCCTGGTGAAAGACCGCCATTCAGAATCGAAACGTCGCTTGAAATGGCTTTAGCCATCGTGTTTGGTGACCAGATCTGAATAGCCAGGTACCTCCCATCCTTCCTCTGCCTCATCTCTTTCTCCTCCCCACTACCTGTAGCCTCACAACATACCCCAATTGGGGATGCCATAGTCTCACTGGTTCTAGATGGTTGGGACTCGTGTGCGGTATCACTAAAAAAAAAATATAAAAAAAATTATAACATTTTCGAAAACGCTCGTCAGCTCTGGCGTCGTGAAATTTACACTCATTTTTCAGTCGTGATCTTTGGAGCTTTGAAATTTCTAACTAACCGTGAGTTTTAAAAAAATATGTGAATTTCGCACTAGAGTCCAAACTGCACGGAGCCAGTTAACTGTGGCGTCTCCGTTTGGGGTGTGGGATTGGGAAGGAGAAGGAGGTAGGAAAGAGGAAGGTGGAAAAAGTACCTGGCTATTCACATCTGGTCACCAAACACGGCTAAAGCCATTTCAAGCGACGTTTCGATTCCGAACGGTGGTCTTTCACCAGGGCGATACTTAGAGTATCTACCGCTTGTGCCGCAAATACACTTTTTTTATCATTTCATATGAATTAAATGCGTTATGACACATATTAATTGAATAAATAAATACAGTTATTGGCGCACGCCGGGTTTGAACCCGCGACCTTTAGATTCGTAGTCGAGCGTCTTACCACTCGAACGCGTTTATTAATGGAGGCGAGATTGTTGTGCATAGTTTATTACAACAACAAAAATGGTTCTACACAATAAATAAATATAAGAAGTTTCGATTTCACAATCACCAGGGCGACGCTGAGAGTATTTGCCAACGTGGAACCTTAGAGTAACAATATAGAGAGACCGTCCTAATTATCAGTCAAATCGTTCATACTCGCAAAATATAGCTCTCTCTTTATGCTCGTTTCTATAGACATATGAGAAAAAGAGACAAACAATTGTTATTAAGAACATATGATTTGGGGCGTGCTAAAAGCCGTGTAGCCATTTTTCAATATATTACTAACTTCACAGTTGTTTACATGTCAGTCGAATTGACAGACAAAAAGCTAAAATATATAATTACTTAAGTGAATTTAGTGCAATATTAAAAAAAAACGATATGGCTTTATGTGCAGTTGTTGGTTGTTTCAACTGAAGTAACAAAGGACCAAAAAAATCAGTTTCCAGTATTTTTTAGTTTGACCTCAAATATTTTACATGCATACCTACAAAACAACTAGTTACCTACACCAATATTTAGTCAATCTTTGCATTATTTGTTTCGATATGATAAACTCCCGTTTAAAATGAGTTTGAATGCATTCTCAATATGTTTTACTTCGAGAGTTACACGAGATTCTGACGTAAATTTGTTAAAATTGGGATTCCCTGATTAGTCCAACATCTGAACGTATCCATGTCTCTTTCTTTCTCATGTAGCAACTCAAAATTGTTCGCGAACAGATAAAGACGGAATAATGTTTATCTTTACGGTTTTCTTCGCATCCGATTGGCTGGAAGCATATACGTCATACCTCCCTTGGTCAATCCTTGGTCAAAAAGCGGCTTCAAAATTTCGCAATGTTAGGTCTCTACGTTACTCTAAGCGTGGAACGTGCCGCAAACGCACCTTGCATTATTTTATATTATTCGAATGCGAAATAATACAAATTAATTAATTATTTATTTTTGCGTACGCCGGCATTGAACCCGCGAACTATGAATACGTAGTCGAGGATCTCGACGTGAAAAATATCAATTCTAATTTATCCACGAGCCCAAGGAGTTTTTTCACATAAATATCGTTTTATCATAATTTTCTAAAGCTACGAAAACCTGCAAAACCACATTTCACAGACACAGGGATATTCCAAAATTATTATCAGGGAGAGAGCAAAATATTTTTACCCAACCTATACAAATTTACGATAAGTCACTTTCTTACGTAGTATACACGAGAGAGAAAGAGACAAGAAAAGTCGTCACATAATATTGCAGCACTTTTAAGTGTGTAATAATATTCTCCGTCCGCGCTAACTTCACATTATCAAGTTATTTAACTGACTTCAACAGATTTTGAGGTTATTTCCTATATTTGTGTTGATTAAAATACTTGCAGCGGTTATACAAATAAATCAAACATGACGGTGATATGTGCTATGCGTGAATGTTCAAATAAGACCAAACAAAGATTATAAAACATCGCTTTTCAGAGGTGTTTCGACAGTTTTAAATATTTTTGACCGAACTTTAGAATTTTCGCATTTTAACGATATAAAGACATAAAATCAACAAAAAGCTTCCATCATTATTTAGGCAAACCTTCTGTTATTAGTGTTTGTGATATTTTGACTTTATAAATCATTTTAATGGTGTATTGATATTGTTTTGTTTAATGTGTTCAAACCAGTGTCGTTACATATATATAGACACGCTGTAGCACTCTCAAAGTGGCAAGCAATAACCGCGCTAGTTGGTGTGATCGGTGTTTAAGCCGATTTAGTACTAAACGGTCACGCGTCGCTTGAGGTCGTCTCAAGCAAGTATGGAACGCGGTCCGAACTTCGGATCTGTTTCGTTCACACACATATATTCTATGAATGTGTATCTTTGTCATACATGACCGATATTTGAATGATGAATTTACTGGTAACGTGTGTGTTTTGCTTGCCACATTTTTTGTTAATATTCTAAGGCTATAACCTTTCTATATATGTTCAAATATGTTTATTAAAAATGTCCGAATTCTATGTGGGCGGTAACTAATAGGGTATCCAACATCCTTTAACATGTCTTTGTATCTTTCTATGGAGTCAGTATAAAGTCAAAAATACTGACTACACTGTTTCGCAAAAGTACCTCTCCGTATATTCTCACTCCAAGCATTAAACACTTTCTGATCGCGGTGTCGATAACATTGAACTTTGAATATACGTAAAGTAGGATTTTTCGAATGGCGACTTGTCTAAGGTTGGTCGTATTTTGTCAGAAGAACTCTGCGGCTGCCTTAGGAGACTTGTTCTTGTGAAATTGTTGACGATATTTTTAAAATAAACAACAAAATAATTTTTAAAAACTTTTCAAGGTTAGTAGCTATCTATATATTAGGTAATTTATAATCTATCATTGGTATTATTTACAAAAAAGTCATGTTTTTAAACTTCAAACGTCAAAATCTGCAATGTGCGTTAGTAAAATTTTTTTTTTTCCAATGAATTTTGAATTTTGAGTTTGGATGTTTTTAGCAGATAGAAATCTCGTATTTATCGTCTATATGAAAACACGTAAAACGCGATTTTGGCTAATTGTGGGTAGGACGCTTTCCGCATAACTACGTCCGAGCGAGGCGCCAAGTACCGAAAAATTCGAAACTTTATTACGTTTTTTTTTGTTTTATAGAAATGCGAAATTCATTTAAGTTTTTAAATAATGGAAACTGACTATCAAGGAAAAGTTTTTCGAAAGAAATGTGTGGCAGGGGCGTGAAACTGGCAGAGGAAGGATGAAAGTAGACTGAATGCTGAAATGAGTACCGTGTGTAGCTAGCAGTCCACAGTGGAGTGCTGGTACCGACCCTGATGTGTGACAGTGAGGCGTGGAATTGGCGGAGGAAGGATGAAAGTAGACTGAATGCTGAAATGAGATCCCTGTGTGGCTAGCAGTCCACAGTGGAGTGCTGATACTAACCCTGATGTGTGGCAGTGAGGCGTGGAACTGGCAGAGGAAGGATGAAAGTAGACTGAATGCTGAGGTAATGAGATTCCCGAGGCGTATGTGCGGTTAAATCATGTGTGACCGTGTTAAAAACGTGGATATCCGGAAAGGATGTAAGCGTAATGAACAGGATCAAGAAAGGGGCGCTTAGATAGTTTGAGCATGTAGAGAAAATGAACGAAAAAATGAGTGTGTAAATAATATATGATGCGGAAGAAGAGGAAGACATGGCACGATCAAGCAAATCAAATACTAGAGGCGGGCCATGTGAAGTCAGTTTAAGTGTCTAAATAACAGAAGATGTATGAATGTGAACGAAGCAAGGAGTGTGTGGCAAGACAGAGTTGTATGGCGGTCCGTCCTCTCTGCCTACCCCTGCGGAGAAACGGCGTGATGTTTAGTTTGTTAGTATTTTGTCACTTCAAGTTTTTGGTACTTAGCACCTTAATTAATTTATTCAAATTCTTGTACCAGTATGTTAATTAAATAGTTATTTTTTAATTAAATCTAGTTTTTCCTGTTATTTTTGTTGACGTCTTAGTGCTAAATTTAGGCAAATTATTTGAAGATCTCCTCGGCAAGAACCTGTTAACTAGAGGTCGATATTCCTGTTCCGGTTAAAAGGAACCGATATTATTTCTGCGAGGAACCGGTTCCAAATTTTCGCAAATAAAAATATCCTTTTTTGGGCGAGGAATCGGTTCCAGTTCTTTTCGTTTTCAAACCTCTACCGACTAGTACTTTTTTGGCGAGGAACTTTTGTCGATTTGCTGGTACTTTTCGAAAAATCGCCTTCGTGGAACTTTTCTGGCACCGGAAACCGGTTCCAAAAAGAACTGGATAAATAACCGGTTCCTCGCTGGTCACCGGTAATTGGAACCGCAGGTACACCCAATTCTGATATAGATATTCTCTACTGTCAACTAACAATCGAGCCATTTTGAGATATTCAGACTTTTGCGTTTTGTCAAAAAAACAATAACTGTTGTGATTTTGTGTTAATTTTTGAAAAAATATCAAAAATCTTCAACGCAAATATGAAACAGGAAAAGTGAACGGTCGCGACCGAGACGCGAACTCGGAACCTTTACTCTATCCGGGAGTGACGCTTCTGCCGACTGAGCCACCGAGACATTATAAGATTGGGGTTTGCTTTATTGAACAATAAGAATTGAAATGCTGCTTGAAATTGCTTTAGCCGTGTTTGGTGACCAGATCTGCATAGCCTGGTATACTATTATACTAGAGGTAGCCCAAGCCAAGGCAGTGAAGTCAGTTTTGGACTTGTTTTTGATGATTTTAACTTGACTCGGCGCACCTGGGCGTGGCTAAGACTAAGGCTACGGTATTTATACATCCATTCATATCACATATCGACATAATGTTTTTGTGTATTCGTATAGCCACTTTTTCACAGTATTTTTATCAACAAAAATATAGCATCTAACCTAAAAAACCGTTTAGTTGTGTCAAGTTTAGTGGCATAATAAAAATGTGGGCGGAGTCCCGCCGTTAACCAGCGAAGATAGCCAGCTTAAGATCATTGCGACAGTATATAGAAGCGGTCCAAGAAATTTGTTGTCTCTTTCTCTCTCATGTTGTACGATGTAAAAACTCGGAAAAAGTGATTTATTACAATTTCGGATGGGTTGGGTAAAACAAATTAGCTATCCCTCCATATATTGTTACTTCAAGACCCAACCCTCCTCTTCCTCATCTCCTTATCCTCCCCAATCGGGGAAGCCATAGTCCCACCGGCTCTGGCAGTCGGGACTCTTGTGCGGCGTGCGTAATTTTTTTTTTTTTTAAATTAACTTTTTATTATTTTCAGAATGCTTCGGCTGTTTTTTCTCGTGCTGGTGTCGGGCGGTATTTTCAAAACGGAAACCGACGCACAGCTTCCCGCCTCAAAAGAGAAGCTAAAACTAGACCTGACTCCAACCATGTATGTCCAGGTGACACACGCGAGGCTGACCGAACTCGACAATAAACCCACCCAACGACCGGACAACACGGTTAAACCCGCAGTTCCTGGAGAAATAAGTAACTCGGTTTTACTTTAGTATTTACTCGTCCTTCACAAGAGAAGAGCGTATTTTTTTTTAATATAATAACTCCACACAGGAGGCTTTGAGGGAAATGACGAAATTTGACGGCCTCCATGGTCGAGTGGTAAGACGCTCGACTGCGAATCCAAAGGTCGCGGGTTCAAACCCGGCGTGCGCCAATAACTTTTATTTAATTAATATGTGTCATAACACATTTAATTCATATAAAAATAATAACAAGTATATTTGCGGTACGCTCCAGAGTGGTAGATACTCCAAGTATCGCCCTGGTGAAAGACCACCATTCAGAATCGAAACGTTGCTTGAAATGGCTTTAGCCGTGTTTGGTGACCAGATCTGAATAGCCAGGTACTTCCCAACCTTCCTCTTCCCGATCTCCTTCCCTTCCCCACTACCTTCAGCCTCACAACATACCCAATTTGGGGATGCCATAGGCTCACTGGCTCTAGACGGTTGGGAGCAGTTGAGACTCTTGTGCGGTATTCATGTAAAAAAAAATTATTTCCCTCAGAGCCTATGTCATTTTTGGGGATGCTGTGTGGAGGGTCTTTTTGAGGAAAGGAAGGAGTGAACTTGGGTCTTGAAGAGCCCCATGTTGACACAGAGGCCGGCAAATCGTTCCATAGCCGAGCTGTTGAACATAAGAACGAGTCGTAAAAGCGACCCGTTCTCATGTATTACAATCGTGACCAGTGCATCCTTGGAGTAAGATTATACGTGGAGAGGTGCCTTTGCGAAACAGTGTAGTCAGCATTGTTGGCTCGATACTGACGTATACTGATACGATGGAAAGAGACAGAGATACATTAAAGGATGTCGGATAGCCTATTTTAAACAAAACAATTTTAATACACCATTAAAACGATTTATAAAGCCAATATCACACAAACATTTGGGCGTGTAGAGCGAATGAACGAAGAAAGGAGTGTGAAAAGAATATATGATGCGAAATTAGATGGAAGAAGAAGTCGAGGACGCCCGAGAAAGACATTGTACGATCAAGTAAATCAAATACTTGAATCGGGTCATGTGAAGAGTCAGAATAACAGAAGAGTATGTATGAGACGATGCATGAATGTGAATGAAGCAAGGAGTGTGTGCCGAGACAGAGTTGTATGGCGGTCCGTCCTCTCTGCCTACCCCTGCGGGGAAACGGCGTGATGGTAAGTTAGTTAGTTAGTTTTTTGTTTCACACAAACACTAATAACAGAAGATTTTCCTAAATAATGATAAAATCTTTTTGTTGACTTTATGTCTTTGCATCATTAAAATGTGAAAATTCTAAAGTTTGGTCAAAAATATTTAAAACTGTTGAAGTACCTCTGAAAAGTGATGTTTTATAATCTTTGTTTGGTCTTATTTGAACATTCACGCATAGCACATGTCACCGTCATGTTCGATTTATTTGTATAACCGCTGCAAGTATTTTAATTAACACAAATATAGGAAATAACCTCGAAATCCGCTGACGTAAGTTATGCGAATCGATGATGTGAACATTCTTACATACTCAGAAGTGTCGCAATATTATGCGACGACTTTCCTTGTCTCTTTCTCTCTCGTGGTGTACGACGTAAAAACCAGGAGAAAGTGATTTATCGCAAATTTGTATAGGTTGGGTAAAATTATTTAGCTCTCTCTCCATACATATTCTTGCTCCAAGCGCCTAACCAAGGGAGAAGTTTGATAAACTGTCAACAGAGTGAAAAAGTGCCTTTTCTTACAACTGCATATACATAGCCTGTTCAAAAGAAAAGGTGAATTTTGATTTTTCCCGGGCTGTGTACATTCGATTATCGATTTTTTGTTGTTGTTATGTTGGTACACATATTTTTATCATATGTTAGCATTATCAGCCATTTTGGATTAGTGGTTTGTTTTTGACAACTGGAAAGGTTAGTCACGTTTTTGTATGTTCTACGATTTTTCACTTTTGAAAAAAAGGGGATCAAAGAATATGTATTAAATTTTGCGTTTAAAATGGAATAAAGTGCTCCAACGCACTTAAAATGTTGACTGTGGCATTCGGCGAGTCTACTTTGTCTCAAAAAAGTGTGTTTATAAGTGGTACAAGCGCTTTACAGAAGGCCGAGAAGATGTTAATGACGATGAGCATCCTGGAGTTGTGGAAAAACAAATCATGGATTTTATTCTTTGATCCATTTTTTCAAAAGTAAAAAATCGAAGAACACACAAAAACGTGACTAACCTTTCCAGTTGTCAAAAACAAACCACTAATCCAAAATGGCTGATAATGCTAACATATGGTAAACATATGTGTACCAACATAACAACAACAAAAAATCGATAATCGAAAATTAAAAATTCACCTTTTCTTTTGAACAGGCCTCGTATATTCAAATTTTAATTTTTCACTAAACAGCATTGGCTAGCGTAATTCTTAGAACAACAAGCGTTAATATTGTTATTTTGTACAGGGACTCGTATTTCGAGTTGCAAAACAAGCGATGGATCCGCTGGGAACTGCGTCGAAGCAGATTGGTGTACGGCTACTGAAGATAGTTTTCAAATCGACGCAAGGTAAATTTATTTATTTATTTATTCACGCCCGTACAGGCTTTTGTACAAAAGTTAACATTAAAAAAAAAAACAAAAACAAAAACCTCATTAGTGCAAAAAAATATTGTAAAATAAAAGAAAAAATAATATTAAATAACAGGTCCAACTATTAGTTTAGCTCTGCCAGATGATAACAACTCTACTAAACTAGACTTATAGTTTGATATTGACGTGTTAAATATATCAGCGACATCGGAGTATGTGTTTCCCAGCTGTTGCATTCGTCGCATAGGCGTGTTGAATTGCGAGGTTGAAGCAGAATTGCTACAATAGTACGGTAGGTGCTGCCTTGTAAGCGTCTTGCTAATAACATAAAATGAAATTAAGTTTAATAATTCAGGGCTGTCAATCATTGAATTTATAATTTTGTATAAGCAAATCAAGTCGGTAATTATTCTCCGCTCAGACAATCTCAATAAATTAAGATGACAAAGAAGATAATCGTAATTGATAGATTCCCTTAATAAGCCCATTCTGAAGTAAATAAATCTCAAGAATTTATTTTGAACCCTTTCTATTGTAAGGGAATGAATAGCATAACTTGGGGCCCACACTGTTGAGTTGTATTCAATTTGACTCCTAACTAATGACATGTACAATTTTTTTAAAGTATGAATGTTTTTAAATTGATTACAAATTCTTACTATAAAACCCAACACTTTTGAAGCTTTATTTGATACGATTTTAATATGGTTTATTAAAGTTTAGTTTTTGATCAAAGTATACTCCCAAATCATTTACCTCGGTTACATTTGTTAGCGAAGTATCGTTGATGGTATAATCATAAATTAATGGGTTTTTTATTCCATAAAATCTTATAATTAGACATTTACTTATCATTATTTAGGCACCATACAAAGAGTTTGAACAAATTACTTAACAATGTGTGACAGTCATGAGCATTTCTTATAAATTTGTAAATTTTCAGATCATCGGCAAACATTAACACTTCGACATCGCTGAAAATAGATAAAACGTCGTTTAAAAATAGTAGAAACAATATTGGTTCTAAATGTGACCCTTGAGGAACACCATTAGTAGCAATGGATTTATACGAAATTAAGCTATCAATTTTAACAGCTAGTTTCCTATTTTTTAAATAATTGCTAAACCACATAAACAAAGGCCCGGCTATGCCAAATTTCTTAAGCCTTTTTAATAATCAGCCATGATTAATTCTGTCGAAGGCTTTGCTGAAATCGGATCATAATTTTGGATCGGGATTCGGATATATAATTTTGACATATTAAAATATTAGACAAAATTATTATTTATTATTGTTGATGCAAAGATGGTCTGCATATTTCCCGTCAGCACTCTATCCTATGTGGCGCCATCTCTGAAGGGGCGCCGTGAAAATAAAGATCTCAATAAATTGACTTAATTTTCTCTCTAAATCATTAATTAGTAATTATGTTTTTTATATGCGCTGGCAGCGTCACTGTGCACTGAACGACCAGCGAAAATGTATGGGGAGCAGCGTTTATCACGGAGTTTTTCACGTATTGCATAGTGGTTATTTGGACGTAAAGTCTGTTTTTCTATGGAGTGTTATACGTTAAAGTTATGAGAAGCAAAAACTACAACCAATCAGTGGTAGTTGTTTTAATACAACAGTGAAAATGAACTGTTGGAGATGGTACATATTTTTGTCACGGCAACATTGTGCCGATGACTTTGCGCTTATTTGTTTTTTTCAGAAGTCGTTTATTGTCATATTGTTTTGGAGTTTATTTTTCAACCATGCGATACTTTGCTAACATAAAAAAGTATGAATAAAATCTTACATCTCCGCTATCGGCTTTTTTCTATGGCTATTAGTAACTGGTTTCAAAAGTAGTTCCTCGTGGTGACAGCCCGTTTTTGAGAAATTACGTCCCAGTTGTTCCAACGTATGACGATAATCGTCTTGTTATACGAAAATAAACTCTAAGATGGTTACATTACAGTTCGTTCTCATATGAATTCATAAATATGAATAAAATTCGGGGATTCCTAGGAATATGGAATTTGTTTGGACTCATTCGTTGGATTTTTTGCGCATTCGGCACGCACTGCACAGGGCGCGAGATGTAGTGGAAGCAGCCCTGCCTATCACCTCCTTATCCTATATCTCCCATGCTTCATCTTATCCCTTTTATAGAAGTCTAACAGATTGAAGCGGTGAGTCTAGCCAGCAGGAACCAGTTGCTACAGCCCGCGGCAAGGGGCAAAGGATTCCGCGTGTCGGCCAGCCGTCTGTTGAACCTGATAACTTGTTTCCCATCAGCTTCCTTTGACCGAAGCCCACTGCCAATGAGTGTTAGGTTAGGTTTCCTGGTCCCCCAAAGTGCCATTCAACTCGGCAGATATCCGAGTATTTTCCCGACGGGTGTTTTTCCACCCGCATCGCACTCCCACCCCGACAGGTTGGTGGGCAGCCGGCTCACACCCCCAACACTCGTCTGCCCAGAAGGTTTGTAAAAGAAAGGACGGTCAGCTGCCTCTCGTTCGCACTTTTATTCTCGCTTCAAGCAATCTTGACGGCCTCCGTGGTCGAGTGGCGAGACGCTCGACCACGAATCCAAAAGGTCGCGGCTTCAAACCTGGCGTGCGCCAATAACTTTTATTCAATCAACATGTGTCAAGAAAGACTTCGATTTAATTTTCATTTACAAAATTATTAATTGTTTTATTGACTCACCTTCTCTGCTGCAACTTATCCAGTTCAACATTCCTTGCCGTAGACCCAGAAACAATGAATTGCTGTTCCTCAATCATCACAACACTAATTATGGGTATAATTCTCCAATTTCCAGAATGTCAAGACTTGTTAACTCAAGCCATGGTCTTGAAATTTTTGGTAGCAGTCTAAATGATTTTTGTCATGCTTTATGACTCTACCAAAACTTTGACTAGACCATGGCTTGAATGTTCTCTCTTATGTTTATTTTGCCTTATTTTTGTCATCGCTTCATTTATTTTAATTTATATACTATTCCTTCTCTGTTACTCTTTTTTTCTATTTCGTGTTTTATATGTATTTTTGTAATTGGACTTTAATCCGTTAATTTATAAATAAACAAACATTTTATTTCATATAACATAGTAAAGAGTATATTTGCGGCACGTTCCAGAGTGGTACATACTCCAAGTATCGCCCTGGTGAAATTTCATTCAAAATCGAAACGTTGCTTGAAATGGCTTTTAGCCGCGTTTGGTGACCAGATCTGAATCGCCAGGTACTCCTGACCCTCCTCTTCCTCATCTCCTTCCCCTCTCCGCTACGTGGCGTAGTCTCACCGGCTCTAGACGGTTGGGAGCATATAAAAGATCGGTATAGCTCACGATGTAATCAAAAATCTTGCAGATCAAAAGACAGGCCAGAGGAAGATTGTCAAAATCCCACCGAGGTCTGTTGCCAGCCGTCGGACACCGTCACCCCGGATGGCGGGGACGCCTCGGAGGCTGCAGAGGGCCCGGCTGCCGCGGAGGCCGCGGAGTCTGGAGAGCCCCCCAGTTACGATGATTCCCAAGAAGGCGCCGTGTCCGACGCTGCCCTGAAGGCCGGAGCTGCCCCGGGCGTCGCGGCGCCCCCCCGGGCAGAAGCCTCCTGCGGCGTCGGCAACCCGGGAGGGGTGGGGAAGACGGCCGGAAGGAGTGCGGATGGCAAGCAAGCCAAGTTTGGAGAGTTTCCGTGGAATGTACAACTTCTAGAGTGAGTTTTGTTACAATAATTTTGATATGCGAAATAAATTGACATAATTCAACGGTCTATTAGGTTACATGATATATTTTATTTTAAAACAATACTGTTAAAAAGTGGTTATACGAATAAACAAAAACGGAATGGATGTATAAATGCCCTAGCCTTAGTCCTAGCCACGCTCAGGTCTGCCGATTCTGGCAAAAATCATCAAAAACTGACTACATTGCCTTAGATAGGTACCACTCTATGTACTCTAAGCGCGGGACAAGAAAAACATTCTAACAATACATTTATTTAAAATCTCAAGATTTACGTATAATCTTTGATTGGTCATAATTTAACACATCGCCATCATGTTTGATGTATTTGTATAACTACTGCAAGTATTTTAATCAACACAAATAAAGTAAATAACCTCAAAATCCGTCGATGTAAGTTATGCGACTCGATGATGTGAAGATAGTGCGGACGGAGAATATTCTCACATACTCAAAAGTGCTGCAATATTATGTGACGACTTTTCTTGACTCTTTCTCTCTCGTAGTATACGACGTAAAAACCCGGATAAAGTGATTTATCGCAAAATCGTATAGGTTGGGTAAAATATTTAGCTCTTTCTCCATGGAAAGAACATTCAAATCAAAGCCAAGGTCAATTCAAAGTTTTAGTAGAGTCATTGAGATATACAAATGGAGTAAACATTAGCGTTCAAAAGATGGGCCACTAAGTTGCGGCCAATTGGCATCTCTGAGCTTTCGTTGGCTTCAGTCGGTTACAAGCGCTTGCCGTGTGTAAATCTCCTGCGGAAACTGCAAAATGCCTACATGTACGCTAAGATACTGCACAAGTCGTTCTGGAAAAGATGGAAAAAGCAACGGTGGAACTTTTCATCAATAACTAGAGTGTTTTCATTATCAATTTTAGCGACAATCAGCTCTTTTAATGTTAATAAACTAATTCATATTTTGCCGTAAGCTATCTCTGTTGTGCTCATTCGGCCGACCGTAGTGTAAAAGAGACAGAACCGGGGCTGCCACAATCAACGCAACATATTAAAATATTTATATTGTATTTATTATTAACTTATAATATAATTCATTTATATTTTATTTCTTATTAACATTATCTCCTTGCTTGTACCAATGAATGTTGAAAATAATTTCAAATATATTTTTACACAACATACACTTTCACATAGATTAATTTAACAAAAAAACTAACCAACATCGCCGTTATTTGCATAAAAAATGTAAAGTTAGAAAAAATCTATGTATTTTTGTCACAACTAATTTTTGTTTTTAGTTATTTAATTTAAGATTCCTCCGCCCAGTTCATGAAAAAAGAGTGAAGTTTGGATCAAATTTGTTTAAAATAATCGCAGTGAAGAGTGTTAATTACCTAACAAAAATACATATATCTGATCTCTTCATTTTAGATATGTATCACAAAAAACAAGGGCGACGTTACTTAAAGAAATGTGTAATTTTGTTGCCTATTTCATGTGTTTTGTCTTGTATTATTACTAAATATATTTTTACTAAATCTCTATATACCAGTAAAAAATATAATTTTTCTATTATTTGCTCTTATCCACTTCTCTATTCATATTATTAAACCTGCAAAGCTTTTATCTAAATCTTCTGTAAACCTTCATTCAATTGGTATTTTATAACCTTATATTTAATAATTTATGTACTACATCTTTTTTGACACGGGAACTTCTTACAATTAATAATAATTAATATTTATTATCAATATAAGTAAAGGATAACAAATAATTACACCCGAAAAAAATTTTTTTTCGCAACAATTATCAATTGTAATTTTTATGTAAGATGGAATGCGGCAGCCCTAACAGATTTTGACCAACGTGGGCAATTGTCATCTGTTTTTCATAAGGGTATCACTCGGGTGATTTGTCGAATGCCTGGTTCGTTCGCGTTCGGCAACAGTCGGTCGAGATCGGCACTCCCCCGCCCCCTGCCGATTTCCTGGGTTAGAACAATATTTTAGACGAACTTTACAAGGAACGTTGACTCTATTTATATACCTCAATGAGTAGAGTCGTAAAGAATGACAAAAATCATTTAGACTGCTACCAAACATTTCAAGACCATGGCTTGAGTTAACAAGTCTCCACATTCTGGACAGTGGAGAATGATACCCGTAGTTAGTAGAGTGATGATTGAGGAACAGCAATTCATTATTTCTGTCTCGATTTGCCTCCAGCATGAACAAGGACAACGCGCACTTGTGCGGCGGCGCGCTCATCTACCCGGATTTCGTGGTGACGGCCGCCCACTGCCTGCTGGGCGGGGCGGGGGGCGGCCCGCCCCGCCTGCTGGCGCGCGCCGGCGAGTGGGACCGCGGCGCGGAGGACGAGGACCTGCCGCACCAGGACAGGGAGGTGGTCGTCAACGCCACCCACGAGGACTTCGTGCCGCGTGAGTTGGCGGTGGATCGAGGGTGGAGGGAACAAGGAGGGGAGAGGCGCTGGCGGAATTGCTGGAACATAATTTTTTTTTTGTTGACAACCGAATAGGGCACCCGGGTACCCTTTCAGTCACGTGAAGGTTAAAAACGATAAACATTCCCGGGTTACGAATAGCCCTCACCATAGTGTAGAATACGCACCTTCTCCTCACACCCTTCTCCTCTCCCCCGCTACCTTCTACCTCACAACATCTCAATCGGGGAAACTATAGTCTCACTGGCTCCAGACGGTTGGGACTCTTGTACGGTAGCAACATCTCCACACTATGATGAGGGCTATTCGTAACGCGTGAATATTAATCGTTTTTAACCTTTATGTGACTAAAAGGGTACCCGGGTACCCTTTTCGGTTTTCAACATATTTTTTTGTAATGTTCCAGTAAGTCTAACCGGCTGAAACTTCCTGACTTCTCCACAATAGTGAAAATGAACAATTGAACACAATCGTTGGATGTGTAGAGGGTGGTATGGTAGCTGAAAATGCATAAGTATAATTTACAACTTCTGATGACTGAAAGAGTACCCGGGTACCCTCGTGTGTTTTATATGGAATTTGAAGCTTGTCTGTATTTATTAATCATTTTATCTTATTTTAAATGATAAATATGATGTTCTGTTGTGTTCAAAGTACATCACCTTTATCCTTAATACTATTTTTAACCGACTATTTAATTAAAAACCTCAATAAAATATGGTACTGGGTGAAATTCCCACCCACTTCCCCAAGACTTGAACTGAGTCGAAATTTATTACGTCACAAAAGTGGTCCAGCAAATGATATACTGTAAAAAAAACCTTCATATCAATTTTAAAAGGCGTAATTTTATTCAATCACATAAGGGTAAAAATAATTCGCGCTGAATTTCAGAGGGGCTCTTCTACGATATCGCTCTGCTGCGGGTGGCGCGCCCCTTCACGCTGGGGCCCCACGTGGGGGTGGTGTGCCTGCCGCTGCAGCGCGACACCGGGACGCCGCTGCACTCCACCCCCTGCGTCTCCACTGGCTGGGGCAAGGAGGCTGCGGACCAGGAGCTGAACGACGTCCTCAAGAAGGTACAAAAAACGCGAGGGGGCCTAGTCGACACTGTGATAATCAATGACGTTATATATATAGACACGTTATCGCCTTAGAATATCAACACAAAATGTGGCAAGTAACAAACCTTAGAGTATTAATATACATAGAGATCTACCTATCCAAGGCAGTGTAGTCAGTTTTTTTTATGGATTTTGCCTGACTATTCTGAACAAGTGTGACTAGGGTTTTGATAGACACACCTTTTTAACAAACAAAAAATATAGGACATAACCTCAAAAAGCGTTCGCATAACAAAACGATATAAAAAAATACAATTAAATGATTTATATATTCAAAATATCTTACAAAACGAATAGCATAACGTTTGTTTAAATAATAATGAAAGTTTACAGTTAATATAATGTATTTATATACTTAGTAATTCGATAATCCTAACGCGCTGTCAAAACTTAAGCGAAGTGGGCGGAGTCGCCGGAGACGCGGGAGAAGGAAAACATCCTCACAATACCTAAAAGCGGTGTGATATTTTGCGAAATTTTTGTTGTCTCTTTCTTTCTCATGGTGTACGACGTAGAAACCTGGAGAAAGTGATTTATTGCAAATTCGTATAGGTTGGATAAAAAAAAATAGCTCTCTCTCTCTCCATATATTCTTACTCCAAGGAACAAACACACTTACGTTACCAGTAAATTCATCATTCAAATATCGGTCATGTATCATCTTGTATGACAAAGATAGACATTCATATAATATGTGTGTATGAACGAAACAGATGTAGGATCGGAATGCTCTGGTAAAAATGAGATATCACTTCGCTTACGCGAAGACGTCATTATGTTGGTCAACAATGGAGATAGTTGTGCTGTCTAAAATAATAAGTAATTTCCGCGTACTTAGAAATGAAATGTTATTTCTCGGCTTTTAGCAGACTATGCAGTGTAATTGGAACACTTTCTCGTCACGCACGAGGGCATTTTGGCACTTATTTTTTTAACTTGATTAGATATAGTAAACGACCTCAAGCGACGCGTGACAGTTTAGTACTAAATCGGCTTAAACACCGAGCACACCAACTAGCGTGATTGTTGCTTGCCACTTTGAGAGCGCTACAACGTGTCTATATTTGTATCGTATTGTATACATAGGCCCTTGAGGTTATTTTCCCACAAAAACGGCGCTATAAAAGTTATCCATTTATTATTATTATTATTAATTCAGTGATTTGCCCATTTTTATTTTTTGACGTTCGAACGGTCCCAGTTAAACGCTGATTGTCGGTTCGTTTCAACTTTTGAACAAATCGCGATCGGCCCGAAAGCATTGCGGTCATGTTGTTACGCTCGTCACCTGATCAAAAGCCTAAACGGGCCGAGAATCGACAGTAACGAGTTATTTAAATAAAAAACAAAATGGCATTAATCTTTGAACTGTGACCATTTTAAACGTGAACGCGCCAGCGTGACAGTCCACAACAAAGCTCTGAGTTCTGGTTCCAACCCTGACGAGGGCAGAAGAGGAACTGAGGAGGGAGTATGAGGTTAGACCGCACTCCCCGGCAAATGAATGACATGTCCCAGAGCTCATGGCAAACCACTAACGACATAATATGTCAGTCGTCACCGACCAAAGCATTATTGGTTTACAGCTTTGGAGTAACAATATATGGAGAGAGAGCTAATTCTTTTTACCCAACCTTACCCAATCACTTTCTCCGGGTTTTTTCTTCGTACACCGTGAGAAAAAAAAAAAAGAGACAACATTATTTCACAAATTATCACACCGCTTTAAAGTATTGCAAGAATGTTCTTCGTGTCCCGCGTCTCCGTTGACTCCGCCCACACGTTTTGATATTCGACATAAATTGACATAGCTCAACGGTTTTTTAGGTTATATGCTATATTTTTGTTTATAACAATACTGCGAAAAAGTAGTCATACGAATAAACAAAAACATTATGTTGACATGTGATATAAAAACATTTATAAATACCCTAGCCCTAGTCCCGGCCACGCCCAGGTCTAGCCGAGTCCGACAAACCTTGTAAAAACTGACTACAGCTCTCTCTCTACAGCGCTCTCTCTTGTATATTATTGCTCTGAGAGTAAGACGGTATGTCGACATGTGTTATGAATGCATGTATAAATACCCTAGCTCTAGTCCTAGCCAAGCCCAGGTCTAGCCGAGTCCGGCAAACCTTGTAAAAACTGACTACAGCTCTCTCTCTACAGCGCTCTCTCTTGTATATTATTGCTCTGAGAGTAAGACGGTATGTTGACACGTGCTATGAATGGATGTATAAATATCCTAGCTCTAGTCCTGGCCACGCCCAGATCTAGCCGAGTATGGCAAAACTCATGAATACTGACTACAGCAGAGCTCCTTCTTGTATATTATTCCTCTGAGATTTCATCCCTTTATATGATAAGCTATTTTGTGTGTTGGCTTTATTCTTCTCTGGTAGTCTAATTTTTTTGCATGCCCTTGTATAATATTTGTGAATATCAACATTGTAGTAAAATAATTATATAAAAAAATAATTTAGCTCTACCAGATGAAAAAAACTGTACCAAGGTATACTTACAGTGTGATATTGACGTGTTAAATATATCAACGACATCGGAGTATGTATTTCCCAGCTGTTGCATTCGTCGCATAGGCGTGTTAAATTATTGTGAGGTTGAAGCAGAATTGTTACAATAGTATGGCAGGTACTGCCTTGTAACCTTGATGAATTAAATAATGTAGATACGTTGCTGAGACAACGCGCGTGACTGCGCGAAACTAAGTCGACGTGGCACACCTGAGATTCACTGCGTTTAGTCTCGCACAAACATTCGTTTGACGAACAAGCTGTCACCAGCTGCCACAAACGCATCGCTGCAAGCTCTTTTCTGAGATAAAATGCCTTCCTGTGCCTTTGACAAGGGTAAAAATCATTCGGGACCAAAAAACGAATCTCATGGAGTTTCTTTTCATGCGAAGTACACACAAATCACTTATTATTTCAATTAATACAATTATTCACACACAAAATGTATAAGTGAGATAGCGAATGCCGAAATACATAAGTGTGTGGAAGACAACCTAGCGACAGTACACGAGTACGTCGCATGCTACTTCGCTCGTAAGTTCGTTAGGGAAGAGGGGGCTTGTAACGCGGATAATGTAACGCGGGACGTTCATATAGCTATCTCATTCATACACAAATATTCTGCTTGGTATGGCTATCCTTTTCATGCTTTATGAGAAATCAGAGCGTGCCAAATTTATCGTTCAATTTGATGAATATGACTTGTCTTGTATTTTATGTCTATGCTTGTAACCGTCAATTTTGCTATACAGCAAAGGCGAGTGTGGTAGCGAGATTGATAACAGTTGTGATGTTTCCAGGTGGAGCTGCCCATAGTGGACGAGTTGCGCTGCACCAAGCGCCTGCGCAAGACGTCGCTGGGCAGCCTGTACAACCTGCACCACAGCTTCCTGTGCGCCGGCGGGGCCGGGAGGGACAACTGCGAGGGAGACGGGGGCGCGCCCCTCGTGTGCCCCATGCCCGTCAGTGCCATCCATTACTCTCTGCGCGTCTCCATTACTATCGTCTCCACAGTTTGCTCGTCCATACCGCTGCAACTGGCCATCGTTCTCGTGATTTATCGTTTCTGTTTTCACCTGTCCGATCCTACATCTATTTCGTTCACACACACATATTCTATGAATGTCTATCTTTGTCACACTCGATGATACATGACCGATATTTGAATGATGAATTTACTGGTAACATCAGTGTGTTTGTTACTCGAGTAAGAATATATTTGAAGAGAGAGCTAAATATTTTTACCCAACTTATACAATTTTGCGATAAATCACTTTCTCCGGGTTTTCACGTCGCAAACTGTGAGAGCGAAAGAGACAAGATAAGTCGTTACATAATATCGCGTCACTTTTAGGTATGCACGCATGTTTTCCGTCTCCCGCGCCTCTGGCGACTCCGCCCACTGCGTTTTGTCATGCGACATAACTCAACGGTTTTTGAGATTATTTGCTATATTTTTGTTTACAACAATCCTGTGAAAAGGTGGTTATACAGATAAACGCTAATAGGCTATCCAACATCATATGAAATATCTTTGTCGCTTTCTATCGAGTCAGTGTAAAATCAACCGTCCTGACTACACTGACCTATCCAACGATGCGACTGGAAATAACTTGAGTGAATTTCAGGGTTACCCGGGCCGCTCCATGCTGTCCGGCATCGTGTCCTGGAGCAACTCCTGCCGGGGCCGCCGGGTGCCCGGGGTCTACACCCACGTCCACGAGCTCTCCAAGTGGGTCACGGACACTGTCTTAGCCTTCGACGGAATCGACGATTTGGACGTCGACGGATATCAATTCGAATAGACAGTCATTGATATTACTTGACGATGACTTTGATGTGCAGTTGGTTGAAGCAGACGGGAACAAATTGCGCAGCCAAAATTACACAGCTAAAATTATACAGTCAAAAGTAAACAGTCCCAATTACACAGCCAAAAGTACACAACTATAATTATACAGTCAAAAGTAAATTACCCCAATTGCGCATCTAAAATCACACAACTAAAATTATACAGTCAAAAGAAAATATCCAAAATTACACAGCTCAAATTATACAGTCAAAAGTAAACAGCCTCAATAGCGCAGCCAAAATTACACAGCTAAAATTATACAGTCAAAAGTAAACAGTCCCAATTACACAGCCAAAATTACAAAGTTTAAATTATACAGTCAAAAGTAAACGGCCAATTATACAGCCGAAATTACACAGATTAAATTATACACTCATCAGTAAACAGCCCCAATTGTGCATCCAAAATCACACAGCTAAAATTATACAGTCAAAAGTAAGCGGCCAATTACACATATAAAATTCTACAGTCAAAAGTAAACAACCCCAATTGCGCAGTCAAAATTACACAGCTAAAATAATACAGTCAAAAGTCAACAGCCCCAATTACAGAGCCAAAATTACACAGCTAAAATAATACAGTCAAAAGTAAACAGCCCCAATTGCGCAATCAAAATTACACAGCTAAAATAATACAGTCAAAAGTAAACAGCCCCAATTACAGAGCCAAAATTACACAGCTAAAATAATACAGTCAAAAGTAAACAGCCCCAATTGCGCAACCAAAATTACACAGCTAAAATAATACAGTCAAAAGTAAACAGCCCCAATTGCGCAATCAAAATTACACAGCTAAAATAATACAGTCAAAAGTAAACAGCCCCAATTACAGAGCCAAAATTACACAGCTAAAATTATTCAGTCAAATGTAATCAAACAAAGTTATACAGAAATTTTACCCAAACAACACATTCATAAAGTGTGTGTATTGGTGCTTATATATACGAGTACACTTCCTACAGTGATTTCCTTACCAAACTTCACTGAAAAACAGATTTTTGTGTTGCGAACGCCTTATCTTAAAAAGATTTGACCCAAACAACAAATATTTCATATTGTGTGTATTGGTGCATAAATATATATGGTATATATATATACATTTTCCACAGCGGTTTCTTTGTGAAACGTCACTGAGAAACATCATTTAATCTTGTTTACGATTTCTTGCTGTATCGCAAACACATTGTACCCAAACAGCACATACTTAAGATGGTGTGTATTGGTGCACACTTACGCCCACTTATTGTCACCAGCTGAAAGAAGCCAAAGTAGGTCAAATATTAAAAATTCAAATATTTTTTACTGTCACCAATTTTTTTGTTATCATAATAAAACAATTTTTTTAAAACCACTGCAATTTTATTTCCCGAAGTTGAGAGACGTATTTAAAACTTGCCGTACGCTGGCAACGCATCTGTACGAGGTGTGTGTCCGCGTCAACTCAAACGTATTGTTGCAATGCGCACCCAAGCGTGATTTCGGCACTCTGACAAATTGCTTCGTCGCGACAGACAAAACGAATGGGTGGATAGAACGCGTTGACTGGGTATCAGCGTAACGCATTCATTACAAACGGTCCGCTATTGAACTAATGAGCTGATGAGTTAATGAGTTAATGAGTTAATGAGTTGATGAGTTGATAAGTTAATGTCCGCTTTGCCCCCGATACGATAGGAGCGCATTTGAACAATAACACCGACATTTTGTCAAAATGTAATTTTAATTTAAATTTAATTTATTATTATTTTTAATTTTGTAATTAATTAATTTATTTTTGTCACTATTATTTTATGTTTTATATCATATGTTATGTCACTATTATTTTATGTTTTATATCATATGTTATGTCGCTATTATTTTATGTTTTATATCATATGTTATGTCACTATTATTTTATGTTTTATATCATATGTTATGTCACTATTATTTTATGTTTTATATCATATGTTATGTCACTATTATTTTATGTTTTATATCATATGTTATGTCACTTATTTTATGTTTTATTATTTTATGTTTTATATCATATGTTATGTCGCTATTATTTTATGTTTTATATCATATGTTATGTCGCTATTATTTTATGTTTTATATCATATGTTATGTCGCTATTATTTTATGTTTTATATCATATGTTATGTCGCTATTATTTTATGTTTTATATCATATGTTATGTCGCTATTATTTTATGTTTTATATCATATGTTATGTCGCTATTATTTTATGTTTTATATCATATGTTATGTCACTATTATTTTATGTTTTATATCATATGTTATGTAAAAGCCCATGAGGGCGTATATAATTAAATAAATAAATATAAATTGAATAAATGTACATATAATATAATATACGTTTGCTCTAGACGGTTGGAAGCAGTTGGGACTCTTGTAAGGTATTCGCATTTTTTTAAATGTAACACAGCGTATAACTGCAAAATATTTCACTCTCAACCGTGTGGATTCATGGAATCCCCAATCGGGGTAGGTTTTGAGGCTGAAGGTAGCGGAGAGGGGAGTGAGATGGGAAAAAGAGAAGGTTGAGAAGTATCTAGCTATTCAAATCTGGTCACTAAATACGGCTCGAGTCTTTTGTTTAATTTTAAGAACGAAGAACCTGACAATATTTTAGTTCCAACTGCTCCCAATCGTTTAGAGCCATTGGGACTATGGCATCTCCAATCGGGTATGTTGTGAGGCTGAAGGTAGAGGGAATCGGAAGGAGATGGAGAAGGAGATGGGAAAGGAGATGGGGAAGGAGATGGGGAAGGAATAGGCAACATTTTCGTGTTACGAAAAACCTGACAATATTTGAAAAAATCCTACTGCCATCGCTATTAGCGGAAGACGTTGCTTGTGAGGCGATGGGGGACTTGGCCAGCAGAGGAATTGAACCCACGACGTCCGGGCGAGTATCCGATGCGTTTTTACACTCAGCTGCCGACCGGTCAACAAATAAATAAAGCAGAGATAATACGAAGAGAGAGAGCTAAATGTTTTTACCCAACCTATACAAATTCACGATAAATTACTTTCTCCGGGTTTTCGTGTCGTAAGCCGTGAGAGAGAAAGAGACAAGACAAGTTGTTACGTAATATTGCACCATTTTTAGGTGTGTAAACGTATTTTCCGTCTCCGGCGACTCGGCCCACTACGTTTTGTTATGCGACATAACTCAACGGTTTTTGAGGTTACATCCTAAATTCTTGTTGATAACAACTAACTAACTAACCTACCATCACGCCGTTTCTCCCGCAGGGGTAGGCAGAGAGGACGGACCGCCATACAACACACTCTGTCTTGGCACACACTCCTTGCTCGAATTTACATTCATACATCGTCTCATACATACTCTTCTGTTATTCTGACTCTTCACATGACCCGATTAAAGTATTTGATTCACTTGATCGCACCATGTCTTTGAGCGTCCTCGACTTCTTCTTCCATTCACTTTCGCATCATATATTCTTTTCACACTCCTTTCTTTGTTTATTCGCTCTACATGCCCAAGCCATCTAAGCGTCCCTTTCTCGATCCTATTCATTACGCTCACATCAGATTGCATTCTATCCGGATATCCTGTGTACACAATACTGTGAAAAAGTGGTTATGCAAATAAACGCCATATTATGTCGACATGCGCTACTAGTGGATGTAAAAAGGTCAATTAAAACCCTTGACACGCCCGAGTCAGGAAATAAAAACAAAAACTGACTACACAAGGATTCCCTCCTAGTATGTTGACCGAATACGGCCGCCGCGCCATTGAGCGGCTGGCACAAACCGCAACAGCCGCGAGGCGCCAATCGAACCTACCGCACAGCCAACAAAACTCAAAGAACGCTTCGGGAACTGCTAGTTCTTTATAATGAACCCTTCAATTGAAGCGCCACCGAATATTCAGAGATAAAGGTGGCCCAAGCTATATATAAGCCCATTAGAAGCGGCCGTTTGAGGTCTGCATACTAAAGAAGCGCCATCTAAGAGGGAGATGTAAAAATATAACAATTATTATAAATAAATATTTTTGTTGTTGTTTTAAAACTTTAAAAAATGAGAATTGGACAATTATTCCTAAAACCATTTTTTTTTTTACGTGACATTATATATAATACCGCACAAGAGTCTCAACTGCTCCCAACCGTCTAGAGCCAGTGAGACTATGGCGTCCCCAATCGGGGTATGTTGTGCGGCTGAAGGTAGTGCGGAGAAGAAGGAGATGAGGAAGGGGAAGGTTGGGATGTACCTGGCTATGCAGATCTGGTCACCGAACACGGCTAAAGCCATTTCAAGCAACGTTTCAATTTTGAATGGTCGTCTGTCACCAGGACAATACTGAGAGTATCTACCACTCTGGAACGTGCCGCAAATACATTATATTTTATTTTATGTTAGTTAAATGTGTTACGACCACAGAGTATATAGAGTGGTACCTATCCAAGGCAGTGTAGTCAGTTTTCGATGATTTTTACCTGACTCAGCGGACCTGGGCGTGGCTAAAACTAAGGCTAGGGTATTTATACATCCATTAATATCACATATGGACGTAATGTTTTTGTTTATTCGTATAACCACTTTATCACAGTATTGTTATCAACAAAAATAAAGCATCTAACCAAAAAAGTTGCTTGAAATGGCTTTAGCCGCGTTTGGTGACCAGATCTGAATAGCCAGGCACCTTCGAACCTTCCCCTTCCTCATCTCCTTCCCCTACCCACTATCTTCAGCCTCACAACATACCCCTATTGGGGATGCCATAGTCTCACTGGCTCTAGACCGTCGGGATCAGTTGAGACCCTTGTGCGGATTTCACGTAAAAAATATATATACATGGCCTGTTGTCCAAAAAATGGATCAAAGAATAAAATCCATGATTTGTTTTTCCACAACTCCAGGACGCTCATCGTCATTAACATCTTCTCGGCCTTCTGTAAAGCGCTTGTACCACTTATAAACACTTTTCTGAGACAAAGTAGACTCGCCGAATGCCACAGTCAACATTTTAAGTGCGTCGGAGCACTTTATTCCATTTTTAACGCAAAATTTAATACATATTCTTTGATCCATTTATTTTCAAGAGTAAAAAATCGAAGAACACACAAAAACGTGACTAACCTTTCCAGTTGTCAAAAACAAACCACTAATCCAAAATGGCTGATAATGCTAACATATGATAAACATATGTGTACCAACATAATAACAACAACAAAAAAATCGATAATCGAATGTACACAGCCCGCGAAAATTCAAAAATCACCTTTTCTTTTGAACAGGCCTCGTATATATTTATATATATTATTACTCCAAGGTATGGACGTCGCGACCGGAACTACCGACCACAAGAAATGAATGAAGTTTGAACTGCCGCGAATTGAAGTAGTTCTTTGTAGCAGTCCGCACGCAGCGGACACGACGCTAGTGGCGCCAATACTCCGCGACCGTCGGCAGAGTGAGGTCGTGCGCCATCTTGCTTCGAAATACTAGTTGTTCCTGTCCCCGCCGACAGCAGACCGAGAAGGTAAATGATTTTTTCTTATTCAGGGTCACTCGCGCATCCCGTTAAGGGTCGGCTCAGCACTTTAAAATAGACACTTTTTGTCTTTCTAATACAAGCAATACTACAAATGATTAATTTGTTTATTTTTTTATGGGTAGTTAGAAAAATGTCTGACGTTTCCAGTGAATACAATTATTAAACACGAATCTTTTAAATTATTTATGAAAATTATACCAACATTTTAGGTAAATCGTTGAATAATGCACATTTTACTGACATTTTAGTATGTTTTTCGTAGAATTTAAAGGAGTTGTGTAATTGTATTCACTAAAATATTCTTTCTTATGCATATTTTGTCCTATTTTTGTCATTGCTACATTTAATATGATGTGTTTGCGGTTTTTCTCTGTTGTTCTTTTTTTCCCTTTTCGTGTAATGTACGTTTTTGTGATTGGACTTTAGTCCGTTAATTAATAAATAAATTTACAAATAGAAGATAACCGGTAATTTCTTATCCAGGGTCACTCGTGCATCTCGTTTAGGGTCAGCACCCAAAAATAGACACTTTTTGTCATACAAGTAATACTATAAATTATTCTTTTGTTAATTTTTTATGGGTAGTTAGAAAAATGTCTGATGTTTCGAGTGAATGCAATAATTAAACAGAAATATTTTACATTCTTTATGAAAAGGCTACCAACATTTTAGTGTGTTTTTTTAAGAATTTGTATTCACTAAAATGTTTTTTCTAATTATTTATATTTTGTCCTATTTTTGTAATTGCTTCATTCAATATTTATTTATTACTTATTTATAAATTAACGGACTAAAGTCCAATTACAAAAAATACATATAAAACACGAAATGGAAAAAAGAGCAACAGAGAAGGAATGGCATATATAATAATAAATGAAGCGATGACAAAAATTGGGCAAAATAAACATAAGAGAGAACATTCAAGCCATGGTCTAGTCAAAGTTTTGGTAGAGTCGTAAAGAATGACAAAAATCATTTAGACTGCTACCAAAAATTTCAAGACCATGGCTTGAGTTAACAAGTCTCGACATTTTGGACAGTGGAGAATTATACCCATAATTAATATTATGTATGTGCTGTTATTTCTCTGTGGCTCTTTTTTCCCATTTCATATTTTGTATTTTTTTTTTTTGTAATTATACTTAAGTCCGTTAATTTATAAATACACATTAGAAATTTTTCTAACTACTTGTAGTAAATTTTCAAATACGCCATTTGTAGGATTGCTTTTATTATAATGCTAAAGTGTAACGTTTAGTGTCATTTTTGAGTGGCGACCCTTAAGTCTTCCACCTTATACAGCTTACGATCGATGTCCTGGTCGACGAATGCGGGTTCAATTCCCGTTCGCCTCAGTCCTCCATCATTGCACAAACAAAAAATCCCCCAGCAATGACGGAGAAAGGAGGAATTTAAGTAGAATGTCGGCTAATTCACGTTGTAGACTGAGAATGTTTATTTTCAAGACTTTGAGACGGATGTGCGGTAAAACCATGTACGACCGTATTACAAATGTGGATATCCGGAGAGAATGCAAGGCTGACGTGAGCGTAATGGACAGGATCAAGAAAGGGACGCTTAGATGGTTTGGGCATGTAGAGCGAATGAACGAAGAAAGGAGTGTGAAAAGAATATATGATGCGAAAGTGAATGGAAGAAGAAGTCGAGGACGCCCGAGAAAGACATGGCACGATCAAGTAAATCAAATACTCGAATCGGGTCATGTGAAGAGTCAGAATAACAGAAGAGTATGTATGAGACGATGTATGAATGTAAATGAAGCAAGAAGTGTGTGTTGAGACAGAGTTGTATGGCGGTCCGTCCTCTCTGCCTACCCCTGCGGGGAAACGGCGTGATGGTTGGTTAGTTAGTTAGTTCAGCGCGGGGGTAAACTGTGCGCCTAAATCTTAGGTTAAGATGAAATATTTCCAACATTGCCAGTCGGTCCTCCGAGATGTTCTTTATAAGGAATTTGATAAGATTTTATGATGCATTTTTTTTTTATTTATACATCCTTGATCGAGGCGTAGATTGCGATTCTTGTACAAGTTGTTGATCGCTGGTGCGGAGGGCGGCCGGCACCTTCTTCGTTTACGCGTTTACTCTCGAAAATCCCGCTTTACGGCCTCCGTGGTCGAGCGGTTAAAGGCTGATTCACACCAACGTCCGGTTCCGCTCAGTGCCGATATTGTTCCGCAAGAAAACTTATTGATATGGTATGAATATCAATCAAGGAGTATGTGCCAAGACAAATTTGTGTGGCAGTATATCCTTCTGCCCACCCTTGTGATATTTAACTACTTATTTAGTTAAATAATTATTTTTAAACTAAAAATACACCAACGCAGATTTTTTTTTTTTTTTATTTTTTAAAAAATATTATTTAGTGATAAAAATGTTATTTAAAAAAAAAAAATCTAAAAAAAAAGAAATCTAAGTATTTTTTTACACTTCAAAATAATTATTTAACTAAATAAGTAGTTAAATATCACAAGGGTGGGCAGAAGGATATACTGCCACACAAATTTGTCTTGGCACATACTCCTTGATTGATATTCATACCATATCAATAAGTTTTCTTGCGGAACAATATCGGCACTGAGCGGAACCGGACGTTGGTGTGAATCAGGCTTTATTCTCGAAAATCCCGCTTTACGGCCTCCGTGGTCGAGCGGTCAACTCGCCAGACTAGGAATCCAGAGGTCGCGGATTGATTCATGAACAAGTCGCGTCACAATTAATACGATATAATAATATACTAATGGTGGTAATAAGAAGCATCATTACCAGTATTACCACCACTCAGAATCGAAACGGTGCTTGAAATGGCTTTAGACGAGTTTTATGATCAGATCTGAATAGCCGGGTACTTACCAACCTTCCTCTTCCCCTTCTCCTTACCTTCCCCTCTACCTTCAGCCCCACAACATACCCCTATCAAGGATGGACTGGCTCAAGACGGTTTGGAGCAATAAAAAAATAAAAAAATAACGTTTTAATTTTGAAGCAGCAAAAATTCCTAGCAATGTGTTCTGGTGTTGTGAAATTTGCATACTAGCCAATAAAAAAGACGGTTTGGAGCAATAAAAAATAAAAAAATGATTTTTTTTACGTTTTAATTTTGAAGCAGCAAAAATTCCTAGCAATGTGTTCTGGTGTTGTGAAATTTGCACAAATTTGTATCTCGCATCAAGTTTTTTAGCGTTCGAATGTCCAACTGACGTATGTTTCATATCTTGATATGAATAAATTTAAGCCGATGTCTGATATATTCCACCAGGCCTACAGTTCGCCATTTTTATTTTGTTTTCTTTGAATACCGCGGGAGATTCCTAACCGTGCAGAGCCAGTGTGGCTATGGCGTGCCGGATTAGGGCGTGTTGTGAGGCTGGAGGAGGCGGAGAGGGGGAAGAGACGGGGAAGAGGAGGTCGAGAAGTATCTGGATATTCAGATCTGGTCAGCAAACAAGCCGTTTCAAGCGACACGTTTCGATTCTGAACGGTGGTCTTTCACCAGGGCGATACTTAGTTTGTCTCTTTTAATTATTTTTCTATGAATACCGCACAAGAGTCTCAACTGCTCCCAACCGTCTAGAGCCAGTGAGACAGTGGCATCCCCAAATAGGGCATGTTGTGAGGCTAAAGGTAGTGGGGAGGGGAAGGAGATAGGAAGACGAAGGTTGGGAAGCACCTGGCTATTCAGATCTGGTCACCAAACTCGGCTAAAGCCATTTCAAGCAACAGTGTTTCGATTCTGAATGGTGGTCTTTCACCGGGGCGATACTTAGAGTATCTACCACTCTGGCACTCTACGATTGTTTTTTTAAGTACTCGAGTATTTTTTATTTGTTCTGTTGTTGAGCTGAGATGACATCACTGCTTCATGGCCGTTGGTAATTAGTGATTTTCGACACGTTCAAATACTTGGAATAAGAATATACATGGAGAGGTATCTTTGCGAAACAGTGTAGTCAGTATTGTTGGCTTTATACTGACTCCATAGAAGGAGACAAAGATTTATTAAAAGATGTTGGATAGCCTATTAGTTACTACCCACATGGAATTCAGACATTTTTAATAAACACATTTGAACACGTTAAACAAAACAATATCAATACACCATTAAAATGATTTATAAACTCATAATATCACACAAACACTAATAACAGAAGGTTTGCCTAAATAATGGCGGAAGCTTTTTGTTGATTTTACGTCTTTATATCATTCAAAATGTGAAAATTCTAAATTTCGGTCAAAAATATTTAAAACTGTTGAAATACCTCTGAAAAGTGACGTTTTATAATCTTAGTTTGGTCTTATTTGAACATTCACGCATAGCACATATCACCGTCATGTTTGATTTATTTGTATAACCACTGCAAGTATTTTAATCAACACAAATATAGGAAATAACCTCAAAATCTGTTGAAGTCAGTTAAACAACTTGATAATGTAGATACTTCAATAGTACACAACTGCTGACCTTGTACAAATCGCAAGTACGCCCCACTGTTGAATTTGGCAGCCACCTCTGGTCTGGAGCCCCTAAATACCTGAAAAAAACCCTTGACTCTGTGCAGAAACGGGCGGCCCGTTTGATAGATTCTCCTATCTTAACAAACGGATTGCAAACTTTGGAGCACAGACGTCAGGTGGGAACGCTGTCCTTGTTCTACAGGTATTTCAATGGAAGATGCTCCGAGGAACTTGCGTCATTGATCCCTTCGGCACCGGTGCACAGTCGGGAAACTCGCCAAACGCACGCCCAACATTTGTACACGGTTGACATTCAATACATGAGAACGGGTCGCTTTTACGACTCGTTCTTATGTTCAACAGCTCGGCTATGGAACGATTTGCCGGCCTCTGTGTTTCCTCCCTCCTTCAACATGGGCCTCTTCAAGACCCAAGTTCACTCCTTCCTTTCCTCATAAAAACCCTCCACACAGCATCCCCAAAGATGACATAGGCCCTGAGGGAAATTGTTTTCCTCAAGGCCTCCTGTGTGGAGTTATTGTAAAAAAAAAAAAAAATGCGAAGTTAGCGCGGACGGAGAACATTCTTCTGTGCGATATTATGTAAAGACTTTTCTTGTCTCTTTCTCTCTCATGGAATACGACGTAAAAACCCGGAGAAAGTGATTAAGTAAAAATATTCAGCTGTACCTCCGATGGATGTAAAAAGGTGTGTCCATGAAAACCCTAGCCACGTCCGAGTCAGGAAAAAATCAACAATTCTGACTACACCGTTTCGCAAAGCCATCCCTCCTGGTATATATTATTGCTCTGATGTGTAAAAAATAATATTTTCTCCAGGTATCATGAAAATGAGTATGGTTTTTAAGCGGAGTGATATTTTGCGAAATTTTTGTTGTCTCTTTCTCTCTCATGGTATACGACGTAAAAACGCGGAGAAAGTGATTTATCAAACTAAAATATCTAACACACTTTTTTCAAATGTTCTAAATTGGTTTCTCCAATTTTTAAGGGCTTGCAAATATCTAAACCAAGTATTAATTGTTAATTAAAATTACAAGAAGGTAACCGAAATT
This sequence comes from Drusus annulatus, assembly GCA_022651775.1. Taxonomy (NCBI): domain Eukaryota; kingdom Metazoa; phylum Arthropoda; class Insecta; order Trichoptera; family Limnephilidae; genus Drusus; species Drusus annulatus. The sequence continues at coordinate 139,174 of JAGWCC010000529.1, read as the reverse complement.
CAGTTAACACGGATTTCCGGGTGGACGTGGTAATAATTTTATCGTGGAAACCCTTTGCTGTATATTAATTAATTCAATTTTTAAAAAAATCTTTAAAAAACAGAATTTCACATTGAAAAATTTTCATTTCACTTCAAGTTTTGACAGCGTGTTAGGATTATCGAAATATTAAGTACATAAATCTTAGATTAATTAAATAATGTAGATACGTTACTGAGACAACGCGCGTGACTGCACTTAACTAAGCCAACGTGGCATACCTGAGATTTACTGCGTTTAGTCTCGCACAAACATTCGTTTGACAAACAAGCTGTCACCAGCTGCCACAAACGCATCGCTGTGAGCTCTTTTCTGAGATAAAATGCCTTCCTGCGCTTTTGACAAGTGTAAAAATCATTCGGGACCAAAAAACAAATCTCACGGAGTTTCTTTTCATGCGAAGTACACACAAATCACTTATTATTTCAATTAATGCAATTATTCACATAGCAAATGGTATAAGTGAGATAGCGAATGCAGAAATACATAAGTGTGTGGAAGACAACCTAGCGACAGTACACGAGTACGTCGCATGCTACTTCGCTCGTAAGTTCGTTGGGGGAGAGGGGGCTTGTAACGCGGAGAATATAACGCGGGACGTTCATATAGCTATCTCATTCATACACACATATTCTGCTTGGTATGGCTATCCTTTTCATGCTTTCAGAGCATGCCATATTTATCGTTCAATTTGTATGAATATGACGTGTCTTGTACTTTATGTCTTTGATATAAAGACATAATATTAACTTTAAACTTCCATTATTATGTAAGCAAACGTAATGCTATTTATTTTGTAAGATATTCTGAATCTACAAATCATTTAATAGCGTTTTTGATATCGTTTTGTTATGCGAACGCTTTTCGAGGTTATGTGCTATATTTGTTTGTTTGTAAAAAAGGTGTCTATGAAAACCATAGCCACGCCTGTTCAGAGTAGTCAGGCAAAAAACATCAATACTGACTACACGGCCTTGGATAGGTAGGTCTCTATGTACATTAATACTCTAAGACCTGCACAGTGTGGAATCCTTGAAGGAACAATATATGGAGGGATAGCTAATTTGTTTTACCCAACCCATCCGAAATTGTAATAAATCACTGTTTCCGTGTTTTTACATCGTACACCATGAGAGAGAAAGAGACAACAAATTTCTTGGACGGCTTCTATATACTGTCGTAATGTTCTTAAGCTGGTTATTTTCGCTGGTTAACTGCGGGACTCCGCCCACATTTTATATTTTGCCACTAAACTTGACACAACTAAACGGTTTTTTAGGTTAGATGCTATATTTTTGTTGATAAAAATACTGTGAAAAAGTGGCTATACGAATAAACAAAAACATTATGTCGACATGTGCTGTGAATGGATATACAAATACCGTAGCCCCAGTCTTAGCCACGCCCTTTTCCAACCGAGTCAGTTACTTCAAGGAAAAAGCTAGTAAATACTGACTACAGATCGATCTACAGCTATACCTCTTGTATATTATTGCTCTAAGGTGGAATCCGGCCCTGCGTACGAAAACAAATAGGTGTCCTCGGGCAAACCGGTTTTAGTAATTGATAAAAATAAGTCCGTACCAATCAGCAGAGTGATTATTGCATATTTGTTTCGACGATTTGTGAATATCGAAGTAAAAATAATTCATTGATATACGTAACGCGATTAGATTCAACGTGACGCATCGAGTGGTAGATACTCCGAGTATCGCCCCTGGTGAAAGACCACCATTCAGAATCGAAACGTTGCTTGAAATGGCTTTAGCCGTGTTTGGTGACCGGATCTGAACAGCCAGGCGCTTTTCCACCTCACTCTTCTCCGTCTCCTTCCCTTCTCCATTTTTTATTTACTAATAATATATAGAGATTACCGCACAAAAGTCCCAACTGCTCCCAAAAATTGAGACTATGGCATCCCCAATTGGGGTATGTTGTGAGGCTGACGCTAGCGGGAAGGGAAGGAGACGGGGAAGGTTGGGAAGTACCTGGCTATTCAGGTCTGGTCACCAAACACGGCTAAAGCCATTTCGAGCAGCGTTTCGAGCATCTACCACTCTGTACTAAATCTACTTAATATTATTTTTATGTGAATTAAATGCGTTATGACACATATTGACTAAATAAAAGTTATTCGCGCACGCCGAGCTTGAACCCGCTTCCTTTAGATTCGTAGTCGAGCGTCTTACTGCCCGACCGCGGAGGCCGTCAAAGACCACCCTGGAGAAAAACCACCATTCAGAATCGAAGCACTGCTTGAAATGGCTTTAGCCGTGTTTGGTGACCAGATCTGAATAGCCAGGTACTTTCCGACCTTTCTCTTCCCCATCTCCGCCCCCTTCGGGTTGCTTCAGCCTCACAACATGCCCCGATCGGGGACGCCATGGTCTCTAGATGGATGGGACTCGAAAAGATTTTAAAATTTAGGAATTCTTTCTCGAACAAATAATCAATTTAATTTGCCTGTTTGGGGCCTAGGAGCAGAAACGTCTTATGTACGGTATTACACTTCTAGAGATTGTTTGTTCGGTGCTTTTAATGTTATTAAAGCGTCGGGAAACAAAAACAAAAAAAAAAATTGTATAATGGTGTCCGGAATAATCTGCACCTGAAAAATATGTGCACGGAGTTTCCAATGTGCGGGATCACGATGTGCGGAATGATCTGTGCGCAATGTTCGTGTACGGAATTAAGGCTGATTCATACCAACGTCCGGTTCCGCTCAGTGCCGATATTATTCCGCAAGAAAACTTATTGATATGGTATCAATATCAATCAAGGAGTATGTGCCAAGACAAAGTTGTGTGGCAGTATATCCTTCTGCCCACCCTTGTGATATTTAACTACTTATTTAGTTAAATAATTATTTTGAAGTGTAAAAAACTTACATTGCAGATTTTTTTTTATTAAAAACCATTTTTTATCAATAAATAATATTTTTAATATTTAATAAATGATATTTAGTTATAAAAAAATGGTTTTTAAGTAGTTAAATATCACAAGGGTGTACAGAAGGATATACTGCCACACAACTTTGTCTTGGCACATACTCCTTGATCGATATTCATACCATACAAATAAGCTCTCATGCGAGACAATATCGTCACTGAGCGGATCCGGACGTTAGTGTGAATCCAGCTTTATCCGAGCGTCGAATTTCACGTGTAATTGACAGACAGCATTCAAAATTTAAAAAATCAATGTCCCATCCACTGATCGGATAATCTCTAGCAGTAATCCGCCAGTTGAATGGGACTTTTCTTCTCATAGGCCCCAGACAGGCTAATGATTGCCTGATCAGCGAAGATTTTTGAATGTATTTGATCAATTTCTCCCGAGAGAGATAAAATCGAGCTGAATTCAGGCACACGGACACGTCCGCGAAATATTCTATCGGTCGTTCACTTCAGTGGGCCTATTACTCAGTGACGTATTCGGGGAAAGTTTGTTTTTTTACCGTAACCTTGTTTAATTGTTTAAATTTAAATAAATGTTAATAATCTTATTATTTTATTTTCTCCGAAGTTTATCTGTGTTTATATTTTGAATTAAATTAACGTAACATTATTTATTATGCAGATAAAGTTTAATAGCTGGTTTTCCTGTCTTTATGGATAATGTTTCTTACTCTTTAAATGTTATCCTACATACAGGGGGTCCTTAAACATTGAATGAGAGAAGTGATTTAAAATAACTTTGAAAAGATTTTTTAATCCATAGAGAAGCTTCTATCCTCATTACTCCTTACAAATCAAATTGTAAAGCGTATTGTTATTACAATACGACTGCTACGGATTGTTTGATGTAACAATACGTTAATACGTAATTTTGCTGACGCATTCCGGAGAAAAACCATACTCATGTTCATGATACCTGGAGAAAATATTACCCTTTACACCTCAGAGCAATAATATACTAGGAAGGATAGCTTTGCGAAACGGTGTAGTCAGAATTGTTGATTTTTTCCTGACTCGGACGTGGCTAGTGTTTTCATGGACACACCTTTTTACATCCATTGGAGATACGGCTAAATATTTTTTACTAAATCACTTTCTCCGGGTTTTTACGTCGTATCCATTAGAGAGAAAGAGACAAGAAAAGTCTTCGCATAATATCGCACAGAAGAATGTTCTCCGTCCGCGCTAACTTCACATCATCGAGTCTCATAACTTACGTCAACGGATTTTGAGGTTATTTCCTATATTTGTGTCGATTTAAATACTTGCAGTGGTTTTACAAATAAATCAAACATGACGGTGATATGTGCTAAGCGTGAATGTTCAAATAAGACCAAACAAAGATTATAAAACATCACTTTTCAGAGGTGTTTCAACAGTTTTAAATATTTTCGACCGAATTTTAGAATTTTCACATTTTTAATGATATAAAGACGTAAAATCAACAAAAAGCTTCCATCATTATTTAGGCAAACCTTCTGTTATTAGTGTTTGTGTGATATTTTGACTTTATAAATCATTTTAATGGTGTATTGATATTGTTTTGTTTAACGTGTTCAAATATGTTTATTAAAAATGTCCGAATTGCATGTGGGCGGTATCTAATAGGCCATCCGTCTTCCTTCGACATATCTTTGTCTTTTTCTATCGAATCAGTATAAAGTCAACAATACTGACTCTCCATGTATATTCTTATTTCAAGTAAAAATATTACTTAAAAAAAACGTGCACCACAACGAATCGCACGGAAGTCGAAGACCGCCAGTAGATATTAATTACAGACAAGACCTTTGCTTGGTTTTTCCACAATCTTGAAAAAAACATTTAATTGCCAAGAGATATAACGAAAAACAAACAGCTGCTTAATTTTTACGGAGAATCTCAACGCTGGAATGAGATACGGGGTTTGACCTTAGATGAATATTAAATCATGTGGTAACCCAGGTCTGACGGCCTCCATGGTCGAGTGGCGAGACGCTCGACTGCGAATCCAAAGGTCGCGGGTTCAAACCCGGCGTGCGCTAACAACTTTTATTTTTTTAACATGCGTCGTAACCTTAGAGTATACTAGAGGTAGCCCAAGCCAAGGCAGTGAAGTCAGTTTTGGACTTGTTTTTGATGATTTTAACATGACTCGGCGCACCTGGGCGTGGCTAAGACTAAGGCTACGGTATTTATACATCCATTCATATCACATATCGACATAATGTTTTTGTGTATTCGTATAGCCACTTTTTCACAGTATTTTTAACAACAAAAATATAGCATCTAACCTAAAAAACGGTTTAGTTGTGTCAAGTTTAGTGGCAAAATAAAAAAATGTGTGCGGAGTCCCGCCGTTAACCAGCGAAGATAGCCAGCTTAAGATCATTGCGACAGTATATAGAAGCGGTCCAAGAAATTTGTTGTCTCTTTCTCTCTCATGGTGTACGATGTAAAAACTCGGAAAAAGTGATTTATTACAATTTCGGATGGGTTGGGTAAAACAAATTAGCTATCCCTCCATATATTGTTACTTCAAGTCTAAGCCCGACCCCGCGTAGAAACGTCTGGATGGTTTGTTAGTTGGTTAGTTAGTTGGTAAAGAGACCAGTAATATACCGTTAACGATTTTCCAGACCAGTTTACTGCGAAGTCAATGAGTTCAACGACCCACTTTAGAAACGAAATAATATTATTCATACTCTGAGTATCGCCCCGTAAAATGAATCTTTGCACAGATGACCTTTTAAAGTTTAAGACTCGCAGCTTAAAAAAAATAAAAATTAATGTGATTTGGAAATTAATGCGTTGCCAGAAGCCTGTAGGTCTACGGTATTCCCTGTCAGTATGCGCTGTGCGGCTAGGGGATGAGATTGAGAAGTAACAGGTTATTCAGTTTTGTCGCTGAACATAGCTAAAGGCGTTTCAAGCTGCAATTAGTCGACGCTCAGAGAGTTTGCTAGTGTTTTTTTTATTTATTTATTTTTTATATGAATACCGCACAAGAGTCTCAACTGCTCCCAACCGTCTGGAGCCAGTGAGACTATGGCATCCCCAATGGGGGTATGTTGTGAGGCTGAAGGTAGTGGGGAGGGGAAGGAGATTGGGAAGAGGAAGGTCGGGAAGTACCTGGCCATTCAGATCCGGTCACCAAACACGGCTAAAGCCATTTCAAGCAACAGTGTTTCGATTGAATGCAGGAAACGAATTTGCGTGAATGCAGGAAACTCCATTAATGGAGGACTGAACGCTGTTGGCGCAAATAAGAAATTGTCCAAAGAAGCGAAGCTAGCAGTCCACAATGGAGTGCTCATACCAACCCTGATGTATGGCAGTGGGGCATGGAACTGGCAGAGGAAGGATGAAAGTAGACTGAATGCTGTGGAAGTGAGATCTTTGAGACGGATGTGCGGTAAAACCATGTATGACCGTATTACAAATGTGGATATCCGGAAAGAATGCAAGGCTGATATGAGCGTAATGGATAGTATTAAGAAAGGGACGCTTAGATGGTTTGGGCATGTAGAGCGAATGAACGAAGAAAGGAGTGTGAACAGAATATATGATGCGAAAGTGAATGGAAGAAGAAGTCGAGGACGCCCGAGAAAGACATGGCACGATCTAGTAAATCAAATACTTGAATCGGGTCGTGTGAAGAGTCAGAATAACAGAAGAGTATGTTTGAGACGATGTATGAATGTAAATGAAGCAAGAAGTGTGTGCCAAGACAGAGTTGTATGGCGGTCCGTCCTCTCTGCCTACCCTTGCGGGGAATCGGCGTGATGGTTAGTTAGTTAGTTAGTTAGTGTTTCGATTCTGAATGGTGGTCTTTCACCAGGGCGATACTTGGAGTATCTACCACTCTGGAACGTACCGCAAATATGCTTTTTATTATTTTCATATGAATTAAATGTGTTATGACACATATTAATTAAATAAAAGTTATTGGCGCACGCCGGGTTTGAACCCGCGACCTTTGGATTCGTAGTCGAGCGTCTTACCACTCGACCATGGAGGCCGTGTAGAGCGAATGGACCGAGAAAGGAGTGGGAGACGTCCAGAGAGACGTGGCGCGATCGGGAGAACCACACATTCGTGTCGTGTTGACCTCCGAGTGAGTATTGCCATGGTGAAAAATAGAAAATATCTAAATACCGTGTTCAGTGATTAAATATGATTAGTCAGGTACTTCCCAACCTACCTCTGCCCATTCTCCTTCCCCTCTCCACTCCCTTCAGCCTCACAAACTCCCCGATCGGGATGCCATAGTCTCGCTGGCTCTAGACGGTTGGGACTGTTGTGCCGTATTAACTATATTTTTTGGAAGACCACCATTCAGAAGCAAAACGTTGCTTGCAATGGCTTTAGCCGCGTTCGGTGACCAGACCTGATTAGCCAAGAGTATGTATGAATGTAGATGGAGCGAGCATTGTGTGCCGGGACAGAACTTTGCGGCGTTCCATCCTCTCTGCCCACCCCCGCGTGGAAAAAGACGTGACAGCTAGTTGGTTGGGTTAGGTCAGGTTAAATTTGTATCTTTTGTCATTTCACAGCTCCCAGTTTAACGCTGATTCTCGGTCCGTTTAGGCTTTTAAACAAATTCCGATCAGCTGACAAGCGTAACAACATGACCGTTGTGCTTTTCGGATGATCAGAATTTTTTCAAATGCTGTAACGGACCGACAATCCGCGTTCAACACGTAACGTGAAAATGGTAAAAATGGTGCTAATTGAATGTTTGAAACTAAACTTTATCAATATTATGTTTTGAATTATTTCATTTTACGTTCATTTCCAAGAAATTGCCATTTTTTTTTCTTATCACAATTCTCGTGAATATTATTAATTGCCTTTTAAATTTGTTTTATTTACGTTCATAGCAGTTTTACGTTCCTGGAATTACCATTAGTTTTATTAGTTTATTTAGTTATTGAATTAAATCGTATTGTTTATTATTCATAAAGCAAATTCGTTGTTGTAGCAAATAAAAAAGTGTCTAAAGAAGCCAAGCTAGCAGTCTGCAATGGAGTGCTGATGCCAACCCTGATGTGTGGCAGTGATGCGTGGAACTGGCGGAGGAAGGATGAAAGTAGACTGAATGCTGTAGGAATGAGATCCCTTTGTGGCCAGCAGTCCACAGTGGAGTGTTTATACCAACCCTAATTTTGCAGAGGAAGGAAGAAAGTTGACTGATTGCTGTAGGAATGAGATCCCTTTGTGGCTAGCAGTCCACAGTGGAGTGTTTATACCAACCCTAATTTTGCAGAGGAAGGAAGAAAGTAGACTGATTGCTGTAGGAATGAGATCCCTTTGTGGCTAGCAGTCCACGATGGAGTGCTGATACCAACCCTGATGTGTGGCAGTGAGGCGTGGAACTGGCAGAGGAAGGATGGAAGTAGACTGAATGCTGTACAAATGAGATCCCTGTGTGGCTAGCAGTCCACAGTGGAGTGCTGATACCAACCCTGATTTTGCAAAGGAAGGATGAAAGTAGACTGAATGCTGTAGAAATGAGATCCCTGCGTGGCTAGCAGTCCACAACGGAGTGCCGATACCAACCCTAATTTCGCAGAGGAAGGATGCAAGTAGACTGATTGCTGTAGAAATGAGATCCCTGAGACGTATGCACGCATAAAAACTCGACAGGCTGATTCAAGCGCAATGAAAAGGATTGAGAAAGAGACGCCCAGATGGTTTGAACATGTAGAGAGGATGAACCGAGAAAGGAGTGCTAAGAGATATATGACGCGAAAGTTAATGAATGTCGGAAGAAGTCGAGACCATCCGAGGAAGACACGGCATGACGTACTCAGACGATGTATGAATGTGGCTGAAGCAAAGAGTGTGTGCAGATACAGTTTTTGTATTAAATTGGACATGAATACCAACCGTCTGGAGCCAGCGCGATTATGGCATCCTCAATTCGGGTATGTTGTGAGGTTGACTTAGCGGAGAGGGGAAGGAGAGAGGAAAGAGGAAGCTTGGTCACCAAACACTGCTAAAGCCGTTTCAAACAGCGTGTAAATATTTTATTAAAATTTCCCGTAATATTATTATTATCAATGTTTTTCGTTTTGAATTCATTAATATTGGTAGATATCTTGACGGCCTCCGTGGTCGAGTGGTAAGACGCTCGACTGCGAATCCAAAGGTCGCGGGCTCAAACCCGGCGTGCGCCAATAACTTTTATTCAATTAATATGTGTCATAACACATTTACTTCATATAAAAATAATATATAGTACATTTTCAGCACGTTCCAGAGTGGTAGATACTCCGAGTATCGCCCTGGTGAAAGACCACCATTCGCAATCGAAACACTGTTGCTTGCAATGGCTTTAGCCGTGTTTGGCAACCAGGTCTCAATAGAACTCACATCCTTCCCCTCAATTTATCTTCACAGCATACCCCGATCTGGGACGTCATAGTCCCACCGGCTCTGGCCCAATTGATCCTAATGTTTAATTAAACATTATTTACGAAACAGATTTATTTTCAACAGAAACGACAGCCAGATAAAGGCGAAGATTCTCGCCACAAATGTAAATATATCAAAATGGCGTCTTTGAGGAAAAACTCAGTTTAATTTTATACACAAACACTTGCGTGTGTAAACAGTGTCTCGGTTGCTTATCGACACTTCCTACAAGCCAGGGGTGTAGTTTTTTTTTTTTTTTAATACCGCACCAGAGTCCCAACCGTCTGGAGCCAGTGAACCCAGGGCCCCCGCAGAGGCCTCCATGATGAGCCGGGGCAGCACGGACAGGACCTGCATTTAAAAAAACAATGACAGAATTAAACCATTTTGATTTTTTACATTTCAATGGTCCCCGCTAAACCTAAAACTCGATATAAAATAAAATAAGAGAACAATGAGAAAACAAAAAAACAACATTTTAATTAAATTAAAATTTCTCCCTCTCTGTTCCTTTTTTATAATCTAATGTTATTTTATTGTTTTCTCACTCTTCTATTATTTTATTTTATATTGTGTTCTCCCTCTATATAAATACATATTTTTTTTAAATTTATATGAATACCGCAGAAGAGTCTCAACTGCTCCCAACCGTCTGGCATCCCCAATCGGGGTACGTCGTGAGGGTGAGGGTAGCGGGGAGGGAAAAAAATATGGGAAAGAGGAACATTGGGAACTGCCTGGCTATTCAGATCTGGTCACCGAACACGGCTAAAGCCATTTCAAGCGACAGTGTTTCGATTCTGAATGGTGGTCTTTCACCAGGGCGATACTTAGAGTATCTACCATTCTGGAACCTGCTGAAAATATACTACATATTATTTTGTTTTAATTAAATTTGTTATGACGTTAATTTTAAATAACGTTTTGCGCACGCCAGATTTGAATCCGCGACCTCTGGATTTGGATTCGTGGTAGAGCGTCTCGCCGCTCGGCCACGGAGGCCGTCAGATCGATTATTAGTAGAATGCCTTTTTTACTAAAAAAGCTAAAACTTAGTACAATTTTTCATATTTTTTATTCATTGATTTAGGGGGGGGAAGGGGGGGAGGGGTTTAAACAAATTATGAGCTTTGATATGGAAGTGAAACAAAAACATCACTCGTTTAGTTCAATTTTGAAGAAGAAGAAAATCTCTAAAATGTTCTGGGGCCTTTCCATTGATGTTAGACTGTTGTTTGAATGACCAAACGTGGCTCGAATCACCTCTAAGAGTGGTCGGGTTCGAATCTCGACGTGCGCAAACAAATTTAATTTAATTAACATGTGTCATAGCACATTTTATTCGTATAAAATAATATATATTATATTTGCGGCACGTTCCAGAGTGGTAGATACTCTAAGTATCGCCCTGGTGAAAGAAACGTTGCTTGAAATGACTTTAGCCGTGTTTGGCGACAACATGCGAAAAGACGGGTAACTTTCAACCTTCCCTTTCCCACTACTGTCAGCCTCACACCATACTTCGGTCAGAGGTGCCATGGTCTCAATGGTTCTCTACTAAAAATAGTTATTCACTACTAAAAATACAAAAATAAAATGCTGGATGAGACGTGACAAAGATGTAGCCTTACTTTGTAGTGGTTTGTATTCCCCGAGTGTTTCAATTTCTCGCCGAACTAAATGGAACATGATTTCATATCTCCAGTAAGAAAAACAGCGGATTAATTGATAATAAAGATAGGTACCAATAGATGTCACTGATATTACATTTGTTCTGTAAAAGCACTGCTTTAGACACTAAAACAAACGAGCCACTTGAACGCGCATACATATCACAGCATACTTATTTTGTGTAGTCTAGTGAACGTAGAATAATCTACTGCGACGTTGGCGGCGTTTAGGCATATATAGTTACTGCTTTTGACACCGAATTTCTCCCCGAACTAAATAGAACATGATTTCAGTAAAAGCACTGCCTTAGACACTAACACAAATGAGCCACTTGAACGCGCGCACATATCCCAGCATACATATTTAGTGTAGTCTAGTGAACTTAGAATAATCTACTATGACGTTGGCGGCATTTGAACATATACAGTTACTGCTTTTGACACCGAATTTCTCTTCGAACTAAATGGAACATGATATCAGTAAAAGCGTTGCCTTAGACACTAACACAAACGAGCCACTTAAACGCGCGCACATATCGCAGCATACGTATTTAGTGTAGTCTAGTGAACTTAGAATAATCTACTATGACGTTGGCGGCATTTGAACATATACAGTTACTGCTTTTGACACCGAATTTCTCTTCGAACTAAATGGAACATGATATCAGTAAAAGCGTTGCCTTAGACACTAACACAAACGAGCCACTTAAACGCGCGCACATATCGCAGCATACGTATTTTGTGTAGTCTAGTGAACCTAGAATAATCTTCTCTGACGTTGGCGGCGTTTGGGCATAAGTAGTTACTGCTGTTGACACGCTATAGTAGGAAGTTCGGCGGGGCGCTTACGGCCGTGAGATTAGTTGATCTTATTTTTGCATTAATTTCATATTGTTTAATCCAAAGTTATTCATATTTTATGCGAGCGCGGCGGGGTAGGCAGTGCTTACGGATAATCCGGTCCTGCTCGGTACACGTCATAGTATATTATTAAATGCGATAGATGTTCGATACGAAGTCAAGTTGACCACAAAGAACCGGTTGGACAGACAGCGATATATACTTTTTTAAGACGCCAACGTTTTTGCAATCAAAACACGGTGTTTCAAAACTGCAGTGCTTGAAACATAGCAAAGGAAGTATTCAAATTTAACGAGCCGCCGTGCGGAGAAAATATATGTTTGATAATAGGTAAATCCAAAAATTAAATGCTTGTTTTTGACAGCGTCGTGAGTGGCTTTGACCACAATTTGGCGATACGAATCGGAGATTCAAGCGAAAATGCTGCAGTGCTATCCTAACAAAAATGCAAATAACTAACTAACTAACTAACCTTCACGCCGTTTCCCCGCAGGGGTAGGCAGAGAGGATAGATTGCCTCACAAACTCCTACTTTCATTCACATTCACACGTGTTTTTCTGTCATTCTGACTCTTGAGAGGACCAGACTCAAGTATTTGATGTCTTTTTTGGATGTCTTCCGATTGTTCTTCCATCCACTTTCGTGTCCTTGCACTCCTTTCTGTGTTAATCTCTACATGCCCAAACCATCTAAGCGTCCATTTTTAATCTTATTCATTTTACATCAATCTTGAATTATCTCCAAATTTATAATACAGTCATGGGTTTAGCGCATATACGCCTCAGGAATCTCATTTCTACAGCAATCAGTCTTCTTTCATCCTTCTTCTGCTAGTTCCGTGCCCCACTTCCACACATCAGGGTTGGCATCAGCATTCCATTGTGGACTGCTGGTAACATAGGGATCTCATTTCCACAGCATTTAGTTAAATTTGATCATTTCTTTGCCAGTTCCATGCCCCACTGCCACACATCAGGGTTGGGATCAGCACTCCATTGTGGACTGCTTCTTTTGACAACTTTTTGCCATCGATAATATTTTAATTCCTCTTACTACCATAATCATTGTGCGGAAATATTGCTTGAGCAATGATGGAGGACTTATTTGGCCAAACATTGAACTTGGTATGCTAAGTCTACCCAAACAAATAAGACAAAATAATCTAAAACCTAAATTTTCATTTGTATTGCATACGATAACGTGTAACCGACCCTTTATAGTAAACATTATTCCACCCACTGGATGTGGTAGTCTAAGGCTACCAGCTCACCAAATGCGAAATATGTTTGACCCATCATAACCCAACGACTGATTTGCTATGCACATAGCTACCCATGCGAATGGGCGAATTATTGACGATTGATCTATTGTAAAGCTACGACCACAATACAAGTTGTCGACAACTTTCAAACATTTTTTTTGTATTAGGTGTATAACTTTTACAAATCCGAGGATTTTTTTATGAAAAACTGGTTACACATTTATGATTCAAAGTAGTGTCCATCGCTGGCCACCACTTTCTGCCATCTTTCGGACAGCGTATGAATCGATATTTTGAAGCGATCCACGAATCGATCTAATTTTTTACGTCTTCATGAGACCTGAAGTGCTGGTCAAAAGAGTACGGCGAGGATAGGACTTCCCATTCAAATGTTTCCGAGTATGTCTTGACCACTCTCGCAGCATGGGGTCGAGCATCGTCAATTAAAACCTTCCGCAAATGAGGGAAATTCGGCTCGTAAACTGACATTTTCAATGGAGAATAACTTTACGACGCAGACACAAATGGACCAATGTCTCTATGGGGTTATGTTGACAGGTGCCTAAGTGTATTGCATGACGTCTATGATGCATTTATTTGGACCACTACTTACCGCTAGAGCCATCTATAGGATAAGTCGAGAATTCGGTCGCTAGTGTTGTAAAGAATGTTTTTGGTATCAGACACCTTTGGAACACCGTGTGTTTTTTTGCGACCATGTACTGTCGAAGGTCTGCCTTGCATACAATAACGTTTTTTCTAAACATGGAACCGGTTGGTAAATAAACACAGTTCCACGGATTACTCACCTGCCTGAAGTTGAATTCTAAAAATGTAGCCATCGCCAAACCAGTGAACAAGTTTAGTGGTAAATAATAATAATAATTACAATACTTGGCTAATTTCTATAGCGCCATTTTTTTTAAATGCAAAAATACGAAAGGAACACGCGCCTTACAGCGGGAGCGATGCTTTTTACTTTTTTTTAAATTCTTAATTATTATTTTTATTTTTTATAGATATATACGCCTGTTCAAATGAAAAGGTGAATTTTGAATTTTCGCGGGCTGTGTACATTCGATTATTGATTTTTTTTGTCATGTTGGTACACGTATGTTTATCATATGTTAGCATTATCAGCCATTTGGGATTAGTGGTTTGTTTTTGGCAACTGGAAAGGTTAGTCACGTTTTTGTGTGTTCTTCGATTTTTTACTTTTGAAAAAAATGGATCAAAGAATATGTATTAAATTTTGCGTTAAAAATGGAATAAAGTGCTCCAACGCACTTAAAATGTTGACTGTGGCATTCGGCGAGTCTACTTTGTCTCAAAAGAGTGTTTATAAGTGGTACAAGCGCTTTACAGAAGGCCGAGAAGATGTTAATGACGATGAGCGTCCTGGAGTTGTGGAAAAACAAATCATGGATTTTATTCTTTGATCCATTTCTTTCAAAAGTAAAAAATCGAAGAACACACAAAAACGTGACTAACCTTTCCAGTTGTCAAAAACAAACCACTAATCCAAAATGGCTGATAATGCTAACATATGATAAAAATATGTGTACCAACATAACAAAAAAATCGATAATCGAATGTACACGGCCTGCGAAAATTCAAAATTCACCTTTTCTTTTGAACAGGCCTCGTATATTTTTTTATGTTTAAATAACTTAAAATGATAATTAATGAAGTTTTTAATAATTAAGTCGAAAACGGTACTCACACAAAGGCATTGCTTGCATACAGCACGTTTTAAACTATTCGTTATTTGACTTAAGAAATGAAAATTCCAGAGCATGCTCATTTTTATATAGAAAAAGAACGCTCTGTAAAAAAAAACATATTAAGACTTGTATACATTCATTATTTCTTCCTGACTAATAGAAATGAGTAGGCGTAATTTAGACAGGAGGCTGTTTCTCAGTGACGTTTGGCAAAAAAAATCACTGTGATAAGTGCACGTATTTACATGCACCAATACACACATACTAAGTTTTGTGTTGTTTTGCTCAACTTTGACTTAGCCATTTCTAACAGAGCACCCTTTACAAACTTCACTTAAATTTAAAATAAGTAGCACACCTAAGTATTGCCCTGGTGAAAGACCACTTGCTTGAAATGGCTTTAACTGTATTTGGTGACCAGGTACTTTCCAACCTTCCTCTTCTCTTTACCCTCCCCGCTACCTTCAGCCTCACAACACACCCCTATTGGGGACGCCACGGTCCCCCTGGCTCCAGACGGTTGGGAGCAGTCGGGACTCTTGTGCGGTAGTGGGGAGGTGAAGTAAATGGAGAAGAGGAAGGTCGGGAGGTACCCGGCTGTCCACATCTGGTCGCCGAACACGGCTGAAGCCGCTTAAAGGCTGATTCACACCAACGTCCGGTTCCGCTCAGTGCCGATATTGTTCAGCAAGAAAACTTATTGATATGGTATGAATATCAATCAAGGAGTATGTGCCGAGACAAAGTTGTGTGGCAGTATATCCTTCTGCCCACCCTTGTGATATTTAACTACTTATTTAGTTGAATAATTATTTTGAAGTGTAAAAATACTAACATCGCAGATTTTTTTTATCAAAAACCATTTTTTTATCACTAAATAATATTTTTAATAATTAATACTCAATAATAATATTATTTAGTGATAAAAAAATCTGCGATGTTGGTATTTTTACAATTCAAAATGATTATTTAACTAACTAAGTAGTTAAATATCACAAGGGTGGGCAGAAGGATATACTGCCACACAACTTTGTCTCGGCACATACTCCTTGATTGATATTCATACCATATCAATAAGCTCTCTTGCGGAACAATATCGGCACTGAGCGGAACCGGACGTTAGTGTGAATCAGCCTTAAAGCAACATTAACGATGTCTGGAACCGATTTCTAAAATTTCATGGCGGATCCTTGACGCGTATTTTTTGATTCAACGCTCGGCCTCTGGTTCGGCCGAGCTCGGCAGACAATGGCGGAGGTGTGCGACACGTGATTCGGAATGAAACACTGGCCGCGCCGCTAATGGCCCGTCACAAAACGCAGTCCGGCAGAGCACAATGGCCAAATGTACGTCTAATTAGGAAAAAATAATATTTACAATGAGCCACTTCCATGATGTTTTTATATATATTTTTTACAATTAGTTGAGTTAAAATTAATATTAACATTTATTAGTTTTTTCTACGCGAATACCGCGCAAGTCTTAATTTATTTATTTTACATGTGCAAAAACAGTTTTACACCAAAGCATTGCAAAAAAACACAAAAAATGGTGGATCATAATTACTTTTTTTTTTTTACCTGAATACCGTCTCAACTGCTCCCAACCGTCTAGAGCCAGTGAGACTGTGGCGTCCCCAATCGGGGTATGTTGTGAGGCTGAAGGTGGTGGTGAAGGGAAGGAGATGAGGAAGGGGAAGGTTGAGAAGTACCTGACTATTCAGATCTGGTCACCAGACACGGCTAAAACCATTTCAGCAACGTTTCAATTCTGAATGGTGGTCTTTCACCAGGGCGATACTTAGAGTATCTACCACTCTGGAACGTGCTGCAAATATACTATATCGATTAAATGTGTTATGACACATATTGATTGAATAAAATTTATTTGCGCACGCCGGGTTCGAACCCGCGACCTCTGGATTCGTAGTCGAGCGTCTTACCACTCGACCATGCAGGCCGGCAAAATTACACAAAGATCAAGGTAAAAAGAAGTTTAAATACAAAAAAAAAATAGTTTTCAAGACGTACATAATATAGTTAAAACTTTATAGCTGGTTCTTGCTTAAACTTGTTGTAGCTCGTGTGAAAAATATCCAAATTTCCTGCGAGGCAGTCAATTAACCTAGTTAGTCTTCCCAGGGGCGTCGCCATTGGTGAGTTAGTTCTGCACCTGGGAAGAAACAGAAGCCCGTGTTGGCGGCCTCGCGTGAAATTATCAGGGACACAAAATCCAATTTCCGCCAGAATGTCAGATATTAATAATACACCGTTCAGGAGTTTATGAATTAATTTAATTATCATAATTGTATGTTGTGAGGCTGAAGGTGGCGGGGAGGGGAAGGGTAAGATTTAGAAGTACCTGGCTATTCAGATCTGGTCACCAAACACGGCTAAAACCATCTCCTTTCCCTCCTCACAACATTCCGCGATCGGAGATTCCATAGTTCCACTGGCTCCAGACGGTTGGGAGCAGTAATTACTGCAGTAATTAATTTTAACTGTCTAAGCGCCGGTTGTCGGTCCATTTCAGCGTTTGAACAAGTTGCAAGGCACAACTGTCGCGCTGTCGCACTCTTCAGTTGATCGCGATTAGTTAAAAAAAGTGCCTCAAATCGACGTTTAGTGGAGCCAATTAAAATAGCATAAAAACAATACGGCGTTGAATTGTAACGATGTCAAATTTGAAAAGAGTTCGGAACACCCCCACCTAAGCGTGAGTAATATTTTTTTAACGTGAATTCAATCAACTGCTACAGGGTTCAATATCGTAGAAAAAAATAATAACGTAACAAAAAAACTGCCGCCTTATAATTTGAAAGGTCGACCCAATGTTGCCACAGTAAAAAAATAAATCAGTGTGGAGTTTTGTAAAAATCCGTAAAGAGCTATCTATATAAGATATCGCGAGTTGAAGCCTTTTATTAACATTTAAGGAAATTTTCTAGAACCTTAAGGCAGACACACATAAAATTCTTTAATATCCCAGCCTATAAAACCGCTTACGGACAAATAGTTTTAAGTACAACGCCACTAGGCAATTCAATTCTCTGCCCAGCACCATCAGAAACATACAAACCAAAAGCTTCTTTAAAAGCAATATCATTACTCACCTTAAAAACCAAGTTTAATTTAGCTCTTAATATGTAGATTCTATATCTTCAAATTTGTCATTTACTAATATTATTTTTATTATGCAAGTACTATATTTTCGATATAAACATGTTACTAAGTGCCTGAAAAATCACTTTTGCAAATTGCCATCCCAACAGAGGCTTATGCCTAGTGGGATGGGCAATTTACCAACTGATAAAAAAATTTATGTTGTAAAATAATTTTTAAAAAAAAGAATCCGCATTCTTTATTAAAAAAATAAATCTTATCAATTAAAAATGCATGAAAGTTGCTCATAAGAGCACGTTGAATAGGAAATGATTGTCATTGCTTGCCTATCGACTGTTGGCTAACTATACCTAACTAAGTACCTGCCTATAATTATTTGGAGTCAGCCCAGATAATTGGCACGGTCGGATAGTTTCCAAACTGGACGAGGAACTTAAAAATGTTCAAAAGCATTGAGCTCTGGCGTCATGAAATTTGCAAAGATTTTTAAGTCCACGCGACAAATCTCAGTTCGCCAAGTCACGTCTGTTATATACTTGTGAAAATATTGAGGTTGGATTTTTTTTCAAGAAACTCGGGCGAAACCGGGTAGCAGCGCTAGCCACATTCTCGAATCGTCTTTTTTTTTCAGTCGTAAAATGTACGTTTCAAAACTTCGCGGCTCACAATTTAAAAGATGGGGCGAGCTTAAAACGGTCGCGCCCCTCTAGATGGGTGCAAATTTCACGACGCCAGAGCTCACCGTTTGAGCGTACCTTCGCGTTCGTAGTTTTTTATTGTTTTTTTTTAATGAATATTTAATAAATCAAATACTTGAATCGGGTCATGCGAAGAGTCAGAATAACAGAAGAGTATGTATGAGACGATGTATGAATGTGAACGAAGCAAGGAGTGTGTGCCGAGACAGAGTTATATGGCGTTCCGTCCTCTCTGCCTACCCCTGCGGTGAAACGGCGTGATGGTTAGTTAGTTAGTTAATTTTTTTAAAGAATTCTGTTTTTAATAATATTAAAGGTTTGTACGTCTATGTACAGATTTTGTATTTGTACATGAAATTGCCAAAGTAAGTACATAGAGTGGTACCTATCCAAGGCGGTGTAGTCAGTTTTTGATGATTTTTACCTGACTCGGCAGACCTGGGCGTGGCTAGGACCAGGGCTAGGGCATTTATACATCCATTCATAGCACATGTCGACATAATGTTTTTTTATTCGTATAACCACTTTTTCACATTGTTGCTATCAACAAAAATACAGCATATAACCTAAAAATATAGTTGTTTCGAGTTTAATCGCATATGATCATCCTTACAGTACATAAAAGCGGTGTGTTATTTTTCTTTTCTCTTTCTCTCTCATGGTATACGACGTAAAATCCCGGAGAAAGTGATTTATCACAAGATTGTATAGGTTGGGTAAAAAGAATTAGCTCTCTCTCCATACATTGTTACTCCAAGGTTTTTAATAATATTAAAGGTTCGTGACCATAGAGTTGGTAGAGTAGTATCTATCCAAGGCAGTGAAGTCAGTTTTGGACTTGTTTTTGATGATTTTAACCTGACTCGGCGCACCTGGGCGTGGCTAAGACTAAGGCTACGGTATTTATACATCCATTCATATCACATATCGACAAAATGTTTTTGTTTATTCGTATAGTCACTTTTTCACGGTATTTTTATCAACAAAAATATAGCATATAACCCGAAAAACCGTTTAGTTGCGTCAAGTTTAGTGGCATAATAAAAATGTGGGCGGAGTCCCGCCGTGAACCGGGATCCTTAGAACATCCTTACGATACGTTCAAGTGGTCCAAAAAATTTGTTGTCTCTTTTTCTCTCATGGTGTACGACGCGAAAACTCGGAGAGAGTGATTTATTACAATTTCGGATGGGTTGGGTAGAACGAATTAGCTATCCCTCCATTACATTCTTACTCCGAGTTCGTACGTCTATGTACAGATTTTGTATTTGTACAAGTAGTTGCCTCTGTAAGTACGTACGTACGTACGAGAGTGATCTTCAAATTCCACATAGCTTATAAAGTACCTACCTGTAGTGTATTTCAGCAGACAAGTTTAAAAACAACAATTTTTTGTTATAAATAATTAAGCGGATTCTGCGAATTGCAATCGCGGCGAGTTGTTTTTTTTTACGTTGAACTTTGGCGATAGCGTGTTGTTGCTGTCGCACTCGCACCTCGCGACGCATCTCGCAGTGGTAGATACTCTCAGTATCGCCCTGGAGAAAGGCGGCTTGAAACGGCCTTAGCCGATCGGGGGACCCTTGGAATTGTCGCGCGGTGTTTTTGTGACCAGATCTGGACAGCCGGGCACTTTCTTTCCAACCTTCGAACCTTCCTCTTTCCGTCTCCTTCCTTTACCCGCTTCTCGGGGATGCCATAGTCCTCCCACTGGCTCGGGGCAGTTGAGGTTCTCGTGCGGTGTTTTTGTGACCAGATCTGGACAGCCGGGCACTTTCTTTCAACCTTCCTCTTTCCCATCTCCTTCCTTTACCCGCTTCTCGGGGATGTTATCGCCCCACTGGCTCGAGGCAGTTGAGATTCTCGCGCGGTGTTTTTGTGACCAGATCTGGACAGCCGGGCACTTTCTTTCAACCTTCATCTTTCCCGTCTCCTTCCATTACCCACTTCTCGGGGATGCCATAGTCATCCCACTGGCTCGGGGCATTTGAGATTCTCGAGCGGTGTTTTTGTGACCAGATCTGGACAGCCGGGCACTTTCTTTCAACCTTCCTCTTTCCGTCTCCTTCCTTAACCCGCTTCTCGGGGATGCCATCGTCCCACTGGCTCGGGGCAGTTGAGATTCTCGCGCGGTGTTTATGTGACCATATCTGGACAGCCGGGCACTTTCTTTCCAACCTTCGAACCTTGCTCTTTCCTGTCTCTTTTCTGACACCATTCTGTTTGCTGTTTAATGCGGTTTGAATCTCTAGCTAATGACGGAAAAAACGTTTATATTTCTTCAACGATGAAAACGGCAGGAAGGGAACAGGTTACGGTGGCACAATAGAAACACGCGCTTCTCCCCGATCGGAAAAGAAAACTGTTGTATGTACATTCTTGACGGTCTCCGTGGTCGAGCGGTAAGCCGCTCGACTACGAATCCAAAGGTCGCAGTTCAAACCCGGCGTACGCAAATAACTTTAATTTACTCAATATGTGTCATAACACATTTAATTTCATATAAAATAACATATAGTATACGAGGCCTGTTCAAAAGAAAAGGTGAATTTTGAATTCTCACGGGCTGTGTACATTCGATTATCGTTTTTTTGTTGTGATGTTGGTACACATATGTTCATCATATGTTAGCATTATCAGCCATTTTGGATTAGTGGTTTGTTTTTGACAACTGGAAAGGTTAGTCACGTTTTGTTGTGTTCTTCGATTTTTTACTTTTGAAAAAAATGGATCAAAGATAAAAAATCGAAGAACACACAAAAACGTTGTCAAAAACAAACCACTAATCCAAAATGGTTGATAATGCTAAAATATTATAAACATATGTGTGCCAACATGAAAAACAAAAAATCGATAATCGAATGTACACAGCCCGCGAAAATTCAAAATTCACCTTTTCTTTTGAACAGGCCATGTGTTTGCGGCACGTTCCAGAGTGGTAGATACTCTAAGCCGCCATTTAGAATCGAAACGTTGCTTGATTGAAAAGGCTCTAGCCGTTTTACGTCCCAATCTTCTTCTTCCCCATCTCCTTACCCTCCTCACCAGCTGCAGCCTCGCAACATACCCCTAATTGGGGATGCCATAGTCTCGCTGGCTCCAGACGGTTGGCAGCAGTTGGGACTCTTGTGCGGTATTCATATAAAAATAAATTTCGATTTATTTTACGAATTTCTTGTCAAGTGGAATTGCGCTTGTTGTGCTCGCTCTATCGACGTCTTGATGACCTCTCCGGCTAAATGTGACCTAGAAGATGGATACGCGCACCTGACCTACTAAGACGAGGTCACACTAAACTCGACGAAGGGCGCAGGAACACGGAAACAAAACAATTCCGTTGATAAGCTTTTGGATAAAACCTTTCAAGGCGATATACAATCAGAGTACACAATCCACAAGTGTTGCCTTTCCGCTCTTAGGCCCCAAACGGGTCAGCGAAAATGAATATCTGCTCACAGAAAAAAATCTGTTTTTTTTTTTTTTTCAAATCAGCGCATGTGAAGAGGCGGTGAGGGGAAGAAGGTGAGCAAGATGAAGGTTGGTAGGTGCCCGGCTATTCAGATCTGATATTGGAGGGCGATACTGACACTACCTACCACTCCGACAGATAGACGCGATATCTTTTAAAGTTAATTATTAGACAGCCTCCGTGGTCGAGTGGTTTTTTGAATGCTGTGGAAATGAGATCTTTGAGACGTATGTGCGGTAAAACCATGTATGACCGTATTAAAAATGCGGATATCCGGAAAGAATGCAAGGCTGATGTGAGCGTAATGAATAGGATCAAGAAAGGGACGCTTAGATGGTTTGGGCATGCAGAGCGAATGAACGAAGAAAGGAGTTGGAAAAAGAATATATAATGCGAAAGTGAATGGAAGAAAGAAGTCGAGGACGCCCGAGAAAGACAACATGGCACGTTCAAGTAAATTGAATACTTGAATCGGGTCAGGTGAAGAGTCAGAATAACAGAAGAGTATGTATGAAACGATGTATGAGTGTGAACGAAGCGAGGAGTGTGTGCCGAGACAGAGTTGTATGGCGGTCCGTCCTCTCTGCCTACCCCTGCGGTGAAACGGCGTAATGGCTAGTTATTTTTATTTTAAATACAGTTACTTTAGAGAGGTACTTCGTTAGGTACAAACGTTTATGTGTATAATTTAGGTATCATGTTTAAGTACAAACGTACGTACAGACTCTCAGATGAATTGATCTGGGTAACGAACGATTACACATGGCTGGTTATTCCGAGGTTATCGGAGGTCGGATGGCAAATAAAAAGTTCATTTATTATCAAAGCCGATAAGACGTTTCCACGTTTTTGTCCGTCGAATAATGTAGCAAGACGCATAACAAAATCATCACAAATTATTGAAACTTTCATTCAAACCTGATTCATCCCTTGGCAAGGGCGCAACCTTAGAGTATATAGAGTGGTACCTACCCAAGGCAGTGTAGTCAGTTTTTGACGATTTTTACCTGACTCGGCGGACCTGGGGGTGGCTAAGACTAAGGCTAGGATATGTATACATCCAGTCATATCACATATCGACATAATGTTTTTGTTTATTCGTATAACCACTTTTTCACAGTATTGTTATCAACAAAAATATGGCGTATAACCTAAAAAACCGTTTAGTTGTGTCAAGTTTTGTGGCATAGTAAAAAATGTGGGCCGAGTCCCGCGGTGACCCAGGACCCCAAGATCATTGTGACAGTACATAGAAGCGGAGTATTATATTTGTTGTCTCTTTCTCTCTCATGGTGTACGACGTTAAAACCCGGAGAAAGTGATTTATCGCAAGTTTGTATATATTTTTTTCAAAAGTAAAAATTCGAAGAACACACAAAAACGTGACTGACCTTTCCAGTTGTCAAAAACAAACCACTAATCCAAAATGGCTGATGATGCTAACATATGATAAACATATGTGTACCAACATAACAACAAAAAAAAAACCATAATCGAATGTACATAGCACGCGAAAATTCAAAATTCACCTTTTCTTTTGAACAGGCCTCGTATACATATAACCGCGCCCTTTTGTATTTTTGTTTGGTTTAATTTTGTACCCTGATGATGCTTAGGCTAAGCGAAACCGGTCGGTCATAAAAATTAAAATAAAATCTGTGGTCTTGTACAAAGTTTTTATTTCATTTTCGTCAAATTTGTCAAACCACAAATTGATTGCTCTCTTCGAAAATATGTCATTATCATTTTTCTTTTTTCGCGTATTTTATTTTAGTTTGTCTCTTGCAGAATGTTACGAGCCTTCCTCGTGGGGTGCCTAGCCGCCTCGTGCCTCGCCCAGGGGGACCTGGAGTCCCTCATCAGCGAGGTGTTCGTGAAGCCCGGCAACAACATCAACCTGACCCCCAGCAAGCCGAACCTGACCCCCAGCAAGCCGAACCTCACCCCCACCGAGGGAGGGGTGGCCACACCCTCCCGGGACGGAGGTACGCCATCTAGCGCGGCGCGGGGCAAGTCCAGCCCACGTCTGTTGCCCCCTTTCTCAAAAGGCGGGCGTCGGAGCTCGATTTGCCCCCAGCTGACTTGCTGCACACTGTCTGACGCGTGCTGTAGAGCGCCGTCTGCACGAATTGTGACCCTTTGCATTCTGTTCCACAGCCGAGCCAGAGAAGTGCACGACGCCCGAGGGCCAGAGCGGGGAGTGCGTCCAGTACTACCTCTGCAACTCCGACAACAACATCATCAATAACGGAGTGGGCATCATCGACATCAGGTATGCACCAAGGATCTATATTGGAGCCTCCGTTAATCTAATTATCAGTTCACCAGTGAGAAATTGAGATTTATGATCAGGTATGCACCAAGGATCTATATTGGGGCCTCCGCTAATCTAATTATCAGTTCACCAATGAGAAATTGAGATTTATGGTTGCAATTATGATCAGGTATGCACCGAGGATCTATATTGGGGCCTCCGTTAATCTAATTATCAGTTCACCAATGAGGAATCGAGATTTATGGTTGCATTTATGATCAGGTATGCACCAAGGATCTATATTGGAGCCTCCGTTATTTTAATTATCAGTTCACCAATGAGGAACCGAGATTTATGGTTGCATTTATGATCGGGTATGCACCAAGGATCTATATTGGGGCTTCCGTTAGTTTAATTATCAGTTCATCAATGAGGAACCGAGATTTATGGTTGCATTTATGATCGGGTATGCACCAAGGATCTATATTGGGGCTTCCGTTAGTTTAATTATCAGTTCATCAATGAGGAACCGAGATTTATGGTTGCATTTATGATCAGGTATGCACCAAGGAACTATATTGTAGCCTCCGTTATTTTAAGGATCTATATTGGGGCCTCCGTTACTCTAATTATCAGTTCACCAATGAGAACCAAGATTTATGGTTAGCAGCCTCTTCATGCCTGAAAAAACTTGAGCTTCAGATCTTCCATTTTTTTGCTAACACTGCACTAGATTCCCAACTAGTCCCATCCGTCTAGAGCTAGTGGGACTATGACATCTCCCATCAGGTTTTTAGTGATGCTGAAAGGAGTGGGGTGGAGAAGGAGATGGAGAAACTTAAAGTTCCCAAGCGAATGTTTCAACTCTGAACGGTGGTCTTTCACCAGGGCGATGCTGAAAGTATCCATCCCTCTGGAACGTGCGGCAAATTTTATACTGAGTTTAGTTCGGTCGGTATCCACCGAAGAGAAAAACTTATAGAAGTGTGTTATGAACGTGGCTGGTGTGCCCGAAGTAAGGTCTCTCGCTTACTCCCTTCGTCAATGTCATTAATCACGGGTGAATTGGCGACATCAATGTTCTTTCACATCGGTATGTACCGCATTCTAGAGATTTTCTGTTCAGTGGACTTGAAAATAACTTCTTTTTTTCCAGCAGAAGTTTCAAAAGACAGAGAGGCATAAAACAAGGGTAAAAAAAAACAAAAAATTCTCGTGTGATATTTGTGAGTTTTTTAATAAAAAATACGTGCTTATTGGTATTGAAACCAGATTCAACGCTAACACGGCACTCACCCAGATGCATTGCTTGCATACAGCATGTCTAAATCTTGTCATTTGTCTTCGGAAAACAAAATTCTAATGAATTTCCAAAAGTTCATTTTGAATTTTGCTGTCCCTCTCTCGCTAGTAAAAATATCGAGGCTGCTGTTTCTCAGTGACGTTTCACAATTTCATCACTGCTGTAAGTCTATATACATATGCACCAATACACACAATCCTTAGTATGCAACTTTAGCCTACGACCGATCAATTATTCAATATACGCATTGGTTAGGCACGGCAAGTCAATGTAGATTGTCTCGATAGCTTTGCAGAAGTTTTCGAGTTCGAATCCCGGTCGCGGCAATAAAAAATATTTGCTGCAACTGCTTATAACAAGCTTCAACTCAACTGTTTTACACGCACAGGGTGTCTTATTTTTTTAAATTTATTTTAAGAGCTTGCGTGGCAAACTTTTTTGATAGTCAATACTGCTCCCAACCGCCTAGGGCTAGTGAGACTATGGCATCCCCAATTAGGGTATGCTGTGAGGTTGAAGGTGGTGCGAAGGGAAATGAGATGGGAAAGAGAAAGGTTCGGAAGTAACTGGCTATTCAGATCTAGTCACCGAACACGGCTAAAGTCATTTCAAGCGACGTTTCGATTCTGAATGGTGGTCTTTCACCAGGGCGATACTTGGAGTATCTACCACTCTGGAACGTGCCGCAAACAGTGGCGGCTCGTGACTTTTTAGTGTGCTAGAGTGGTAAGATTGAAAAAAACGTCATCATTGATGTTGTTGTAGCCGAAAACATTTTTTATTTTTTTTCTAAATTTCAATTTTTTGTATGAAGATTTTTCAAAAATCCGTGCAGTGCACCACCAAAACTGAAAAATCCTAAAAATCTCCATACAAAAAATAAAAAGTTGAAAAAAATAAAAATCATTTTCGGCTACAACAACACTAACAATGTCGTATTTTTCAATCTTGGCACTCTAGCACACTAAAAAACTCACGAGCCGCCACTGCCCGCAAATATGATATAATACTATTTTTACATGAATTTGCGCACGCCGGGTTTGAACCCGCGTTCTCTGAATTCGTAGCCGAGCGTTTTACCTCTCGATTACTTAAATTGGTAAACTGTTGCACGGGGCAGCACAGTCGGCAGCGTACGCAAACCTCCCATGCGGTCTTAACAACTCTGGAAAAGGTATACTCACTATACGAGTACTATTTACTGTACAGTAAGTGAGCCTTTTTCAGAGTTCCTGCCATTCGATTCCGATCGCGCAACTGCACGATGAACTCACTGATTATTAGCGCGGATGCCGCCCGCCACCCCGCAGAAATGCGTCCTTTTATAGTTTGATATCGGTTATTTTAATCGGCGGATTTTTCGACGTTTCAATGTGGATTTTGCGGTTTTAATGCGATTCCATAATAATATTTTAATTGGCGGCCATTGCCTGTTTGGTTTTATCACAGATGTGGTTTTTTGATAAGCACAATTATTTGTTACCGTTTTATTTGGCCTATTTCAAACATAATTATTTAAAAACCTGTGTATTGGTTCACATTTAAAACACATTACCTTCCATAGAGTTTTTTTTTTTTTTACGTGAATACCGCACAAAAGTCTCAACTTCTCCCAAGCGTCTAGAGCCAGTGAGATTATGGCATCCCCAATTAGGGCATGTTGGATAGTTGGTAGAGTAGTATCTATCCAAGGCAGTGAAGTCAGTTTTTGACTTGTTTTTGATGATTTTAACCTGACTCGGCGCACCTGGGCGTGGCTAAGACTAAGGCTAGGGTATTTATACATCCATTCATATCACATATCGACATAATTTTTTTGTTTATTCGTATAGTCACTTTTACACAGTATTTTTATCAACAAAAATATAGCACATAACCTAAAAAACCGTTTAGTTGTGTCAAGTTTAGTGGCATAATAAAAAATGTGGGCGGAGTCCCGCCGTTGACCAGGAGCTTAAGATCATCCTTACAGTATATAGAAGCGGGCTATGAAATTTGTTGTCTCTTTCTCTCTCATGGGTACGACGTAAAAACCCGGAGAAAGTGATTTATCGCAAGTTTGTGTAGGTTGGGTAAAAATAATTAGCTCTCCTCCATATATTGTTACTTCAAGTTGCCTTCACATGTTGGATTGACGCATGAAT
Source organism: Drusus annulatus (assembly GCA_022651775.1). NCBI lineage: Eukaryota > Metazoa > Arthropoda > Insecta > Trichoptera > Limnephilidae > Drusus > Drusus annulatus. Next base: position 111,272 of record JAGWCC010000529.1, on the reverse strand, counting down.
TCAACGACAAATTTGATTTACATTTTTTTACCTTGCAATTTAAATTCGACGACCTCCGCGACCGAGCGGTTAAGATCCTCGCTTCGGTGGTAGACGTGCGCGAAAAAATATTATTTTAAATAATATCAATAATCAACGACACAGATTTCAAATTACAAACATTCCCGGGTCACGAATAACCTGACAATATTTGAAAAACTCCTACTGCCATCGTAAGTGGCGGAAGATGTTGCTTGTGCAATGATGGAGGACTTAGCCAGCAGAGGAATTGAACGCACGACGCCCGGGTGGGAATCCGACGCGTCTGTCCACTCGGCTACCGACCGGCGCGACAGAAAAAAAGACAGAAAATGAAAAAGACAATGGTCGCAACCGAGACTCGAACTATGATCTACTCTATCCGGGAGTAACGCCTAATCCAAAGGTCGCGGGTTCAAACCTGGCGTGCGCAAATAACTTTTATTTAATTAATAGGTGTCATAACACATTTGATTCATATAAAATAGTATATTAGCGGCACGTTCCAGAGTGGTAGATACTCCAAGTATCGCCCTGGTGAAAGACCACCATTCAGAATTGAAACGGCTTTAGACGTGTTTGGTAACCAGATCTGAATAGCCAGGTACTTCCCAACCTTCACCTTTCTCATCTCCTTCCCCTTCCCACTACCTTCAGCCTCACAACATACCCCAATCAAGGGATGCCACAGTCTCACTGGCTCTAGACGGTTGGGAGCAGTTGAGACTCGTGTGCGGTATTCACTGTAAAAAAAGTTATTTTTTCATTTATTTATGGTTTTAAAGTTTATTTTGTAGAGCTCCATTTTAATTCTTAGGTTTTTAAATTTTATTTAAACAATAATTATTATTATTTTTAATTAAAAAAAAAAAAAAATTAGTTAAAAGTTCTGCTAGGTAATTATTTTTGCGCGTGACAGCTGTTTCGCCTTATTCTTTATCATTATCAAACTGTCTGACAGTTAATAATAATAATAATTTTTTTTGTTTAAATAATTTTTAAGAACCTATTTTTTTTCATTTCTTTAGCACATTTCTAAACCACAAAATGATTGCTTTCTACGAAATAATATAATTATATATATATATATATATATATATATATATATATATATATATATCATTATATTATATGTATATATATATGTATGTATATATATATTATTATTATATATATTATTTTGCTCTGGAAAGTAATCGTGCACTGTTTTATTGTGCCCCGTGTCCTATATGACCTTGTGTGCCCCGTGCGTAGGAACGGAGCGGGCCCCTGCGAGAACTACATGGACGTGTGCTGCCTGCCGCCGGAGGTGTTGACCGTGCCCATCACGCCGCCGCCCCCGGTCGAGACGCCCCCCTCGGGCTGCGGCATCAGGAACCCCCAGGGCGTGGGCTTCCGCATCACGGGAGACAAGGACAACGAGTCGCAGTTCGGGGAGTTCCCCTGGATGGTGGCGATTCTCAAGTGAGTCCCAAACAAAACACCCTGCCGCTAAAAGCATCAGAGTCCAAACATGTGGTCTATGGAATAATACATGTTAGAAGAAATTTTAGAATGCGATGTTAGGATATATAGTATGTATGTAAAATGAGTTGATGATGAATGTAAGTAAGTCCAAAGTGATGGTGTTTGAAAGAGAGAGTACGAGAACAGCGTGCAATATAGTTGTGAATGATGAATACTTGGAGCAAGTGGATGAGTTTGTGTATTTAGGAAGTATGTTCTAGAGAGACGGAAAGGCTGATGAGGATATTGAAAGAAGGGGGAATGCAGGAAACTCCTTTAATGGAGGACTGAACGCTGTTGGGGCAAATAAGAAATTGTCCTTAGTGCTTAGATGGTTTGGGCATGTAGAGCGAATGAACGCAGAAAGGAGTGTGAAAAGAATATATGATGCGAAAGTGAATGGAAGAAGAAGTCGAGGACGCCCGAGAAAAGACATGGCACGATCAAGTAAATACTTGAATCGGGTCATGTGAAGAGTCAAAATAACAGAAGAGTATGTATGAGACGATGTATGAATGTAAATGAAGCAAGAAGTGTGTGCCAAGACAGAGTTGTATGGCGGTCCGTCCTCTCTGCCTACCCCTGCGGAGAAACGGCGTGATGGTTAGTTAGTTAGTTATGTTAGGATATAATTTACTAGGCAGAAATAGATTAAGGGATGCAATTAGGATTAAATAGGAGATTGGTATGAATGCCTAGTGACATGGGTAAGTTGCACATGCGCTAAGCTGGTTGGCACATTACACTATATAATAATTACAGAGTATAAATAATAAAATACAATAAACATTAGATATACATGGCCTGTTCAAAAGAAAACGGTGAATTTTGAATTTTCGCGGGCCGTGTACATTCGACTATCGATTTTTTTGTTATGTTGGTACACATATGTTTATCATATGTTAGCATTATCAGCCATTTTGGATCAGTAGTTTGTTTTTGACAACTGGAAAGGTTAGTCATGTTTTTGTGGGTTCTTCGATTTTTTACTTTTGAAAACGGCCTCGAGCGACGCGTGACAGTTTAGTACTAAATCGGCCTAAACACCGATCACACCAACTAGCGTGGTTTTCGCTTGCCGCTTTGAGAGCGCTACAACGTGTCTATATATTTGTAACGTCGTTGCATTTTACATGATTTCAAGTTTCAGTTCATAGTGAATATTGAAAGTTCGTTCAAAAATATTTAACACTGTAGAAATACCTCTGAATAGTGATGTTTTATAATCTTTGTTTGGTCTTATTTGAACATTCGCGCATAGCACATATCACCATCATGTTTGATTTATTTGTATAACCACTGCAGCATTTTAATCGACACAAATATAGGAAATAACCTCAAAATCCGTTGACGTAAATGCTGCGACTCGATGATGTGAAGTCAGCTCACACATACAAAATATTAGCCATGCCTCTTAATGTATGTCGCTCCGTGCCCCAGGTCGGTGGGCGTGTCCAACTCGCAGCAGAAGCTGAACGTGTACCAGTGCGGGGGCGCGCTGATCCACCCTAAGGTGGTGATGACGGCGGCGCACTGCGTGGTGGCCAGCAAGGCGGACGCCGGCCAGCCGCAGCTGAAGGTGCGCGCCGGCGAGTGGGACACGCAGACCAAAGACGAGATCTACGCCCACCAGGACAGGAACGTGGCCATCATCGCCAGCCACGAACAGTACTACGCAGGTGAGACCCTCGTTTCATAGAGATCCTACTGCAATGACTTTACATATATAAACACGTTACAGCCTTAGAATATTAACACAAAATGTGGCAAACAAACCAGTAAATTCATCATTCAAATATAGGTCGTGTATGACAAAGATAGACATTCATAGAATATATGTGTGTGAACGAAACAGATCCGAAGTTCGGACCGCGTTCCATACTTGCTTGAGACGACCTCAAGCGACGCGTGACCGTTTAGTACTAAATCGGCATAAACACCGATCACACCAACTAGCGCGATTATTGCTTGCCACTTTGAGAGCGCTACAACGTGTCTATATATATGTAACGTCATTGGCCTGCTGTTGATTTGTATCAGTACACCCACGCACTGCGGGACTTTTCGTTACGTCTACATTGTTTTTCCTCGTTTGACATATTCCAGGCGGCCTCTTCAACGACATCGCCCTGCTGATCCTGGAGGAGCCCGTGACCATCGCGGAGAACGTCGGGGTGGTCTGCCTGCCGCCGGAGGCGAAGGCCGCGCCGCCCGGCCAGTGCGTGGCCTCCGGCTGGGGCAAGGACGTCTTCGGCAAGGAGGGGCGCTACCAGGTCATATTGAAGAAGGTGAGCCCAGACTGCGCTTCTGTCATTGGTCGAGTTAGGTTAGGTTAGGTTGGTAACTGTTGGCTAGACGTAGACGGGTCGATGACTGACAGCGCAACCCGTACCCTCTTCGGTTTTCAACGTAGATTTTTTTAATGTTCCAGTAAGTCTAACCGGCTGAAACTTCCTGACTTCTCCCCAATAGTGAAAATGAACAATTCAACATCACCGTTAAATATAGCGTTGTGACAGTTTTGAAAGAACTGTTTCAAAGAAGTACTTCTTTTGACAGCAGTCCCAACTTCATTCATTTTTCATTGAACAAATACTTCAATTGAAGTTGGTCAAGTTGGTACTTCCGCTTGAACGATCTATGGCATCTACTTCGAACTTCAATTTTTCATTCGTTCGAAAGACTGAAATATTGCATTATCCACAGTTCAATTGTTCATTCCCTTCTTCCTTCGATTTTAGTTCGAAGAATGAATGAAGCAATGAAGTATCTTTTTAGTTATCCGTTCCCTCGCACGTACCCGTGACAGTTGCTTATGATTTCTGTGCTTGTTTTGTCTATAGGACTATATAATCTCCACCTAAAGTATGGATGGCCGTTCAACGAGAAGGTAAAGTGAAATATGGGCTTATTTTAAGGAAGTTGAGGTTTACCAGGCCAAATGCAACTTTTGTTCTGAAGTTATATCTATAAAGGGGGGAAATGTCTTTAATATGAATCGTCATTTGCGCAATATTCAGCCTATTGCTAACCAAACTGTCAAACTGTGTACTGTACAGTAAGAATATTCAAATCGTATCTCAAGCCCTGAAAGAAGTTTATATCGCTCTTACAGAAACTGGAAATTTTGCTAGTACTTCATTTGCTTTTTGCAAGTTCCTTGTGCATACTCATTGTACATCATCTCTTTTAAGTCATGATACACTAAGCAATTCAAACCTTGAATACTCTTAAGATTCAAACAATTTTGACAGCTGTCATCCCGTAAACCATAGAAGAGAAACCAGTAATAGACAATTCATCATCGTTTTTCTAAAAAGTATGATTTTTGCCATAGAATAATGCATATACATACATCAATTTATGTGGTTGGGAGAGCTGCCCCGAAAATATTATTATTTAACCCCCCCCGACGAGGAATGCTGTGATTAATATGTTACTTCAATTGAAGGGTTCATCGTGAAGGGTTCATTTTGAAGAAGTATCAATTCGTGAAGCATTCACAAATCTGTGAAGCTTTTCCCATCGCTAGTTAAATATGTGGAGGGTGGTATGTTAGCAAAAAACATATTAGTATAATTTACAATTTCTAATGACTGATAGAGTACCCGCGTACCCTCATGTGTTTTATATGGAATTTGAACCTTTTCCATATTTATTAATTATTTTTATCTTATTTTAAATGATAATTATGATGTACTGTTGTGTTCAAAGTACATCACCGGTATCCTTAATACTATTTTTAATAACCTACTGAATTAAAAACCCCAAGAATAGATGGTACTGGGTGAAATTCCCACCCACTTCCCCAAGTCTTGAACTGAGTCGAAATGTATTACATCATAAAAGTGGTCCAGCAAACTTCAGCAAATGATATACTGTAAAAGAAACCTTCATATCAATTTTAAAAAGGTGTAATTTTTTAGTCACATAACGGTTTAATATTTATTATTTAAATAATTTAAAGTCAGAAAATTAAATAACCTTCATTTGTACCAAGCCACATTACAAATATATAAAGAAGAAATTTTAAATAAAACCTCACGATTCAAAAATACAAAAAAACCTAGACAAAAATGCACATTACCGATCCCGATATGTAAAAAAACAATAGGTCAGCAAAGTTATAAAATATCTAGGAATAAAATTCTTTAATAGTTTACCAGAAAAAATAAGATTAATTAATGATGATCTTAAAGAATTCAAAACACAATTAAAAACTACACTGAAAACTTTGAATAAATATTTTTGAAAAATCATTACAGCAAATTATTAGTAACTAAATAAATAACACCCCCTCATACACACAAGCACAGCTTTTTTATGAGGGTACACCTTTATGATTTATAATGAAATGTTAGATTTAAAAATATATAAATTAATATAGCACTTTACATTATAATGTATAATCTCTGTTTTATATTATCTACTATGTATTATGTTTGATAATAAAAAAAATATGTTTTAAAGGATTAAAACTCCTTAAAAGATAATGATGAATGCGCGGTGCCTATAGGACCCTCCGGCACACTAGAGGTTAAAAGAGTAATATATATATATTATATATATATATATAGTATGTGTACCGCTTTCCCCATAAACTAAAAGTGAATATATTTTTGTGGTTTTGTAGATTGAGCTTCCCATCGTGGACCGCGCCAAGTGCCAGACGGCGCTGAGAAAGACCCGGTTGGGCCAGCACTTCGAGCTGCACCGCAGCTTTGTGTGCGCGGGCGGGGTGGCCGGCAAGGACACCTGCAAGGGAGACGGGGGCAGCCCCCTGGTGTGCCCCATGCCCGTGAGTCGACCCACACGCTCTTATTAACACGGGGAGACGCCCCACTGGCATACACTAGAGTTTATTTATTTTCTTGTTGAAATATAAAACATGCATTTGGTCCGTGTCTGTCTCACTAGGAGGTTACTGTGTCGAGACGGACGTAGAGTTGGTATCAGCACTCCGTTGTGGACTGCTAGCCCAAACCAAACACACAGGGATCTCATTTCTACAGCATTCAGTCTACTTTCATCCTTTCTCTGCAAAATCAGGGTTGGTATAAGCACTCCGCTGTGGACTGCTAGCCACACAGGGATCTCATTTCTACAGTATCCAGTCTACTTTCATTCCTCTTCTGCAAAATCAGGGTTGGTATAAGCACTTCGTTGTGGACTGCTAGCCACGCAGGGGTCTCATTTCTACAGCATTCAGTCTACTTTCATCCTTTCTCTGCAAAATCAGGGTTGGTATAAGCACTCCGCTGTGGACTGCTAGCCACACAGGGATCTCATTTCTACAGTATCCAGTCTACTTTCATTCCTCTTCTGCAAAATCAGGGTTGGTATCAGCACTCCGCTGTGGACTGCTAGCCACACAGGGATCTCATTTCTACAGTATCCAGTCTACTTTCATTCCTCTTCTGCAAAATCAGGGTTGGTATAAGCACTTCGTTGTGGACTGCTAGCCACGCAGGGGTCTCATTTCTACAGCATTCAGTCTACTTTCATCCTTTCTCTGCAAAAATCAGGGTTGGTATAAGCACTCCGCTGTGGACTGCTAGCCACACAGGGATCTCATTTCTACAGTATCCAGTCTACTTTCATTCCTCTTCTGCAAAATCAGGGTTGGTATAAGCACTTCGTTGTGGACTGCTAGCCACGCAGGGGTCTCATTTCTACAGCATTCAGTCTACCTTCATCCTTTCTCTGCAAAATCAGGGTTGGTATAAGCACTCCGCTGTGGACTGCTAGCCACACAGGGATCTCATTTCTACAGTATCCAGTCTACTTTCATTCCTCTTCTGCAAAATCAGGGTTGGTATAAGCACTTCGTTGTGGACTGCTAGCCACGCAGGGGTCTCATTTCTACAGCATTCAGTCTACTTTCATCCTTTCTCTGCAAAATCAGGGTTGGTATAAGCACTCCGCTGTGGACTGCTAGCCACACAGGGATCTCATTTCTACAGTATCCAGTCTACTTTCATTCCTCTTCTGCAAAATCAGGGTTGGTATCAGCACTCCGCTGTGGACTGCTAGCCACACAGGGATCTCATTTCTACGGCATTTAGTCTACTTTCATCCTTCCTCTGCCAGTTCCACGCCTTACTGCCACACATCAGGGTTGGTATCAGCCCTCCATTGTGGACTTTATTAATTGGAATTTACCACGGAGGCGTTGTTAAATGCCCCCAGCCACGGTGCATTTCGACTAAATTATCCCGTCCTATATTGTGTTTTAAATTACGCACAATCAACACATAAAACGTAAAACGATCTTTCGTTAATATCATAATAATAATTGGATAATATTTGGATAATTTGTATAGCGCCGTTTTTTTGAAAAATCACTTCAAGGGCGCTGTACAAATCTTAAATTCTAGTTAATATTAATTCCTAGTTTATTTTAATATACAGCAACATACTTATCTGGCAGGACACAATCACTATATCATTACAATTCACATAGTGAATAGCACTTGTTTTGTGTTTAATAAATTTCCTGTTAATATAATAACCGTAAAACTTAAACATAAAAAAATATATATTCATCGCGTCAAGGTATCCTTAAAACATCTTTACAACAATAAAATATTTTCTACCGTCAGTGCGAATCTCTAAAACGATACATTTTTATTTTTCCAGTGATTTATGTTTTGACTATCTCAGCTACGCTTCTGCGGACACTTTTTTTATTTTCTACAAATAATAATGTTAAATAAACAATATGATTTGATTGAATAACGAAATACAATTTAAAATAAAACTGCACAGAGTCCAATGTTTATTCCAGGAACGTAAAACTGCTATGAACGTACATAAAACAAATTTAAAATGCGATTAATAATATGCTAGCCTAGGGTCTAGGACAACTTTGTACTAGCGACGTTATATATATATATATAATTATAGTATATATAAAGTCGAATATGAACAATCTGAAAGTATGTTGCCTATTGTATGCGGACGATGGGGTGCTGATTGCTGACAGTATGGAAGATCTACAGTTTCTCGTGTCTAGGATGAACCAAGTATGTATGTAGAATTAGTTGAAGATGAATGTAAGTAAATCCAAAGTCATGGTGTTTGACAGAGAGAGTACGAGAACAGCGTGCAATATAGTAAACGATGATTACTTGTGGCAAGTGGATGAGTTTGTGTATTTAGGAAGTATGTTCTAAAGAGACGGAAAGGCTGATAAGGATGTTGAAAGAAGGGTGAATGCAGGAAACTCCATTAACGGAGGACTGAACGCTGTGGGCGCAAATAAGAAATTGTCCAAAGAAGCGAAGCTAGCAGTCCACAATGGAGTGCTTATACCAACCCTGATGTATGGCAGTGAGGCATGGAACTGGCAGAGGAAGGATGAAAGTAGACTGAATGCTGTGGAAATGAAATCTTTGAGACGTATGTGCGGTAAAACCATGTATGACCGTGTTAAAAATGTGGATATCCGGAAAGAATGCAAGGCTGATGTGAGCGTAATGAATACGATCAAGAAAGGGACGCTTAGATGGTTTGGGCATGTAGAGCGAATGAACGAAGAAAGGAGTGTGAAAAGAATATATGATGCGAAAGGGAATGGAAGAAAAGTCGAGGGCGCCCGAGAAAGACATGGCACGATCAAGTGAAATCAAATACTTGAATCGGGTCATGTGAAGAGTCAGAATAAGAGAAGAGTATGTTTGAGACGATGTATGAATGTAAATGAAGCAAGGAGTGTGTGCCAAGATAGAGTTATATGGCGGTCTGTCCTCTCTGCCTACCCCTGCGGAGAAACGGCGTGTTGGTCAGTTAGTTAATATATATATATATATATATTATGGCTACCATTTTGACCACACGAATGTCTGCCTCATACTAACGGCGAATGTTTTCTTTTCAGGGTAATCCCGAGCGTTACATGCAGTCCGGTATTGTCGCGTGGGGCATCGGCTGCGGAGAGAACAGCACGCCCGGAGTCTACGTGAATGTGGCGGCCATGAGACATTGGATCGATGAGCAGCTCTTCGTCCATGGCATCGAGATGTCCGCGTACAACCCAAAAGTGTAAGAAAGTTCGTCGGCAGTCCAGGGTTTTCAGGCACATTTTTACATTCGACACATTTGTGTTTGACATATTTTTGCGTTTGACATATTCTTAAGTTTGACATATTTATATGTTTGACGAAATACTATCTTGAACGGATTCGTGTATTCGATATATTTATATGTTCAACGTATTTATAAATTAAAATGGACGCACAATTTTTATTTCATTCCTTTTTTATAACAACATTTACGACAAATAAAACAGAAATAATAAACAATTTGTCAAATATTACGTGTTTTATTTCAAACTAAGTATCAAAATAACAATTTTTATTTAAAATTTCATTTATGTAAGGTTTATCAAACTCGAAAAATCAACATCATCACACCCAGATATGCAGCCCCAATTTTTTATTTTTTTTTGCGATCAAATTACTAAAATTGCATTAGTTTAATGATTTAAATCATTTACATTGCATTTGAGCACCGCCGTCTGTTCTACAGCTACTCTAAGGCAGCCTGCTTCTTGGCCAGGGAATCCGTGAGGAGCTGGAGACCCTCGGATCCGGCTCCCAGTTCTTCAAAGACGGAAGTCAGATATCCTGAAAGGAAATGTTGGGGGGATAAAAAACAGAGATTCGTCTATGGTGTCAATATTCCCCCAGAGACAGGAGACAGCCTCCATGGTCGAGTGGTAAGACGCTCCACTACAAATCCAAAGGTTGCGGGTTCAAAACCGGCGTGCGCCAATAACATTTGTTTAATTAATATGTGTCATGACACATTTCATACATATAAAATAACAAAAAAGTATATTTGCTGCACGTTCCAGAGTGGTAGGTACTCCAAGTATCACCCTGGTGAAAGACCACCATTCAGAATCGAAACGCTGCTTGAAATGGCTTTAGCCGTGTGTTTGGTGACCAGATCTGAATAGCCAGATACTTCCTAACCTTCCCCTTCCTCATTCCCTTCCCCTCCACATTACCTTTAGCATCACACCGTACCCCGGTCAATGAGGCCATAGTCTCGCTGGCTCCAGACGGTTGGGAGCAGTTGAGACTCTCGTGCGGTATTTAAAAAGGGGAAGAAGAGAAACGAGATAAGAGAAACGAGACAGGAGACAGGAGACAGGACCAAACACCCAAAGACAACCCTTGTAAACTTTACTAAAGGGACTGGGCCGCTGTGGTCAGAGGAGTGAGAAAAACATGAGTCTCAACTGCACCCAACCGCTTAGAGCCAGTGAGACTGTTGCATCCTCGATAGGGGTATGTTGCGAGGCTAACGGTAGTGGGGAGGGGAAGGAGATGAGGAAGGGGAAGGTTGGAAAGTAAGATACATGATAGTCACCTATATCAGTGGAACATTTCCTCAGGCCGAGGCCATCCATAATCCTGATGGAGTCGATTTTGGCGGAGATCATCTCGCACGCGGAATTGCAAACCTGCAACGAATAAATAATATCAACGTCTAGTCTTCTCGAACCGTCCACTCGTTGCCCGTCGCACTCGATTGGCCCGGCGCGTCGGTGATTCTCCCAGTATCGCTCTGGCGAAGGTGCGGCATTCGGAATCGGAACGTCGCTTGAAATGGCTTTGGCCGCGTTCTGCGACCAGATCTGAGAATCTTTTCCATATTCCTAATACCCTCAGCATCAGAGTGACAGGAACCGTAGAATATTAGAAAAGTATGGCATTTGAAAACATTTAAATAAGTATAGCTAAGGAAATCATTAATAAAGATAGTCTAGATATGCTAGTTCAGAAGATTAGCTACAGAAAACATTACAAAGGATCAACTTTAAAAACCATTACAGAAGATTAATTTAAGAACCATTACAGAAGATTGGCCGATTCGACTACGAATCCAAAGGTCGCGGGTTCAAACCCGGCGTGCGCCAATAACTTTTATTTAATTAATATGTGTCATAACACATTTAATTAACATAAAAATAATAACAAGTATATTTGCGGCACGTTCCAGAATGGTAGATACTCCAAGTATCGCCCTGGTGAAAAACCGCCATTCAGAATCGAAACGTTGCTCGAAATGGCTTTAGCCGTGTTTGGTGACCAGATCTGAATATCCAGGTACTTTCCAACCTTCCTCTTCCCTATCTCCTTCCCCTCCCCACTACCTTCAGCCTCACGACATGCCCTATTTGGGGACGCCATAGTCTCACTGGCTCTAGACGGTTGGGAGCAGTTGCGACTTTTGTGCGGTATTCATAAAAAATGTGAGGCTGACGGTAGTGGGGAGGGAAAGGACATTGAAAAGAGAAAAGTTGAGAAGTACCTGGCCCTTCAGATCTGGTCACCAAACACGGCTAAAGCCATTTCAAGCAACATTTCGATTCTGAACGACGGTCTTTCACCAGGGCGATACTGAGAGTATCTACCACTCTGAAACGTGCCGCAAATATATTTTTTATTATTTTTATATGAATTAAATGTATTGTGACACATTTTAATTAAATAAAAGTTATTGGCGCACGCCGGGTTCGAACCCGCGACCTCCGGATTCGTAGTCGAGCGTCTCACCAGTCGACCGCGGAGGCCGTCAATATACGTCTCGCAGGAAAACTTCGATCGAATCGATAATAATAATAATAATTGAAATTAACACGTTTAAAAGATTGGTAAAAAAAGCCGTTGGCGCTGTTTGAAGTGGTCACCTCGTTGAGGAAGTGATAGGCCGGGTCTTCCTCGGAGGCGGACAGTTCCCCGCGGTCCAGCATGGGCTCCAGATGCTGCGGCAGAGTGAGGAGATACTGTCCAACCTACGATCAGATAAAACGGAACGAAATTCAAATCAGACGTCGGACAGTGCTGAAGAGACGAGTATTAAAAATTGTATTTTTCTAGAAAGCAATCGCTTTGTGGCTGGCCAGGCTTGCGTTCTTTCCGGATAACTACGTATGTTATACATAGCCTGTTCAAAAGAAAAGGTGAATTTTGAATTTTCGCGGGCTGTGTACATTCGATTATCGATTTTTTTGTTGTTGTTATGTTGGTACACATATGTTTATCATATGTTAGCATTATCAGCCATTTTGGATTAGTGGTTTGTTTTTGACAACTGGAAAGGTTAGTCACGTTTTTGTGTGTTCTTCGATTTTTAACTTTTGAAAAAAATGAATCAAAGAATAAAATCCACGATTTGTTTTTCCACAACTCCAGGACGCTCATCGTCATTAACATCTTCTCGGCCTTCTGTAAAGCGCTTGTACCGCTTACAAACACTTTTTTGAGACAAAGTAGACTCGCCGAATGCCACAGTCAACATTTTAAGTGCGTTGGAGCACTTTATTCCATTTTTAATGCAAAATTTAATACATATTTTTCAAAAGTAAAAAATCGAAGAACAAACAAAAACGTGACTAACCTTTCCAGTTGTCAAAAACAAACCACTAATCCAAAATGGCTGATAATGCTAACATATGATAAACATATGTGCACCAACATAACAACAACAAAAAATCGATAATCGAATGTACACAGCCCGCGAAAATTCAAAATTCACCTTTTCTTTTGAACAGGCCTCGCACAGTCGACACGCAATCGATATCTCGCCCGACCAGCGTTGACAACGTATTTACATTAAAAAAAATTACCTGCGTCACATACTCCTGAGGGGAGAGACTGAAGTCCGGCAGATCCGACGCGTATTGCTCGTTCTCCGACCATCCGATCAAGTTCTCCACTCCCTCTGTTAAAGTAAAGCGATAAGGTTAAGATCTTGGAGTAAAAATATACATGATACCTTTGCGAAATAGTGTCGTCAGGACGGTTGACTTCATACTGACTCGATAGAAAGAGACGAAGATATGTTAAAAGATGTTGGATAGCCTATTAGTTGACCCTGTTGACGGCCTCCATGGTCGAGTGGTAAGACGCTCGACTACGAATCCAAAGGTCGCGGGTTCAAACCCGGCGTGCGCCAATTACTTTTATTTAATTAATATGTGTCATAACACATTTAATTCATGTAAAAATAATAAAAAGTATATTTGCGGCACGTTCAAGAGTGGTAGATACTCTGAGTATCGCCCTGGTGAAAGACCACCATTCAGAATCGAAACGTTGCTTGAAATGGCTTTAGCCGTGTTTGGTGACCAGATCTGAATAGCCAGGTACTTCCCAACCTTCCCCTTCCCAATCTCCTTCCCCTCCCCACTACCTTCAGCCTCACAACATATCCTATTTGGGAATGCCATAGTCTCCTGGCTCTAGACGGTTGGGAGCAGTTGAGACTCTTGTGCGGTATTCACGTAAAAAAAAAAAAAAAAAATTACCGCCCACATGGAATTCGGACATTTTTAATAAACATATTTGAACACATTAAACAAAGCAATATCAACACACCATTAAAATTATTTATAAAGTCAAAATATCACACAAACATTAATAGTAATAGTTGGGAGCAGTTGAGACTCTTGTGCGGTATTCATTAAAAAATTATTTTTTTTTAAAACACGCCGGGTTTGAACCCGAAACCTCTGGATTCGCACTCGAACCTCTTACCACTCCTCCACGCAGGTCGTCAAAGTTGGGATTCTTGCGCGTGCTTACAATAAAAATAATATAAAAGTGCGATACTAGAACTGTGATAAGTGGCGGGTGGTTATTTGAAAGGTTCTTTCATCACTCGAGAGAAGTAAGAGCCCGCGGTATTACCTAGGTGCTGTCCGATGGGCGCCAGCAGGAGGTGCCTGGCCGTGGTCTGCAGGTGTTTGTGAAGGCGTTGCGAGGGCGCCAGCGCTGGGCACGGGGGCTCCCCTTCCGCCCCCAGCACCTGCGCCCACCCCCCGCAGCACAGAGCGGGCGGAGGCAACTTGGGCTCCACTGGTAACAAAACGAAAATACATCGAGCAAAACAAGACGACCGTTCTATATCATCATCCAGTGTTCAATCGTGAATGGAAATGTCAAATGTGAACGGAAGAAGAAGTCGAGGACGCCCGGCGAAGAAATTAGACACTGAGACGTATGTGCAGTAAAACCATGTATGACCGTATTAAAAATAATGTGGATATCCGGAAAGAATGCAATGCTGATGTGAGCGTAATGAATCGGATCAAGAAAGGGACGCTTAGATGGTTCGGACATGTAAAGCGAATGAACGAAGAAAGGAGTGTGAAAAGAATATACGACCCGAAAGTGAATGGAAGAAAAAGTCGAGGATGCTCCGAGTAGAAAAAATGGCACGATCAAGTAAATCAAATACTTGAATCGGGCCATGCGAAGTGTCAGAATAACGGAAGAGTATGTTTGAATGTGAATGAAGCAAAGAGTGTGTGCCAAAGACAGAGTTGTATGGAGGTCCGTCCTCTCTGCCTACCCCTGCGAGGAAACAGCGTGATGGTTAGTTAGTTATGTTCAACCGACGAATGTTGAAAATTCAAAATAGGCGCTGATTTAAAAAATTTCGAAAATTCAAGATGGCGCTGATTTAAAACATTTCTAAAAATTCAAGATGGCGCTGATTTTAAAAATTCAAAATGGCGCTGATTCAAAAAATTTCGAAAATTCAAGATGGCGTTGATTTGAGAAATTAAAATGGCGCTGATTTTAAAAATTTCGAAAATTCAAAATGGCGATAAAGGCGCGCCCAATATTTGTACGCGGTCGGCTTACGCCATGTTAGAACGGGTCGCTTGTGCGACTCGCTCTTGCGTGTGGCTGTGAAATGATAAGACGGCGTCTGTGTTTCCTCCCTCTTTCCTGCTTCTTCGATATCATTCTTCGGTGCCACGCCCCAGGCGTCCTCGACTTCTTCTTCCGTAAATAAACAGTTTCCGAACCCTACCTCTTTTGGCCTCCTCCAAGAGCTTCTCTGCCTCACTGACCAGCTGCTGAAGATGAGTGTAGCTGCGCAGAAGAGACAGGCAACCCGGCAGGTCCTTCACGGCGCCCCAGCCCATGCACAGCTCATCTATGAGCCACTGCAATTTCGCAGATTGATAACAACAACGCGACACGTTTTTACGACAGTGTGCGCGTTTTAGTGAAACTTCATGGATCATATATGAGACATCTGCGTACGGAGATATTCGTTGATGAATCGTACATGCGACAGCTGCATAGATGAGGTTAGTGACAATAATTATCTAAACGCTTAGTATCTGCATGACGTGTTTTGAATTGAAATAATACAAATTGTTTTTTATAAACTTTTTTGCATTGCGGTGGATTATGCCAAAACTATCGAAAGTTTGTCAAAATGTCAAGCTGTCAATTTCGGTCAAAATTCAAAGATAACCTCACATCTTTTAATCAATTAATTCAATTTCTACATATTAGTGTCAAACTGTCCGAGTGTTCCGGCATCTACCTGTGCGGCGTAGACGAGGTGGCTGGGCGCTGCGCCCCTCGAGAGGGCCCTGCCCTGCGCCAGGCGCTCCCTCAAGCTGCGAAGCCCCCTCGAAACTCTCAGCTGCAGAACTGTTCCAGCCTCCGAGCTGTTCACCTGAAACACGGAGGAGCACCAGCAACATTATCATCTTCCTCCCTCTTCTTCATCCCTTCCCCTCCCACTGGGAATCTTTAAAAGCAGGGTTGGATACGTACGTCGACTGGGGGCATTGGTCCCAGGTCTTCGGCCATTGCCGCAGCGAGGATGGTGCCGAGATTGGCGAGTCCGCTCCTCACCGGGGAGTAGATTGCTCGCGTGAACTCCATCAGTTCCTCGTCTGACACCATATCTGGAAACAGAGAGGAACGTACAGTATACTTGTCATGCATTTATTTATTTATAAACTAACGGACTATTGTCCAACTAGATAAAAAATACATAACACGAAATGGGAAAAAAGAGCAACAGAAAAAAAACAACACCACACATAATATTATAATATTATAATGAAGCAAAGACTTAAATTGAACAAAAATATACAGGAAGAACATTCAAGTCAAAGCCAAGGTCAAGTCAAAGTTTTGGTAAAGTCGTAAAGAATGACAAAAATCATTTAGACTGCTGCCAAAAATTTCAAGACCACGGCTTGAGTCAACAAGTCTCGACATTCTGGACAGCAAAGAATGATACCCTTAGTTAGTAGAGTGATGATTGAGGAACAGTAATTCGTTGTTTCCGAGTCAACGGAAAAATAAATCATAAAAGTCGTAAATCTAGAAGGGCAGAAATGAGTTGTTATCTTTTGAAGGAAGGAGATGGGGAAGAAGGTAAGGAAATACTTGACTATTCAGATCTGGTCACCATTACGATGGCCATACACAAAATCAAAAGCAACACTATATCCACCCATTGATAATTTCATAATACAATTCCTTCAAATCGATCGTAGCTCGAAACGGCTTCGGCCACGTTTGGCGAGCAGATCTGAATAGCCAGGTGCTTCCCCACCTTCCTCTTTCCCATCTCCTTATATTCCCCGCGCCCTTCAGCCTCACAGCACATCCCGATAGGGGATGCTGTCGACGCCCTGGCTGCGGGCGGCAGGGGCTCTCGAGCGGCACTCAAATGAAGTTTGCTTGATCCATTGGTTTTTTATTACCTTTCTTCCCGCGCTCCCGGTCGATGGTCGCCTGCATCTCCTGCGCGTAGTGATCGCAGGCCGCCTGCAGCTGCTGCAGGTCCTCGGGGCAGGCGGGCCCCCCCGGCCCCCCGTGCGAGTCCCCCCGGCCGCAGTCCGCCAGCAGGGGGGCCTGCAAGCGCAGCAGCCAGGGCAGGGTGGCCTCGCCGGGACACGCCTGCGGGGACCACTCCAACTGGAAAATACGAGAAAACCAGTTAGTACGGACCTTGGAGTGACGATATATGGAGAGAGAGCTGATTCTTTTTACCCAACCTATACAGACTTGGGATAAATCACTTTCACCGGGTTTTTACGTCGTATACCATGAGAGAGAAAGAGACAACGAAAAAATCGCAAAATATCACACCGCTTTTTGGTGTGTAAGAACGTTCTTCGCCTCCCGCGTCTCCGGTGACTCCGCCCACACGTTTTGATATGCGACATAACTGGACATAACTCAACGATTTTTTTAGGTTTTATGCTTTGTTTATAACAATACTGTGAAAAAGTGGTTATACAAATTTAAAAAAACATTATGTCGACATGTGCTATGAATGGATGTATTAATACTCTAGCTCTAGTCCTAGCCACGCCCAGGTCTAGCCGAGTCCGGCAAAAATCATCAATACTGACTAAAATGGACCATTTAGAAGCATTTAACTATTAGGCGTACATTTTTGCTTTCGCCGTTTTCCCATAGATGGCTTTAGCGGAAAGTGGTGGTCCAAATAAATACATCATAGACGTCATGCAATACACTTAGGCACCTGTCAACACAACCCCATAGAAACATTAGTCCGTTTGAGTCTGCGTCATAAAGTTATCCTCCATTGAAAATGACAGTTTACGAGCCAAATCCTCATCATTTGCGGGAGGGGCAGCGTGACAATGCTCGACCCCATGTTGCGAGAGTGGTCAAAACATACTTGGAAACGTTGGAACGGGGAGTCCCACCCCGCCCGCCGTATTTTCCAGACGTTGCTCCCTCTGACTAACACTCATTCCGTTCAGTGGCACGCAACCTGGCTGACCAGCACTTCCGGCCTCACGAAGAAGTAAAAAATTGGATCGATTCGTGGATCGCTTCGAAAGACGACCAGTTTTTCCAGCGCGGGGTTCGCACGCTGTCCGAAAGATGGCAGAAAGCAGTGGCCAGCGATGGACAATACTTTGAATCGTAAATGTCTTTACGATTATCTGCGACTCTACGCGATACGTTGAATGGCGTGTCTTTGGCGGGTCACCTGGTGGGTGGCGTGGCGCAGCAGGGCGGCGTGCAGGTCGCGCAGCTGCGAAGGGTTGCGCCGCCCCCCGGTGGAGACGCGCCCCCGCAGCGCGGCGTCCTCGCAGCGCGCGCGGTACACGGCCAGCGCGCTCTGGCGGCCCATGGCGGCGAAGGCGCCGTACAGCTGGCGGCACCTCTCTGGAATCGGGGCAAGTTTATTTATAGTTTTCAATTTGGAGAACTCCATTTTGTATTATTTACTGTATCATTATTTTGTAATATTATTATTTAGTTGTGCTATCCTTAGTGACAGCTGTTTAGGTGTTTGACAGTGTGACTCTCAGTTTGTGATGTGGGAAGTCTAAGTGGTTTTTGTAAATTTGCTATGCGCAATTGAATATTGCCGACGCGCGCAATTCGGTCTTGTCTTGTTTGCCATCAACACGACAGTTTTACCGGACTCATATGGTAATATGGTGGACTCGGGCGGTTTTCCACGCGCAATCGAATATTGCCGACGAAGGCGATTGGCATCGTATTAGGAATCAAAGAAAAATTAGTAAATCCTTTCACCACTAAGGAATTGTGAAGAGTGATTTATGTCGATCTGTAGAAATGTGCGGTTCGCAATGCGCAATTGAATATTGCCGACGCGCGCAAGTCGATCCACTGTGTGTTTTCGACATGGGCAGTTCGCCGTGCGGAAGTGAATATCGCAGACGCAAACGGTAATATTGCAGACGTGCAATTGAATATTGCCGACCAGAGCGATTCGTGTCGTATTGGGAATCGGAGAAAAGATTGTGAGACACGGTACCTGTCTGCCTTCCAGTGAACGCCTCCACCACTACGGGGCTCAGCAGGGCTTCGAACCTGTTCCTCATGCCTTCCAGCTGAAGGCGCTTGTCTTCATAGTCTGCCCCGCTTGAGAGCACCTGCCAACAGAATCGAATCAACTCATTTTTTAATATCAACCCCATCGTCATTTTTGGGGATGCTGTGCGGAGGGTCTCTTAGAGGTGTGAACCAGACTCTTTTCACCAATGCGCGACATGGAGTCTGGAATTAACTTTAAAGCATTAATGCTTATTTATTAATAAATATTTAAATAATACTTAATAATAATAAATATGTTGCCTATTGTATGCAGAATGGGTTGATGATGAATGTAAGTAAGTCCAAAGTCATGGTGTTTGAAAGAGAGAGTACGAGAACAGCGTGCAATATAGTTGTAAATTATGAATACTTGGAGCAAGTGGATGAGTTTGTTCAAAGTATGTTCTAGAGAGACGGAAAGGCCGATGAGGATATTGGAAAGAAGGGTGAATGCAGGAAACTCCATTAATGGAGGACTGAACGCTGTTGGCGCAAATAAGAAATTGTCCAAAGAAGCAAAGCTAGCAGTCCACAATGGAGTGCTTAAACCAACCCTGATGTACGGCAGTGAGGCATGGAACTGGCTGAGCAAGGATGAAAGTTGACTGAACGCTGTGGAAATGAGATCCCCGAGGCGTACGTGCGGTACAACCATGTTAAAAATGTAAATATCCCGAAAGAAAGAGAGACTGATGTAAGCGTAATGAATAGGATCAAGAAAGGGAAGCTTAGATGGTTTGGGCATGTAGAGCGAATGAACGAAGAAAGGAGTGTGAAAAGAATATATGATGCGAAAGTGAATGGAAGAAGAAGTCAGGGACGCCCGAGGAAGACACGGCACGATCAAGTGAATCAAATACTCAAATCGGGCCATGTAAAAGGTCAGAATAACAGAAGAGTACGTATGAGACGATGTATGAATGTGAATGAGGCAAAGAGTGTGTGCCAAGACAGAGTGTGTTGTATGGCGGTAGAGTTTCATATTTGTGTTTAAAATTATTGATATTATTTAAATATTATGATTATTAAGTGCCCACCTCCAGGCACTGGTTGATGTCCTCCATGAGCTTGGTGATGCCGGCCAGGTCCGTGGTGTCCCCGGACTCCAGGATAGCCTCCAGGTTGCCCGCCAGCGCCGCCCACTTGTCCGCCTCCCTCAGGCCTTGTCGGGCCAGCTAAAAAAAAATGCAGGGTCGAAAAACTCACAAACTGCCCAGAATATTAGAACAAACGCTGACGGGCCGAGAATCGGCCGTCAGCGGGAGTCGCTATTTGCCCGGCTGCCAAAAGTGTTTGAACAAACGCTGACGGGCCGAGAATTGGCGGTCAACGGGAACCGTCATTTGCTCGGTCGATCGGCCGCCAAAATTATTTGAACAAATGCTGACGGGCCGAGAATCGGCGGTCAGCGGGAATGGTTCTGGGGTCGGTCGATCGGCTGCCAAAAGCGTTTGAACAAACGCTGACGGGGCGAGAACGTCGGTTAACTGGAGCCGTTAATTGTTCGGTTGATCAGCTGCCAAAAGCATTTGAACAAACGCTGACGGGCCGACAATTGGCGGTCAACGGGAACCGTTATTTGCTCGGTCGATCGGCCGCCAAAAGTATTTGAACAAATGTTAGCGGGCCGAGAATCGGCGGTCAGCGGAAATCGTTATTTGCTCGGTCGATCGGCTGCCAAAAGTATTTGAGCACACGCTGACAGGGCGAGGACATCAGTTTACTGGAACCGTTGATTGCTCGGTTGATCAGTTTCCAAAAGCATTTGAACATACGCTGACAGGGCGAGGACATCGGTTTACTGGAACCGTTAATTGCTCGGTTGATCAGCTGCCAAAAGCATTTGGACATACGCTGACGGGCCGAGAATCGGCGGTCAACGCGAATCGCAATTTGCAATAATTGCGGCTGACTGGCATAAGGACATGACAACTATGCTTGACAGCTCGAGCGGTAGATATACTCCGAGTGTCGCCCTGACGAAAGATCCATTCACAATCGAAACGTTGCTCTAGATCAGAGGTTCCCAAACTTTTTTGTCCCGTAGACCACTTGCCGATTTTTTCTGTTTTGTGTAGACCTCCTGCTTTCCTAATATTGATTTTTTTTAGCGTTGGGAAAAACTTCAAAGTTTTGTGAACGCTTCGGGAACTGCTAGTTCTTTGAAATGAACCCTTCGCGGTGAACACTTCAATTGTAGTCGAACTCGCCAAAAAATAGTACCAGTCGGTAGAGATTTCAAATCGATAAGTACTAGCAAATCGACAAAAAATTATTATAATTAAAATAATTAGGGAATTAATAATAGTAATATTTGGATGATTTGTATAGCGCCGTTTTTGTGAAAAATCACCTCAAGGGCGCTGTACAGAGCTTACTTTCTATCGTTACATATTAATTCCTAGTTCAAATAAGAAAATATACAGGAACATACTTACCTGGCAGGTCCCATCAGATAGACACAATAAGGAAGTTGAGTCCATTTTTTTAATATTTTTTTATCAATATCCACCTTCAAACTTAAATATAGGTATTTTTTATTATTTTTTTTAAGTTAGTTTTTATAGTTAAATTAATTCTCAAAGTTTGAATTTTGTACACGCCGCCAAAACGGCAATATCTCAGAGGTAAGGAGCGGGGTGGGTGCGTGACGCGTTTTGTACCTTCAGAAGGGGCACCACACGGTACTTATATTTGACATCGCACATTGTCGTTATCCAGCTGTCAGTTGCATATTTGTTATTTTGTGTTTTTTCTTCAATTTTACCGCTTTTAATTTAACAAAACCTTATAAAATGTCAGGAGATAATACGTCTTGCTATTGCATCGTACTAATGTGTAAAAATACAAGCATTACTGCAATTTACAATCATTCCAAGAAATGAAATTTTACGTAAAAAATGGTTCACCGCCATTTACTTCGCGGCATCGCATCGTACGAAAACGGTACATTTGACGTTCGACTAATATGAAGCGTTTCTATTTTATGGCGTTTTAACTAATTTTCAAGAAGGGTTTATTAATTCTGGGAATAATAATATGGAAATATACATATATATTCAGAATCTGTGTTTTTCGATCTACATGCACATATTTTTTTAAAGTCATAATATTTTTCACTCAACTTCTCTATTATTAACTTTAAATTATGATTATTATTTTAATATATTTTTATTTTATTTCATTTTATTTTATTTTATTTTATTTTTATTTTATTTTATTTATTTTTTATTTTATTTTTTATTTTTTTTATTTATTTTTTTTTTTTTTTTAATGTCTATTATAATAGAGTATTACGTAAGTACCTGCATAGGTACTATCTGTGAGGTGGATTATTACATTTGCGGGAAGCCAACGTTTTGGTGACGGCCTGCCTAAATGGAATCCACTCTCGTGGACCCCCATTTACGTCTCATGCACCCCCAATTTTTTTTTTCATTGACGTGGACCCCTTGCAGTTTGGAATCGACCCCTGGGGGTCAATATAGACCGCTTTGGGAATGACTGCTCTAGATGATGTGAGCCGCGTTTGGCGACCAGATCTGAATTGCCGGGTACTTCCCAACCTTACTCTTCCCCATCTCCTATCCCTCAGCCCCACAGCGTACCCCGGTTCGGGGACGCCATACTACCACCGGCACTGCAGCAGTAGGTACTAGGTACTGACATAAAAAACCTATTTGAACAAAAGCTCACATGAGCCAAAAACGCAATTTAATTCTGTTTCTCCGGCTGCCTGACGTACCTCCAGCCTGGTCTTGAGCCTGTCGGTGCGCTGCAGGGTGAGCAGGGGCTGCCCGGCCGCCCGCTGCGCCTCCCCGATGGCCTGCTGCAGCGAGGAGCTGCGCCCCGCCAGGCCCAGGGCCCCCGCCTCGGCCGCAGAGGCCTCCATGATGAGCCGGGGCAGCCCGGACAGGACCTGCATTTAAAAAGCAACGACAGAATAAAGCCATTTTGATTTTTTTTACATTTCAATGGTCCCCGCTAAACCTAAAACTCAAATAAAACAACATTTTAATTAAATTAAAATTTCTCCCTCTCTGTTCCTTTTTTATAATCTAATATTGTTTTTTCCTCTTATTTTATTTTATATTGTGTTCTCCCTCTATATGTTTATTTTTTATTTTTTATTTATATTAATACCGCAGAAGAGTCTCAACTGCTTCCAACTGTCTAGAGCCAGTGAGACTATGGCATCCCTAAATAGGGTATGTTGTGAGGCTGAAGGTAGTGGGGAGGGGAAGAAGATAGGGAAGAGGAAAGTTTGGAAGTACCTGGCTATTCAGATCCGGTCACCAAACACGGCTAAACCCATTTCAAGCAACAGTGTTTTGATTCTGAATGGTGATCTTTCACCAGGGCGATACTTGGAGTATCTACCACTCTGGAACGTGCCGCTAATATACTTTAGTGGTGAAAGACCACCATTCAGAATCGAAACACTGTTGCTTGAAATGGCTTTAGCCGTGTTCGGTGACCAGATCTGAATAGCCAGGTACTTCCTGACCTTCCTCTTCCCCATCTCCTTCCTCTCCCCACTACCTTCAGCCTCACAACGCACTCTATTTGGGGATGCCGTAGTCTCGCTGGCTCTAGACGGTTGGGAGCAGTTGAGACTCTTGTGCCGTATTCATATAAATAAAAAATTTTAAAATGTGGAACCACAAAGCCATTGCTTTCTACGAAAATATAAAAGTTTAGTCTTTAGCGAGTTATTTTTAACGTTTAGTTTTGTATTGTAGAATTTTGAGCGTTGACGTTAAGAAAGAATCGCTATCTTTTCCGACAGAGGCGACTTACCTGGGAGGTAGTTTCTTCCAAGGCGTGATTGAGCTGCTGCATGTAGAGTTGAAGAGTCGATATGGTGTCGTTGACAAACACCTGCGAACAAACATGGTTTCTTACGTCAGTATCGGACAAGTTATTAAAACCGTTACCGCACAAGAGTCCCTACTAACAGCCAGAGCGAAGCTAGCCTCTCAGGAGTCGGGCGCACTGCGCAGGGCCCTCGGTGCGCCCCGCTGTCGAATTCGGCAGCCGCCCCTGGTCTGGATCCCCTGAATACCTGAAAAAACCCTCGACTCCGTGCGGAAACGGACGGTCCGTTCGGCAGATTCTGCTATCTCAACAGACGGATTGCAATCTTTGGAGCCTGTGCTCCTGACCTTGGAGAAACAATGTATGGAGAGAGAGCTAATAATTTTCACCCGACCGATACAAACTTGCGATAAATCACTTTCTCTGGGTTTTTACGTCGTACACCATGAGTGAGAAAGAGACAACAAAGATAATACTCCGCTTCTACGTACTGTCACAATGATCTTGGTCTACTGGGTCACATTTTTTATTATTCCACTAAACTTGACACAACTAAACGGTTTTTTAGGTTATATGCCATATTTTTGTTGATTTCAATACTGTGAAAAATTGGTTGTACGAATAAACAAAAACATTATGTCGATATGTGCTATGAATGGATGTATAAATACCATAGCCTTAGTCTTAGTCACGCCCAGGTTCGCCGAGTCAGGTAAAAATCATCAAAAACTGACTACACTGCCTTGGGTAGATACCACTCTATATACTCTAAGCATATAACCTAAAAAATCGTTTAGTTGTGTCAAGTTTAGTGGCATAGTTAAAATGTGGGCGGAGTCCCGCGGTGACCCAGGAGACCAAGATCATCGCGACAGTACGTAGAAGCGGGGTATTATATTTGTTGTCTCTTTTTCTCTCATGGTGTACGACGTGAAAACCCGGAGAAAGTGATTTATGGCACGATTAATATATTGTTAATTCAAGCGTGCAACGATGCTGAATCGTAGAGAGTGGAGGATCCTCGTTCGTCGGGGCGTTAACAAATTTAAAAAGTTTGCTCTACCTCTTTGTCTTCATTCTTCTTTGAGGCCAAATACACTCTGTTAATCCACTCCTTTGCGTCGAAGTTGTCGCTCGAAAACGTCTTTAAATCCTGAAAAATAAAAAATAAATTTTTTAGTGAAGTCCCAACTGCTCCCGACCGCCTAGAACCAGTGAGACTTTGGCGCCCCCGATTGGGGTATGTTGGGAGGCTGAAGGCAGTTAAGAGGGGAAGGAGATGGGGAAGAGGAAGGTTGGGAAGTACCTGAATATTCAGATCTGGTCACCAAACACGGCTAAAGCCATTTAAATCAACGTTTCATATATTACGATAGACCCATCATTCACCAACGGAGGTTTTTTTTCTACATTATCTCCACACAGGAGGCCTCGAAGGAAACAATTTCCCTTGGGGCCTATGTCGTTTTTGGGGATGCTGTGTGGAGGGTCTTTTTGAGGAAAGCAAGTCGTTTCACCTACCGAAGGGATAATTCTAATTTTCCTTCACTCTGATCAAAATTCATTCTTGGGCAGATTATGGATTGTATCGGCTGTCTGGGGCCTAGGAGCCTAAATGTTTTTGTGTTGCTATTCCCGACCGTCTGGAGCCGGTGTGACTGTGACATCCTCGATTGGGGAGTAGAGATGGTCGATATTCCTGTCTCGGTTAAAAGGAACCGGTTCCTGGCCGGTCACTGGAACCGCCGATATTGTTTCCGAATTTTCGCAACTAAAAATATCGATATCCTTTGTCCGTTATTTTCGTAATTTTTTGGGCGAGGAACGGTTCCAGTTCTTTTCGTCTTCAAATCTCTACCGACTGGTACTTTTTTTTGGCGAGGAACTTTTGTCGATTTGTTTTTCTGGCACCGGGAACCGGTTCCAAAAAGAACTGGATAAATGACCGGTTCCTCGCCGGTCACCGGCAACCGGAACCGCAGGTACACCCAATTCTGATATCGACCATCTCTGGCGGGGAGGTAGATGTGAAGTAGATGCGAAGAGGAAGGTTGGAAGTACCTGGCTATTCAGATGTAGTCACAGAACGCGATTAAAGCTTTCCGTTTCAGTGTTGGTCTTTCGCCGGGGCGATACTTAGAGTATCTACCGATTTGGCTACCGGCCGCAAGGCTCAGGACAAATTATAGCTTAGAATCGAAACTTTGCTTGGAATGGCTTTAGCCATATTTTGTGACCAGATCTGAAGAGCCAAGTACCTCACAACCTTCCTCGTACCCATCTCATTCCCCTCCCCTCTACCTTAATCCTCACAACATACAGCAATCGGCGATAAATCGTCCCACTGGCAGGTTTTAAACTTAATTCTTAATGGCTTTTACGACGTTTATATTCATTTTCTGTGTAATTTGATATGACATTGTACACTTACCATGGCTTTGTTCATTTCGTTGTAGTTTTTCAACTCAAGTCGCCGCTGGAGGCATTTGACACATCGCACAATTTGACATCTGTCAGATCGATGTAAATAAAGTTTGGTACCAACTTGTGGAAGAAAAATTATTCGTCGGGTACCTACTTAGAGAAAAGAGGGGCGAGGCGAATTTAAACAAGTCAGGCATTTTTTTTTAATTTCTTACTTTACATACTACCACGAGATATATATATATATATAAACGAGGCCTGTTCAAAAGAAAAGGTTGATTTTGAATTTTCGCGGGCTGTGTACATTCGATTATCGTTTTTTTTTTCAAAGAATATGTATTAAATTTTGCGTTAAAAATAGAAAAAAGTGCTCCAACGCACTTAAAATGTTGACTGTGGCATTCGGCGAGTCTACTTTGTCTCAAAAAAGTGTTTGTAAGTGGTACAAGCGCTTTACAAAAGGCCGAGAAGATGTTAATGACGATGAGCGTCCTGGAGTTGTGGAAAAACAAACCATGGATTTTATTATTTGATCAGAAACATTTTTTTTTTAATACAAACATTCCCGGGTTACGGATAACCTGACAATATTTGAAAAACTCCTACTGCTATCGTAATAAGCGGAAGATGTTGCTTGTCCAATTATGGAGGGCTTAGCTAGCAGGGGAATTGGCCCCCGACGTCCGGGTGGGAGTCCGACGCATTTGTTAGGTGTAATATATATATTTTTTAAATAAAATAACCTAATGATGTATTTATTGTTAGTTAAATATTTTGTTTTAATTTTTAACCATGATATTTCAAATTTTTACAGCTGGGTACATAATTTATAATAAAATAGCGGGAAATAAATTCGTTTACCTGAAACAGTGTAGTCAGGATTGTTAACTTTATACTGGCTCAATAGAAAGAGACAATTATATATTAAAGGATGTTGGATAGCTTATTAGTTACCGCCCACATGGAATTCTGACATTTTTTAAAACACATTTGAACACATTAAACAAACCAAAATCAACACACCATTAAAATGATTTATAAAGTCAAAATATTACACACACACTAATAAGAGAAGGTTTACCTGAATGATGATGGAAGCTTTTTGTTGATTTTACGTCTTTACATCTTAAAAATGTAAAGTTCGGTCAAAAATATTTAAAACTGTTGAAATACCTCTGAAGAGTGATGTCTTACAATCTTTGTTTGGTCTTATTTGAACATTCACGCATAGCACATATCACCGCCATGTTTGATTTATTTGTATAAAAACTGCAAGTATTTTAATAAACCCAAATATAGGAAATAACCTCAAAATCCGTCGACGTAAGTTATGAAACTCGATGATGTGAAGTTAGCGCGGACGGAGAACATCTTTACATACTTAGAATTGCCGCAATATTATGTGACGACTGTTCTTGTCTCTTTCTCTCTCATGGTACACGACGTGAAAACCCGGAGAAAGTGATTTATCGCAAGTCTGTTTAGGTTGGGTAAAAATATTAGCTATATCTCTTTATACAAGTTATTGCAAGCGTATTACCTTCTCGTTTGAGGAAAAGTTATTTTATAAATGTTGCTCTTTTCTCTCTCTGCCTCACTTACCTCATTCTCCCCGTCTATATTTAATAAAATAACATTCGGATGGGAAAATTCGAAAAAAACACCCATAGACATTTTTGACCGACTCAGACAAAATGGCGTATGGGGCAAGTTGTTTATGTTAATGTTAGCGAAATCAGTGTAATAATAACCTTGGAGTGAGAATTGGAGAGAGAGCTAAATATTTTTACCCAACCTATACAGATTTACGATAAATCACTTTCTCTGGGTTTTTACGTCGTATACCATGAGAGAAAATGAGACAAGACAAATCGTCACATAATATCGCACCACTTTTAGATAAGTAAGTATGTTTTCTGTCTCCCGCGTCTCCGGCAACTCCGTCCACTACGCTTTGTTATGCGACATAACTCAACGGTTTTCGAGGTTATATTCTATATTTTTCTTGATAACAGACACGTTATAGCCTTAGAATATTAACACAAAATGTGGCAAGCAAAACACACACGTCACCAGTAAATTCATCATTCAAATATCGGTCATGTATGACAAAGATAGACATTCATAGAATATATGTGTATGAACGAAACAGATCCGAAGTTCGGACCGCGTTCCATACTTGCTTGAGACGACCTCAAGCGACGCGTGACCGTTTAGTACTAAATCGGCTTAAACGCCGATCACACCAACTAGCGTGATTATTGCTTGCCACTTTAAGAGCGATACAACGTGTCTATATATATTTAACATCATTTTGAAAAGGTGGTTGTACAATAAATTGTACATCATGTCGACTTTTTCTATGAATGGATGTAAAAAGGTGTGTCCATGAAAACCCTAGCCACGTCCGAGTCAGGAAAAGAGCAACAATCCTGACTACACAAGCGCTCCATCCTGTATATTATTGCTCTGAGATATTAACTAACCGGGGGTAGGCAGAGAGGATAGAACGGAACGCAACTACGTCTCATCACACACTCCTCGTTTCATTCTCGTTCGTACATCGTCTCGTACGTTGAATAAAGTCGGGGACGTCCGAGGAAGACATGGCACGATCGAGGGCATCAAATGCTTCAGTATGTAAGCGTGTATTAGTTAGGATTTTGCATGATCTCCGCGAGAGAGCAGTAAGCTTCTTGGCTCCGGAAAGATTTTTTTATGTTAATGCCGCACCAGAGTCCCAACTGTCCGGAGCCGGTGGGGCTAAGGCATCCCTATCGGGGTACGTTTTGAGGCTGGAAAGTGTGGGGAGGGGAATGTGATTTTTTTTTATATGACATACCACACAAGAGTCTCAACTGCTCCCAACCGTCTAGAGCCAGTGAGACTATGGCATCCCCAATGGGGGTATGTTGTGAGGCTGAAGGTAGTGGGGAGGGGAAGGAGGTTGGGAAGAGGAAGGTTGAGAAATACCTGGCTAATCAGATCCGGTCACCAAACACGGCTAAAGCCATTTCAAGCAACGTTTCGATTCTGAATGGTGGTCTTTCACCAGGGCGATACTTGGAGTATCTACCACTCTGGAACGTGCCGCAAATATGCTTGTATTATTTTTACATGAATTAAATGTGTTACGACACATATTAATTAAGTAAAAGTTATTGACGCACGCCGGGTTTGAACCCGCGACCTTTGGATTCGTAGTCGAGCGCCTTACCACTCGACCGTGGAGGCCGCGATGGGCAAAACGAAGGTTGAGAAGGATAATTTAACTAAGTACCTGATCATCACACTATTCTCCGTAAGGGTAGGCAGATATGATTGATTTGTGGAATCTGTGCAGATTCTAACATGTTTCTTGAAAAAACTAACTACCTAACTGTAACACGCCGTTTTCCCGCAGGGGTAGGCAGAGAGGACGGACCGCCATACAACTCTGTCTTGGCACACAATCCTTGCTTGATTTACATTCATACATCGTCTCACACATACTCTTCTGTTATTCTGACTCTTCACATGACCCGATTAAAGTATTTGATTTACTTGATCGTGCCATGTCTTTCTCGGGCGTCCTCGACTTCTTCTTCCATTCCCTTTCGCATTATATATTCTTTTCACACTCCTTTCTTCGTTCATTCGCTCTACATGCCCAAACCATCTAAGCGTCCCTTTCTTGATCCTATTCACTACGCTCACATCAGCCTTGCATTCTTTCCGGATATCCACATTTTTAATACGGTCATACATGGTTTTACCGCACATGTTTCTTGCAGGTAGTGATTTATAACAAAAACGGCGCTATAAAAACTACCCAAATATTATTCTTATCTATTTGTTACGTCCATACTAAAATTTTGACAAATTCTCTTTTTTTTTGTTCAGATTTTTTTTATGTGTCACGACTGGCCAGAGCCAGTGGGTCTATGGCTTTCTCGATTCGGTGGAATTTGTGCGGCTGAAAAAGTGGCGGAGGAAAAAATAGTTAGAAATAGCGTTGTGACCGCTTTGAAAGAACTGCTTCAAAGAACTACTTCTTTTGGCAACAGTTCCTACTTCATTCATTGTTCATTGAACAAATACTTCAATTGAAGTCGGTAGTTCAGTTTAGCGTTCATTCATTTTAATAACTTCATGTCATTGAAAAAATATTTCAATGGAAGGTGGTAGTTCATTGTAGTCATCATTCATTTCATTAACTTCATTCCATCGAAAGAAGTATTTCAATTTGAAGCAGTACGTTGTGAAGGCAAAGGAATCGACATTTCAAAATGAATGAACCAGCTCCAGTTCCTTTCGTTTTGAAATGTCTACCGACTACTACGTGATTTTTGTGGTGAGGAACCGGTTCCAGTGCTTTCCATTTTGAAATCTCCACCGACTAGTATGCGCTTTTCGGCGAGGAACCAGGCCGACTAGCATGTGTTTTTTCGACGAGGAACCGGTTCCAGTGCTTTCCAGTTTGAAAGAGCTACCGACTAGTGTATGATTTTGCTGGCGAGGAACCAGTCCCAGTGCTTTTTGTTTTAAAAACTCTACCGACCAGCAATTGCTTTTTCGGCGAGGAACCGGTTCCAAAAAGAACTGAACAAAAAAGCGGATAAATCCAAATGTCTTTTTCCGCGAGTTCGACTTCAATTGAAGGGTTCATTTTAAAGAACTAACAATTCGTGAAGCATTCACAAAACATTGAAGTTTTTCCCAACGCTAGTTAGAAATATATTTTTTCTAGGAATTGTTTTTTTTTTTTGAATATCTCCTTATCTCGGAATTTTAATGTTTTCTTGCGCTGTACAAACTGACGCATCCGCTCGAAAATTCTAGCTATCTCATGTTTTATCGTGTATTCGTGTGACTCGTTGTCAGACGATGACGTGCTTATATAAATTCTGACACGTCTTGAAATATAAAAAAATTTACTAACTACAAAAAAATATCCTTCGAGCATTTCAGGAAAAAAGTAACGGGAAAATCTTTTCGTGAGCTCTGGCGTTGCAAAAATTGCACACCGCTTGCCGTCTGGTTTTCCTGAAGCAACACTACTATTCTCAGCCAGCAGCGCTGTTTCCATCACGAGCTATGGTACTTTAAATATCTTCTAAACGAAATTGATCTAGATTTCCATTTTTTATATCGCAGAAGATTAACTGCTAGATTAAGGGTATTAATAAATGGGAAGGGATGGATATGGGTAGGAGGAAGGTTGGGCTAAGTACCCGGCTGTTCAGATCTGTTAGAAAAACACGGCTAAAGCCATTTCAAGCAAGGCTTAGATTGTTAACGGTGGTCTTTTGCCAGGAAGACACAGAGAGTATTTAGCGAGGAAACAAAAATGTCAATGTAATGTGTGTCAAGCGGAAACCGATGTATTAGTACGGAAGTGTAGGAATCTGCTTTAACTGCCGAACTATGAAGCCTAATGCAAAGAGATGAACCTTAGAGTACATAGAGTGGTATCTATCCAAGGCAGTGTAGTCAGTTTTTGATGATTTTTACCTGACTCGGCGGACCTGGGCGTGGCTAAGACTCAGGCTAGGGTATCTATACATCCATTCTTATCACATATCGACATAGTGAGAGAAAGAGACAACAAATATAATATACCGCTTCTACGTACTGTCACGATGATCTTGGGCTCCCGGGTCACCGCGGGACTCCGCCCACATTTTTTATTATGCCACTAAACTTGACACAACTAAACGGTTTTTTAGGTTATATGCTATATTTTTGTTGATATCAATACTGTGAAAAAGTGGCTATACGAATAAACAAAAACATCATGTCGATATGTGATATGAATGGATCATAGAGTTGGTAGAGTAGTATCTATCCAAGGCAGTGAAGTCAGTTTTGGACTTGTTTTTGATGATTTTAACATGACTCGGCGCACCTGGGCGTGGCTAAGACTGAGGCTGGGGTATTTATACATCCATTCATATCACATATCGACATAATGTTTTTGTTTATTCGTATAGCCACTTTTTCACAGTATTTTTATCAACAAAAATATAGCATATAACCAAAAAAACCGTTTAGTTGTGTCAAGTTTTTGGCATAGTAAAAAATGTGGGCGGAGTCCGGCCGTGAACCAGGACCATAAGATCATTACGACAGTATATAGAAGCGGTCTATGAAATTTGCTGTCTCTTTCTCTCTCATGGTGTACGACGTAAAAGCCCGGAGAAAGTGATTTATTACAAGTTTGTGTAGGTTGGGTAAAAATAATTAGCTCTCCCTCCATATATTGTTACTTCAAGGAATGGATGTATAAATATCCTAGCCTTAGTATTAGCCACGCCCAGGTCCGCGAGTCAGGTTAAAATCATCAAAAACTGACTACACTGCCTTGGGTAGGTACCACTCTTGAAGTAACAATGTATGGAGAGAGAGCTAATTCTTTTTACCCAACCTATACAAACTTGCGATAAATCACTTTCTCCGGGTTTTTACGTCGTACACCATGAGAGAGAAAGAGACAACAAATTTCCTAGACCGCTTCTATATACTGTCGCAATGATCTTAAGTTCCTGGATCAACACGGGACTCTGCCCAAATTTTTTATTATGCCACTAAACTTGACACAATTAAACGGTTTTTTAGGTTAGACGCTATATTTTTGTTGATAAAAATACTGTGAAAAAGTGGCTATACGAATACACAAAAACATTATGTCGATATGTGATATGAATGGATGTATAAATACCCTAGCCTTAGTATTACCCACGCCCAGGTCCGCCGAGTCAGTTTAAAAATCATCAAGAACTGACTACACTGCCTTGGATAGGTACCACCTTGAAGTAACAATATATGGAGGGATAGCTAATTTGTTTTACCCAACCCATCCGAAATTGTAATAAATCACTTTTCCGAGTTTTTACATCGTACACCATGAGAGAGAAAGAGATCACAAATTTCTTGGATTGCTTCTATATACTGTCGTAATGATCTTAAGCTGATTATTTTCGCTGGTTAACGGCGGGACTCCGCCCACATTTTTTATTTTGCCACTAAACTTGACACAACTAAACGGTTTTTTAGGTTAGACGCTATATTTTTGTTGATAAAAATACTGTGAAAAAGTGGCTATACGAATGCACAAAAACATTATGTCGATATGTGATATGAATGGATGTATAAATACCGTAGACTTAGTCTTAGCCACGCCCCAGGTGCGCCGAGTCATGTTAAAATCATCAAAAACAAGTCCAAAACTGACTTCACTGCCTTGGCTTGGGCTACCTCTTGTATACTCTAAGGGTACCACTCTATCAATGTGTGCTGCTCACTAACATTGTCACAGCCGATGACAGTACAAACCTAGCTGTGAAAAAAATTCCGTTCCAAAAAACGCTATGCCTACTTCAAGTTATTCTTATCTGGCGGATGACGTGGCCGTTTTTAAAATAAACTAAATTTTCATATTCCTTATTGATTTTGCGGCCGGCGTAGTCAAAAAACGGCGTTGCCGGATCTCGCCGGTAAAAACTTCAAACAGGACGGCGCAACGTTGCGCGTTCGTACGTTTTTGAGTTTAAACTTCGGGTCGCCCGAGCGGGCGGGTCGGGGGGCAAAATGGAGGCACTCAGTCGAAGGGCGATCCGCGCAAAGTCGGCTTTTGTCGAGTTAAGGCGGAAAAAAACATTTTCAAACTGGTGCCAAGTGTTATTTAGTATTATAATTGCGGTGGATTTATTCAGTGCAGTTTTGTATCAGTTCGCCTCTTAGAGTATACTCGTATATAGAGTGGTGTCAATCCAAGGCAGTGTAGTCAGTTTTTGATGACTTTTACCCTCAGAGTAAGAATGTAATGGAGGGATAGCTAATTTGTTTTACCTAACCCATCCGAAATTGTAATAAATCACTTTTTCCGAGTTTTTTCATCGTACGCCATGAGAGAGAAAGAGACAACAAATTTCTTGGACCGCTTTTATATACTGTCGCAATGATCTTAAGGTGCTGGTTAACGGCGGGACTCCGCCCACATTTTTTACTATGCCACTAAACTTGACACAACTAAACGGTTTTTTAGGTTAGATGCTATATTTTTGTTGATAAAAATACTGTGAAAAAGTGGCTATACGAATACACAAAAACATCATGTCGATATGTGCTATGAATGGATGTATAAATACCGTAGCCTTAGTCTTAGCCACGCCCAGGTGCGCCGAGTCATGTTAAAATCATCAAAAACAAGTCTCAAACTGACTTCACTGCCTTGGCTTGGGCATCTAGTATAGTTTAATTGAGGTATCTAGTATACTCTAAGCTTTTACCTGACTCGCTTGGCCTGGGCGTGGCTAAGACAAAGGCTAGGGTATTTATACATCCATTCATATCACATATCGACATAATGTTTTTGTTTATTCGTATAATCGCCTTTTCACAGTATTGATATCAACAAAAATATAGCATATAACCTAAAAAACCGTTTAGTTGTGTCAAGTTTAGTGGCATAATAAAAATGTGGGCGGAGTCCCGCGGTGACCCAGGAGCCCAAGATCATCGTAACAGTACATAGAAGTGAAGTATTATATTTGTCGTCTCTTTCTCTCTCATGGTGTAAAAATATTATGCGAAAGTGAATGGAAAAAGAAGTCTGGGACGTCCGTGGAAGACATGGCACGATCAAGTGAATCAAATACTTGGATCGGGTCACGTGAAGAGTCAGAATAACAGAAGAGTATGCATGAGACGGGGTGTGAATTGGTGCCTATAGACCGGATTTAAGGTTAAAGGCGTTTTTCTATATTTCTGCCAGGAAATTTAAGCCTCAGCGGTAACATAACGCTGTAATGCTTGACACCTGATCATGTTTTGATCAAACGATGAAACGGGCCAAGAATCGGTGGTCTACGGAGACGACATGTTGAAGTGGTAACGGTTAAAAATTTATAATGACCAATTTGCGACAGTGTAATCACTAAGCCTCGAGTTATGTAAAATTACAAAACACAATCAACAGGTAATCGGTATGTAATGATGTTCTTGGCAACCGTCACTGAACAACAGCTTTTTGTCAATAGCACACAAGACGACAAGTGTATTTTTTACGGTGCGCTATTTTTTATCATTTCAAAAATTAACGTTATTATTATTTTACACGATTTTTCTTTTTACTAACTAACTAACTGACAATCACGCCGTTTCTCCGCAAAGGTAGGCAGAGAGGACGGACCGCCATACAACTCTGTCTTGGCACACATTCCTCGCTTCATTCGTATTCATACACCGTCTCATACATACTCTTCTGTTATTCTGACTCTTCACATGACCCGATTCAAGTATTTGATTTACTTGATCGTGCCATGTCTTCCTCGGGCGTCCTCGACTTCTTCTTACATTCACTTTGGGAGGGGCAAAATAGAAGCACTCAGTCGAAAGGCGATCCGCACAAAGTTGACTTTTGTCAAAGAAAGGTGGAAAAAAAACATTTTTAAGCTGATGTAAACTAACTAACTCACCATCACGCCGTTTCTCCGGAAGGGTAAGCAGAGAGGATGGACCGCCATACAACTCTGTCTTGGCACACACTCCTCGCTTCATTCGTATTCATACACCGTCTCATACATACTCTTCTGTTATTCTGACTCTTCACATGACCCGATTCAAGTATTTGATTTACTTGATCGTGCCATGTCTTCCTCGGGCGTCATCGACTTCTTCCATTCACTTTCACGGCATATATTCTTTTCACACTCCTTTCTTCGTTCATTCGTTCTACGTGCCCATTTTTCTATTTTAAGGTCGAATAACGTGTTGTACGTGCTGTATGCAGGCAATGCATCTGCATCTGAGTACTGTGCTCGTGTCGACTCTGGCTGCGATACTGATGAGAATCTATTTAGATTCTTAAAAAAAAACTTTGATCAATTTTTTTCTAGGAATATCCCTTTCGACAAACGTTATCTATTTTATACGAAATAATTTTTTCTCCACAGTACTAACTTTTCTATTGAAAAAACTTTAAGTACGTCGGGTACAACGCCGGTATAACTTTTTGGTGCCGTTTCTCGCGTTAGTTGAGGCGGAAGGAACGGCGGAGGGGACGGAGAAAGGGGAAGAGCAAGGTTACGAGCACCCAGCTGCTCAAATCTAGTCACAAGACGTCACTGTTTCAAGTTAGATTTCGATTTATCAATCTAGTTTACAAGTTCTTCTGCACGAATCATTGGATTTTTGGTCTGTGATAAGGGAGGGGTCAGAGATAAGGCTAGAACAAGCTAACTAGTCAGATCTAGTCACCAAATATCGCCATTTCAAGTTAAGATATTCTTGAATGTTCCATAGCTTTTTATGCAACGTTTTTACTCAATTGAACAATGAATCAAATTAAGGAACAGACACCTAGTCAGAAAACTACATTTTTAACTAACTAACCATCACGCCCTTTCTCCGCAGGGGGAAGGCAGAGAGGACGGACCGCCATACAACTCTGTCTTGGCACACACTCCTTGCTTCGTTCACATTTATACATCGTCTCATTCATACTTTATGAATGCAAATCGAGTCTTAAAAAATGTATTATTGTGTTATTTTCCAATTTTTGGGGTCAATGAAACTATGATGGGAAAATAGGGGCAGAGAAGAAGATTTTTTGGTTTACGAGTGTTAGTCTAGTCATAGAGCTCGACCTATCAGTAATTATTCTAATTAAAAATAATATTTACTTAATCTTTCGTTATGTTGTTACCGAATTCACAATACGCCATTTATTAATTGAATAAAGACAGATATTCTAGTTATGATTAATTATGTAAATTAATAAATAAACTCCCCCCGTCGTAAATAATGGTTCAGCCCAAATTTGAAAACCAAAATGAGATCGCCCGTTCGACATTTCGATAGATAAATAGTAAAAGTGTGCTCTATTTAAGAAGCTTTTAAAGAGCATTTTCGCCGAGCACCGAGCGTACTTTGTTCAATTAAGCGACCCAAAATGCAATTAATAATCTGTAATTTATCCATTTCGTCGGCAAAAGTTGACGCACTTGCTACAAATAATGAGTAATTGCTCCAAGAAATAAACGCTAGATTTTCCATTTTGTACATTATTATGAGAATGTGCCGTTATTAGGAAGTCATACAATACGATGACAATGTCGGAAGCAATGCATCAAAATTAACAACAACGAATACTAGCGATCTTAACGAGAAAAACTCTAACTAAGAATAATAACGTATGTAAAATATTGTTATATTTTTATGCTATGATTTTTTTAGTACTAAATGTGTTAGTTACAGTTTTTAAAAATAGATGACACTAGTAAAAGTGTTTGATTTTAAAGTGCAGGCGCTTAAAGAGAGTGATCTAAATAGAAGCAGCAAAAATGAACTCTTGCGACAGAATGTGTTAGCGAAACTAGCGACGTGAAGTAAAAGCTTAAACATAGTCTGTACAAAATATGAAATAGTGTGGGTTTTGTATGGAATTTATTTTTTTCTAGTTTTATTTTAAAGTGTTGTTCGTTCAACAGTATTTCGTATGCGTTTTAAGAGAGCTTCGCTTATTTTGGTATGATTTCTAGGTATCCGTGTTGTGTATCTGACAGCTAGCCGACTCCAGCCCACCGTGTCTCACAAGAATTATGTCTTGTTTTTATTACGCTTTTTTATGTAAAAAATACACAAGTTTACAATCGTCGGCGGCCGAGAAAGCGGCGTATTGATTTTCCCATTATTTTACGAGCTAGCTTTTAAAAAATACGCACACATTTGAGAGAAATCCACCGGAATATCGAAGGTACTTTTTGGAATACCATACATTTTATTTAATTCAGTGTGTTTTTTAAATTCACTAATTAGTTGATCTTTCTCTTTTCTTGAGTGCTGTGTTTTTTTTTCAAAAGCGTTTCAATTACTTATTACACTCAGTGTTATCGTAAAAACTACGTATGATTGTGGTTAATGTACATTATCTTCACCAGTGAAATAACTCCGTATATGAACGACAGTTTTTTTGGTTAGTTTTTTATTATTTATTTGTTTTTGACATCCGGATGGCTACAATTCTGACAAAATGGCTTTAGTTTCACAAAAAATGTTGAATTTCAAATTGTACAACGTCGCTACGTTGTTTTTTGTCTATTTAACAAATGCCACATCTAAAATCGAAGTTTTTCGTTTTTGCTTCGTTCTGTTTTGAATGTAATTGTGGTTTAATCATCAAGTTTCATTATTTTAGTTGTGTCAGTTCTAAATTTAAATTTTTACTTTCATATTAATGTTTTGGCAGTTCTTTTTTTTGAATTTGCCCTTTCATATTACTGTTTTGTCTGTTTTTATTTTAAATTTATCCTTTCATATCAATGTTTTGGCAGTTCTTATTTTGAATGTGTCCTTTTATATTAATGTTTTGGCAGTTCTTATTCTGAATTTATCCTTTTATATTAATGCTTTGTGAGTTCTACATTTGAATTTGTCCTTTCACATGAATGTTTTCTCAGTTCTTATTTTGAATTTGTCCTTTCATATTAATGTTTTGTCAGTTCTTATTTTGAATTTGCTCTTTAATATCAATGTTTTGTCAGTTCTCGTTATTAATTTTTCCCTTTCATGTCAATGTTTTGTCAGTTCTTATTTTGATTTGCCTTTTAATATTAATGTTTTGTTAGTTCTAGTTTTGAATTGGCCCATTATTTGCAATGTTTTGTCAGCTCTAGTTTTGAATTTGCTTTTTAATATTAATGTTTTATCAGTTCTAGTTTTGAATTTGCCCTTTATTATTAATGTTTTGTCAGTTCTAGTTTTGAATTTACCCTTTAATATTAATGTTTTGTCAGTTCTGGTTTTGAATTGGCCCATTATTATTAATGTTTTGTCAGCTCTAGTTTTGAATTTGCTTTTTAATATTAATGTTTTATCAGTTCTAGTTTTGAATTTGCCCTTTATTATTAATGTTTTGTCAGTTCTAGTTTTGAATTTACCCTTTAATATTAATATTTTGTCGATTCTAGTTTTGAATTTGCCCTTTATTATTAATGTTTTGTCAGTTCTAGTTTTGAATTTACCCTTTAATATTAATGTTTTGTCGATTCTAGTTTTGAATTTGCCCTTTAATATCAATGTTTTGTCAGTTCCAATTTTGAAGTTGCCCTTTGATACTGATGTTTTGTTATCAAGTTTGTCAGTTCTAGTTTTGAATTTGCCCTTTAATAGCAATGTTTTGTTAGTTCTTATTTCGAATTTCTCCTTTTACTTATTAATGTTTTGTGAGTTATATTTGAAATTTGTGCTCCAATTTTTTTATTCATTCTATTTTTAAATGCTTGTTTTTTTTTTTTTTTTCACTCTTGCTCTTTTTAATACAAATTTAGAATTTGTTTCTTCGACACTCTATTTTAAATTAGAAACTTATTTATTTGATCTTTTATCAAATTCAATTTATTAAGTTAATTAATTTATGAGTTGAACTTTAAAAAAAAAAATTTTCTTTTAAATTCTTCGGGTTGTTTTGTTTTTTTTTCTGTCAATATTCATATTCAATAGTCGGTACGTTACATTCATAATTTGGTTCAAACCCGGCGTGCGCCAATAACTTTTATTTAATTAATATGTGTCACAACACATTTAATTCATATAAAAATAACAAAAAAGTATATTTGCGGCACGTTCCAGAGTGTTGTATCGCCCCGGTGAAAGACCACCATTCAGAATCGAAACTTTGCTTGAAATGGCTTTAGCCGTGTTTTGTGACCAGATCTGAATAGCCAGGTACTTTCCAACCTTTCACTCTTCCAATCTCCTTCCCTTCCCCACTACCTTCAGCCTCACAACCTACCCTGTTTGGGGATGCCATAGTCTCACTGGCCTCTAGACGGTTGGGAGCAGTTGAGACTCTTGTGCGATATTCATATTAAAAATAACCTAACCCAACCTAATCTATCCTAAGTCAACCATACCAAAAACTAAACTAACCGTCACGCCGTTTCTCCGCGGGGGTAGGCAGACAGAGATATGTACCGCCATACAACTCTGTCTACATCGTCTCATACATACTCTTCTGTTATTCTGACTCTTCACATGACCCGATTCAAGCATTTGATTTTACTTCGATCGTGCCATGTCTTTAATAATTAAATTAACCTTTAAATAATTTTTTTTTGTAAATATTGATGTTAATTCTTAATAAATAATTAGCCATTCGCGTAAACGTTTTAAATATAAATATGTGGTTTTTGGTTTCAGCCGATTGAGGGTTCCGAGGATGGTTCGCTGAGAAACAAGAATGTTGCCCCAGCAGTACTGCCTCAAGTGGAAGTACCACAACACCAATATCCAGTTCACCTTCTCGCAGCTGCTGGAGAAGGGTAAGTTTTTTTTTTTTTTTATGCGACATAAGCATTCCGTTCGTCCAAAGCCCGTCGATCTATTACAACATTACTATTTGGAGAATGGTTGTGAGGCTGACGGAAGCGGGGGAAGGGAAGAAGAAGGTTAGTAATCATCTGGCTATTCAGATCTGATCACAATAACACAACGCGGCTAAACCAATTTTTAGAGTGGAAGATAATTTCAGTATCGCCCTGGCGAAAGACCGCCATTCAGAATAGAAACGTTTGTTTTGCGTGTGTATTTGATCTTTAACCCGTCGTGTGCCGGCGGTGCCCATAGGCACCGGCCATTCATAACCATCTTTTCAGGAGTTTTCATCCTTTAAAACCTGTTTTTCGCATATTCAAATGAACCGTAATCAATCTATAGACATATTTTTGCAATCTATAGACAAGTTTAGTATAAGTCAGAGTAATGAATATTTAAAGTTTACTTTTGTCGGTGCGGCAGAAAAAAAGTCGTTTTTCAAAGTGACTTTACTGTTTGTATTTACAGGAAAACTATGCAGATTTTTTTTTTATTTGGAAGGAAATGTATTCAGCCGCACGAAAATGCAATAAAACAACGAAAAAATATTCAAATTTCTTAACTAAACATTTCTTAGTGACACGAGGGAGAAAAAATAAATCAATTCTTCGAATATAAGTAGCTATTCCGGAAAGAGCGCTTATAAAATAAACACGCAATTAGAAAAAAACACAAACATCTATAGCATCATTGACAAAAACATCATTTTGTAAAGCACAAGTGAGTAATTACAAAATTACAGTCGGCAAGGTACGGCGAAGTTTTAACTTGCGCGAATCTGCCCTTCCAAAGCCTTAAAATGCAGTTCTTACTTTAACTCTTGACGGCCTCCACGGTCGAGTGGTCAGACGCTCGCCTACAAATCCAATAACTTTCGTTCAATTAATATCAATGTCATAACATATTTAATTTGTATAAAATAATTTTTAAAAAGTATATATATTTTTTTACTTGAATACCGCACAAGAGTCTCAACTGCTCCCAACCGTCTAGATCCAGTGAGACTATGGCATCCCTAATAGGGGTATGTTGTGAGGCTGAAGGTAGTAGGGAGAGGAAGGAGATGAGGAAGGGGAAGGTTGGGAAGTACCTGGCTATTCAGATCTGGTCACCAAACACGGCTTAAGCCATTTCAAGCAACGTTTCAATTCTGAATGGTGGTCTTTCGCCAGGGCGATACTTGGAGTATCTACCCCTTTGGAAAGTGCCGT
This sequence comes from Drusus annulatus, assembly GCA_022651775.1. Lineage (NCBI taxonomy): Eukaryota > Metazoa > Arthropoda > Insecta > Trichoptera > Limnephilidae > Drusus > Drusus annulatus. The sequence continues at coordinate 69,277 of JAGWCC010000529.1, read as the reverse complement.
AAATTTACTATATTTTATTTTATATCAAATTAAATGTGTTATGACACATATTAATTAAATAAAATTTATTTGCGCACGCCAAGTTCGAACCCGCGACCTCTGGATTCGTAATTGAGCGTCTTACCACTCGACCGTGCATGCCGTCAAAGATGCTGATCGAAGAGTCACTATTCTCGTATTAGTATCGCTTGGAACGCACAGTTTCAACCAGGAAGGCGACGCCATGTCATGTTTCGCCTTAAATATCATCCAGCGTAGTTTGAATTGGATCCGTTCGGGACATTTAAGCCGATGAAGGTTCTTAAGATGTTGCGATATATGGAAATGTTTGGAGTCGCCAGTGATTAGCCTTGCTGCAGCATTGAAAACTGACTGAAGTCTGTCGGTTTATATTCATATGCTCTGTGTCCTTGCAGGTAGCTTCTGCGATGTGACCCTGTGGTGCGGGGGCTGCGCCTTCCGCGCCCACCGCGCCGTGCTGGCCTCCTGCTCCGGCCTGCTGGCCCTGCTGCTGGACAGCCACGAGGCGGCGGGGGGCGAGCCCGCCCTCGTGCTGGACCGCACGGAGCCCCAGCACCTGCGCCAGCTGCTGGCCTTCATGTACACGGGGGAGGTCAGCGTGCATCACGTAAGTCCTTTAGATTGTTTATTTTGGAAGGTGAAGGATCGGACTTTTCCCCAAAAGTACGAGCTTAAATGGCGAATAAGTAAGCGCAGGGTGAATGCAGGAAACTTCGTCAATGGAGGCATGAACGCTGTTGGCGCTAATTAAACACTGATTCCAAAGAAGCGAAGCTGGCAGTCCATGATGGAGGGCTGATACCAACCCTGATGTGTGGCAGTGAGGCGTGGAATTGGCAGAGGAAGGATGAAAGTAGACTGAATGCTGTGGAAATGAGATCCCAGTGTGGTTTTTATCTGATCGTAAGTTAGACAGTATCTCTTCACTCTAGCGCAGCATCTGGAGCCCATGCTGGACCGCGGGGAACTGTCTCCTTCCGAGGTAGATCCGGCCTATCACTTCCTCAATGAGGTGACCACTTCAAACATCGCTAACGGCTTTTTTAGCTAATCTTAATTTCTTTAAAGTGCCGTAAAAAATGTACCGTGTTAAAATTGTGGATATCCGGAGAGAATGCGAGGCTGATGGAAGCGTAATGAATAGGATCAAGAAAGGGACGCTTGGATGGTTTGGGCATGTAGAGCGAATGAACGAAGAGAGGAGTGTGAAAAGAATATATGATGCAAAAGTCAATGGAAGAGGATGTCGGGGACGCCCGAGAAAGACACGGCACGATCAAGTAAATCTAATACTTGAATCGGGTCATGTGAAGAGTCAGAATGACGGAAGAGTATGTATGAGACGATGTATGAATGTGAATGAAGCGAGAAGTGTGTGCCGAGACAGAGTTGTGTGGAAGGAGTGGACCTGGGTCTTGAGGCCCATATTGAAGGAGGGAGGAAACGCAGCCCGGAAAATCGTTCCATAGCCGAGCTGTTGAACATAAAAACGAGTTGTAAAAGCGGCGACCCGTTCTCATGTATTGAATGTCAACCGTGTACACAAATGTTGGGCGCGCGTTTGGCGAGTTTCCCGACTACGCACCGGTGCCGAATGGATCAATGACGCAAGTTCCTCGGAGCATCTTCTATTGAAATACCAGTAGAACAAGGACAGCATTCCCACCCGACGCCTGCGCTCCGAAGATTGCAATCCGTTTGTTAAGATAGGAGAATCTATCAAACGAATCGCCCGCTTCTGCACAGTCGAGGGTTTTTTTCAGGTATTTATGGGCTCCAGACCAGAGGTGGCTGCCAAATTCAACAGTGGGGCGCACTTGCGATTTGTACAAGGTCAGCAGTTGGGTACTATTGAAGTATCTGCGGGCCCTGTACAGTACGCCCAACTTCTGAGAGGCTAACTTTATTCTGGCTTCAATGGAGCCCCGTGCCTCAGCTGGTCACTTAAGGTAAAGGGTGCCATATTCCGAATGATTTAACGCGAGGCCGCCAGCACAGGCTTGTGATACTTCCCAGGTTGCCTTTCCAGCGACGATAAGTTAAGTGTTTTTGTAAAATGAATCTGTCGAAAATCAAATAAATATGCAATATTCGTTCCCTGATCATCATTTTCATTTCAGACGGAACTGGCCGGGCTTCTGAAGACCGCCCGAAGAGCTCAAGATCAAAGGTCTGGCCGACGTGTCGTGGAAGGACTCGAGCGCGGCCAACAGCTCTCGAACAGCGCCGCCAGCAACGCCAACGTCGAGCCGCCTTCGAGCTACGCGTGCGGCCAGCTGCAGCCGAACATCGCGTCCAGCATCACGGCGGTCGCGGCGGCGATCACGGCCGCCACCAAGAACAAAGCGGTCCCGACGTCGGTCGGGTCGCCTCAGGGCGACCTCGCCCTCGCCAGGGTCGACACCGTCACGAGTTCGGTCGGCACGGATCCGCTGATTGCGGACGTCGAAGAACTTCACCCCGTTCAACCGATAATGCTGGCTGTTAATGGTGAGTTTTTTTTTGGTTTGGTTTATTGTACCGTACCATGTATAAATAGACATACAAAGGTTTTCAATGAAAAAAAAATTATGTCGTCAATGGAGTGCTGATCCCAACCCTGATGTGTGGCAGTGAGGCATGGAACTGGCAGTCCGCAATGGAGTGCTGATATCTGTAAGACTGAATGCTGTAGATATGAGACCCCTGTGTAGCTAGCAGTCCACGATGGAGTGCTGATACTAACCCCGATTTTTCCCTTATTGTAAATGCATACCGCACAAGAGTCCCAACTGCTCCCAACCATCTAGAGCCAGTGAGACTATGGCATCCCCAAATTGAGTATGTTCTGAGGCTGTAGGTAGTGGGGAGGAGAAGGAGATGACGGCCTCCATAGTCGAGTGATTAGACGCTCAACTACGAATCCAAAGGTCGCGGGTTCAGTAACTTTTATTTCATTAATATGTGTCATAACACATTTAATTCATATAAAATAATAAAAAGTATATTTACGGCACGTTCCAGAGTGGTAGATACTCCAAGTATCGCCCTGGTGAAAGACCACCATTCAGAATCGAAACACTGTTGCTTGAAATGGCTTTAGCCATGTTTGGTGACCAGATCTGAATAGCCAGGTACTTCCCAACCTTCCCCTTCCTCATCTCCTTCCCCTCCTCACCACCTTCATCCTCAGAACTTAAACCTATTGGAGATGCCATAGTCTCCTGGCTCTAGACGGTTGGAGCAGTTGAGACTCTTGTGCGGTATTCACGTAAAAAAAAAAAAAAAAATACTGTAATATTTTAAAAATACGTGTAATTTTACATTAAAATTATTCAAACACGTGACAATCGGTGAAACAGCTCAAATAAAAACGTTTAGCGTGCGATTTGTGACTCAGGTTCGCTGATTCTACCGCCGCTGCATGTGGCCCAAACGCCGCCCCCCGTGGAAGCGGTCAAGAGAAGAAGGGGACGACCTCCGCTGGAGCCCAAGATGCCGCAAGACAGGTATCTATGCCGTCGCTTGCTTATGAATTATGGTGTATAACTGAGCTTCCGTTCTTTTCCTATAGATGGCTCTAGTGGTAAGTAGTGGTCCAAATAAATAGATCATAGATGTCACGCAATACACTTAGGCATCTGTCAACATAACCCCATAGAAACATTAGTCCATTTGTGTCCGCATCGTAAAGTTATTCTTCATTAAAAATTACTGTTTATGAGCCGAATTCTCGTCATTTGCGGGAGGTTTTAATTGACAATGCTCGACCCCGTGTTGCGAGAGTGGTCAAGACATACTTGGAAACGTTGGAACGGGGAGTCCCACCCCGCCCGCTGTATTCTCCTGACGTTGCTCCCTCTGACTATCACTTGTTTCCGTCGACGGCGCGCGACCCGGCTGACCAGCACTTCCGGTCTCGCGAAGAAGTAAAAAATTGGATCGATTCGTGGATCGCTTCGAAAGATGAGCAGTTTTTTCAACGCGGGATTCGTACGCTGCCCGAAAGACGGAAGAAAGTGGTGGCCAGCGGTGGACAATACATCATTAACCTAGCCGGCCCGAAAAGGGGTGTAAGAACTCCCCATGGTCCACTTTAAGCACGATAACTTGATAGTTAATCAAACAATTTAACTCTTGTTTTTTGTAATCTCTAAGAAAATACTTGCCACGATCTATGTTTTATGATTTATACGAATATAAGCAGGGGTCTTTTCACACCCCTCTTCGGATGGCGTGATTTATTTGGATGCTTAGTAAGGGAAAGGTTAATGCATGACCAGTTTTTTTTTAATATTGTCAGATCTTTACCTTTCTCAATTCGTCCAATTTTTTCTCTTTTGTTATTATTTTTTTAGTTTATATTTAAGTAACATTATTTTGAACGCGTTTTTAAGTTAAGTCAGACTATTTGTCTTTGAGTCCTGATTAATAATTTTTTTAATACAAGGTCCGTTTTAAAAAAAAAGTTGATATTTTTAATTTCAGCGAGATTCTGACCATAGAGCATTCGAGCCCCAAAAAAGTCAAAATGGACAGTCCCCAAGTTGCCATCGTAAAAAAAGCTCCAGAAGAAAGGTGAGAATTAATTTATCTACGTTTTGTAACGATATGTGCAATAACAATTTTGAAACAATACTGCGCATTTTTCAGGTCGCGCCGTTACGCTTGACGCCCGATCGTAATCTGATCAAACGCTAAAACGGGCCGAGAATCGGTGGTTAACCGGGGCGCTTATTTCAAGTGGTAGCGGTAAAAAAATCATAATGGCGCTAATCGTCGATTTGCGACGGTGTAAAATGTGACAGTGGTTCAAACCACTGGGCCTAAATTTGCTAGCAAATAAATGTGTCAATAACGCCTTTAACCTAAATACAGTCGATATATATCGAAATATATATATATACATGGCCTGTTCAAAAGAAAAGGTGAATTTTGAATTTTCGCGGGCTGTGTACACTCGATTATCGATTTTTTTTTTTATGTTGGTCCACGTATGTTTATCATATGTTAGCATTATCAGCCATTTTGGATTAGTGGTTTGTTTTTGACAACTGGAAAGGTTAGTCACGTTTTTGTGAGTTCTTCGATTTTTCACTTTCTAAAAAAATGGATCAAAGAATAAAATCCATGATTTGTTTTTCCGCAACTCCAGGACGCTCATCGTCATTAACATCTTCTCGGCCTTCTGTAAAGTGCTTGTACCACTTTTAAACACTTCTTTGAGACAAAGTAGACTCGCCGAATGCCACAGTCAACATTTTAAGTGCGTTGGAGCACTTTATTCCATTTTTAATGCAAAATTTAATACATGTTCTTTGATCCATTTTTTTTAAAAGTAAAAAATCGAAGAACACACAAAAACGTGACTAACCTTTCCAGTTGTCAAAAACAAACCACTAATCCAAAATGGCTGATAATGCTAACATACGATAAACACATGTGTACCAACATAACAACAAAAAATCGATAATCTAATGTACACAGCCCGCGAAAATGCAAAATTCACCTTTTCTTTTGAACAGGCCTCGTATATATATAAATATATACATATTGACTGAAAAGATAAATTGGTAGAATTGTGTTGTGGACGTGTCTGTGTGCCCGAAGGTCAATCCTCGCTAACTTTGGGTGATATAGCTAGGTAATTCCCAACCTTCCTCTTCTCCATCTCATTCCCTTCCATACTCCTTTCAGCCTCACAAAATACCCCGATCGACGAAACCATAGCCCCACTGACTCTAGAGTACATAGAGGCCTACCTATCCGAGGCAGTGCAGTCAGTTTTGTAAGAATTTCGCCTGACTTCTCTGAACAGGCGTGACTAGGGATTTCATAGACACACCTTTTTTTACTAACAAACAAATATAGGACATAACCTCAAAAAAGCGTTTGCATAACAAAACGATATCAAAAATACTATTTAATGATTTATAGATTCAGAATATCTTACAAAACGAATTGCATAACGTTTGTTTAAATAATAATGGAAGTTTATAGTTAATATAATGTAATTATATAATCGATTATTCGATAATTCTAACGTGCTGTCAAAGACATTTTAAACTGTTTGAAAACCTGCAAAAAGTGATGTATTGAACTCATTTTAGATTTTTTATGCATGCATTCACAGCGCATGTCGACATAATGTTATGCTTATTTGTATAACCACCTTTTCGCTGTATTTGTATCAACATAAATATAGGACACAACCTCAAAATCCGGTAAATTACGTCGTGGGCGTAAAGCGGGCGGAGTCCCCGATCACGCGGGTCACAGAAAACATTCTAACAACACCTAAAAGCGGTGTGATGTTTTGAGAAAAAAATTGTTGTCTCTTTCTCTCTCATGGTGTACGACGTAAAAACCCGCAGAAAGCGACAAGTTTGTATAGGTTGGGTAAAACAAATTAGCTCTCTCTCCATAGATATTCTTACTCGAAGGTCGGGACCCTTGTGCGGTATTCGCATAATTATAAAAAAAAGGATCAAGAAAGGGACGCTTAGATGGTTTGGGCATGTAGAGCGAATGAACGAAGAAAGGAGTGTGAAAAGAATATATGATGCGAAAGTGAACGGAAAAAGAAGTCGAGGACGCCCGAGAAAGACATGGCACGATCAAGTAAATCAAATACTTGAATCGGGTCATGTGAAGAGTCTGAATAACAGAAGAGTATGTATGAGACGATGTATGAATGTAAATTAAGCAAGGAGTGTGTGCCAAGACAGAGTTATATGGCGGTCCGTCCTCTCTGCCTACCCCTGCGGAGAAACGGCGTGATGGTTAGTTAGTTAGTTAGTTATACTTTCTTGATCAGGTAGTCAATTTTACTGTCCTGTCTGGGGCCTGGGAGTCGAAACGTCTTGTGCAAATTGGCGATATCGATTTTCAAATCGTTTCAGACCACACTTCTAGACATTTTCCGTTCGGTGATGCGAATGATGTTGAAATTGACGATTGTATTTTTTCAGCCTCCCAAAGGAATTGCCGATTGAATGGATAAGACCTCCCGCCGACAGAATCGAGGTGAGAATTCTTTTTAAATACTTTTGAGAAACCGACTCGAACCTGAAGCGTTGCGAACAGTTCGAAACCTTCACGCGTTACGTGGTTTTGAAAACGCTAACACATACAAACTTAGTAAAAGGGAACCAAAATTTTCCAAAATACTAAAAAAACACTTTTCCACGCAAACATCTCGCTCGCCAGAGTGTTAAAAAATATGCACTTGCGCCGTAATGCTTTTTCAAAATTACACCCCTTACTTTAGAACCATCAACATTTAAAGCAATATAAATTTTTGTGGCGCCCCCAATTTTTTTCTACTGTTATAATTTTTCACACGAATTAGTGGCACTTTTCGAAAGGAGATGATTCTACGTCATATTCTAAGGTGTACCACTTTGCTTCCGCCATTTTCCTATAGATGGCTTTAGCGGTAAGTAGTGGTCCAAATAAATACATCATAGACGTCATGCAATACACTTAGGCACCTGTCAACATAACCCCATAGAAACATTAGTCCATCTGTGTCTGCGTCATAAAGTTATTCTCCATTGAAAATGTCAGTTTACAAGCCAAATTCTCGTCATTTGCGGGAGGAGCAGCGGGACAATGCTCGACCCCATGTTGCGAGGGTGGTCAAGACATACTTGGAAACGTTGGAATGGAAGTCCCGCCCCACCCGCCGTATTCTCCAGACGTCACTCCCTCGGACTACACTTGTTTCGATCAACGGTGCGCGACCCGGCCGACCGGCACTTCTGGTCTCACGAAGAAGTAAAAAATTGGATCGATTCGTGGATCGCTTCGAAAGACGACCAGTTTTTTCAACGCGGGATTCGTACGCTGCCCGGAGATGGGAGAAAGTAGAAAGTAGTGGCCAGCGATGGACAATACTTTGAATCATAGGTGTATAAACAGTTTTTTACCTTAATTTCCTCGAATTTCGGAAAAAAACAGCAGAAGCAAGTTGTACACTTAATAATTTAAAATGGTTTTTATTTTGCATTTTTGAAATGCACGTACAGGAGTTTGACGGTGGGTCGTGATTCACTAACTAACTTGTAATATGCATCGTACGGAGGTGCGAAATTTGCTGAATCGGCCGCGATTTCTATGAGTGGAGAAAATGTCAAGAACTCCTGTTTAACGAAGAGTGCATTTAGCGACTGGCTATCGAAAGATTTATAAGAAATGGAATGACACCTTTAATAGCGAGAAATTCATTGTTTCCACCACTGCAGCCTGTTTTCGCTGCATCAGCAAAGCATTATCCAGGCCATTGCTTTGTTGCGCGTTCATTTAGTTTGATTCGGCGGCGTCAGCCAATAAAAAAATATTCCGAGTCAACTTTGTAACGTCACCACAATAAGTCTGGCAGTCTGGCGGATATAGTTTATTCTCGTGACACGTAACAAAGAACTCGTTTAACGAAATACAAACCCAAGGCTTTTGTGACTTATGAATGTCTTTTTTTTATCTGGGTAGGATCTAGAAGAACTGTCGTCGGAATACTCGGAGGCGTCTCTGGACGGACGGGACATCTCGCAGTTCCTGGACACCGTCATGGAGGTGGACGGGGCCGCGCCGTCCAGCCCGAACGCCATCATACATTCATCACCGCAGAACGCGCCTCAGTTTAAAGGTTGGTACCACTTCCACGCCGACGATTGTGATTGCTCGTAGCTCGTGAACGGTAACGTCCAATTACATAATTATACATATAAAACTTACTTTAGATTGGTATATCGTATCTGAGATAAAGACTAAACCTCCAGCCTCTGTCTGAGGCCTAGTAGTTCTTACTTCTACTTCTTACGTAAATTTTTCTTCCAAATCGATATATGCATATAATCACTCATCTAGAAATTTTCCGTTCAGTGAGGCATACGTAGTAGCATTGGGAAAAACTTCAATGTTTTGTGAATGTTTCACGAATTGCTAGTTCTTTAAAATGAACCCTTCGCAGTGAACACTTCAATTGAAGTCCAACTCGCAAAAAAGAGATTTGAATTTATCCGGTTATTTGTTCACTTCTTTTTGGAACCGGTTCCTCGTCGAAAAAAACACGTACTAGTCGGTAGAGATTTGAATGTGAAAAGAACTGGAACTGGTTCCTCTCCGAAAAAAACACGCACTAGTCGATAGAGATTTGAAAACGAAAAGAACTGGAACTGGTTCCTCGCTAAAAAACACGTACTAGTCGGTAGAGATTTGAAAGTGAAGAGAACTGGAACCGGTTCCTTGCCAAAATAAAACGTACTAGTCGGTAGAAATTTTAAAACGAAAAGAACCAATCCCAAAAAATCGCGTTCCTTTAGATCGAAGTACTTTGAAGTCGAACTTCAATTGAAGTTCTTCTTTATAGGTTTTGAAGTTTAACTTCACAACTGGACGGCTGCAAATCGAAATAGTTCTTTGTAATCTAACTTCCGTTGTATTTGTTCAATGAAATGAATTGAATGAAGTTGATGAACGCTAAAATGAACTACCAACTTCAATTGAAGTATTTGTTTAATGAACATGAATGAAGTAGGAACTGCTGCCAAAAGAAGTAGTTCTTTGAAGTAGTTCGCACGGAGCGGTCACAACGCTAGTACACACCCACGACACACTTCTATTGATTTTTTTAAAAGTCACATCATTTTACCTTTAAACCATTTTGATTTTCCTATTTAACCTTCGGAATGCCGGATTCCCGCGCCTTTCAACACCCGTCGTGGGCCGCGCGCTAGCCAGCTGTAATTTAAAATAAACTCGCTTACGTTTTGCCAAATGATGTTTTCGTAAATTGCGTATGTATTTATCTAAATTGTGTATTTATAATATAAGTGGTTTTCTCAGAATAGCTTCTTATATTCGGAAAAATGATTTTTCTCTCTGAACACCGATATATAAAACATTTTTCTATTTTTATTGCATTTTCGTAAGGCTGTCTCTTAAAATAAAAAATAAAATCGTACAAGACTTTCCTGTAAAAACAAGTAAATTAAAAATAAATATAAATAAAAAATTATATATTACCTAATTTGTTCCGAACTTCAAGTAATGCTAATTATTTTTTTTGATTAGTTATTTTTTTGACAAGCCATTATGGTTCATTCACCGACAGGTTCGAATTTTGCGTACCCGATAGGCAACTCCGGCACACGAGAGGTTACCGTTCACTCTTATTTGTCAGGCCGTACCAGAATTGACAAAAGCACGGCTGACCGATTTTCGACGTCAGCGATCATCACTGTCACTAACCTTTGTACGCCTCCAGTGGACCCGCTGGCGCTGACGACCGGCAGCTCGCTGGACAAGCCCCCCGCCAGCGAGGCCCCCGCGGCGCCCGGCCCAGCGGCCCGGGGCGCGCCGGCGCAGTTTGCGGACGTGGTGAAGCTGAGCGACTACCTGGTGCGGGGGAGAAGACCCCAGTTTTGGGCGGAGGAATACGTCAAGAGGGCAAGTGATTTTTCTCATCCATATTCCTCGTGTTTCGAAAGTCACGGCAGCAAATCGTTTTCCGATGCATTTTGTCCCAAATTAGTCCATTTTGTCCTTGTTTTGCCATATTGGTCCATTTATCTAAATTCTCCACAAAGTTGTCTTTCTAGTCCTTCACGTAAAACTTTTTTTATAATTGCCCTATTATTGTCAATTTTGTCCAACTGTCCACTTTGTTCATTTTATTCCATTTTTGTCATTTTAGTACATTCTTACCCAACTATTGTCATTTTTCTCCATTATTATCATTTTAGTACATTATTGTCATTTTATGGCATTATCATTTTGCTGCATTATTGTCATTTTATTCCATTTTAGTACATTCTAACCCAACTTTTGTCGTTTTATTCCATTATTGTCATTTTAGTACATTATATTCTAACCCAACTTTTGTCGTTTTATTCCATTTTTGTCATTTTAGTACATTCTTACTCAATTTTTATTCCATTATTTTCAGTTTAGTACATTCTTACCCAACTATTCTCATTTATTCCATTATTGTCATTTTAATACATTCTAACCCAACTTTTGTCATTTTATTCCAGTATTGTTATTTTAGTACATTCTTACCCAACTTTTGTCATTTTATTCCAATATTGTCATTTTAGTACATTCTTACCCAACTATTGTCATTTTACTCCATTATTATCATTTTATTCCATTATTGTCATTTTAGTACATTCTAACCCAACTTTTGTCATTTTATTCCATTATTGTCATTTTAGTACATTATATTGTAACCCAACTTTTGTCGTTTTATTCTATTTTTGTCATTTTAGTACATTCTTACCCAATTTTTATCATTTTTTTTCCATTATCTTCAGTTTAGTACATTCTTACTCAACTATTCTCATTTATTCCATTATTGTCATTTTAGTACATTCTTACCCAACTTTTATCATTTTATTCCATTATTGTCAGTTTAGTACATTCTTACCCAACTATCGTCATTTTATTCCGTTATTATCTTTTTAACATTATTGTCATATTCCATTATTATGATTTTAGTACATTCTTACCCAACTTTTTTTTTATTTAATTCCATTAATGTCAGTTTAGTACATTCTTACCCAACTATTCTCATTTATTCCATTATTGTCATTTTAGTACACTTTTTTCTCACCCAACTTTTGTCATTTTATTCCATTATTGTCAGTTTAGTACATTCTTACCCAGCTATTTTCATTCATTTATTCTTATTTTTATTCTTACTTAACTTTTCTCATTTTATTCCATTATCGTCATTTTAGTACATTCTTACCCAACTATTGTCATTTTATTTAATTATTATCATTTCAGTACATTCTTGTCATTTTATTCCATTATTATCGTTTTATTCCATTATTGTCAATTTTCATCCAAACAAGCTTACATTAGCATCACCACATCAACAATCAGGCTTTCGTCATCCGTATTTCCTCACATAATACGGGCCTCTTTTAAGGCTCGCATTGACCAACCCCATCCTACAGCCCCTTCCTTGACCCGCCAGTCAGACAGGGGCGTGACAATAAAAGTGAACAACACAGAGAGCCCCCTTTATTAATGAATAACCACCGACCCGCCCCCGCAGGTGATGGAGGCTGTGTTCTGCAAGGAGCTGGAGATGAAGCAGGCGGCGGAGATGCTGGGGGTGTCCTACGGAACCCTGTACGGGCGCTACCGAGACTGCTTTGGCTGCATCAACCGACCCTACAGGTACCTCATTTGTTCCCCCCTTCCACCAAAGTCAACTCGACGTTTGCGGGATTTGGCTACCCTTAAATGAAATAATTATTTTTATATTGATATCGCATCACACATAGGTATGTTTCAACCTTGGAGTCACGATATAAGGGGGTATAGCTAATATTTTTATCCAACCAATACAGACTTGCGATAAATCACTTTCTCCGGGTTTTTACGTCGAATTCCGTGAGAGAGAAAGAGACAAGAAAAGTCGTCACATAGTATCGGGGCACTTCTAAGTATGTTCTCCGTCCGCGCTAACTTCGCGTCATCGAGTCGCATAACTTACGTTGGCGGATTTTGAGGTTATTTCCTATATTTGTGTTGATAAAAATACTTGCAGTGGTTATACAAATAAATCAAACACGACAGTGATATGTGCTATGCGTGAATGTTCAAATAAGACCAAACAAAGATTATAAAACATCACTTTTCAGAGGTATTTCAACAGTTTTAAATATTTTTGACTGAACTTTAGAATTTTCACATTTTGAATGATATAAAGACATAAAATCAACAAAAAGCTTCCATCATTATTTAGGCAAACCTTCTGTTATTAGTGTTTGTGTGATATTTTGACTTTATAAATCATTTTAATGGTGTATTGATATTGTTTTGTTTAATGTGTTCAAATATGTTTATTAAAAATGTTCGAATTCCATGCGGGCGGTAACTAATAGGCTATCCAACTTCCTTTAATATATCTTTGTCCCTTTTTATGGAGTCAGTATAAAGTCAACCGTCCTGACTACACTGTTTCGCAAAAGTACCTCTCCATGTCCTTCAAGGTTTCAACAATACCAAAGATATATTGGGTGAGGTTGTAACCAATTTATTTTGGTTGTTAACGTTGAATCGCCAGCACTCGAGCGACATTTCAAAGCAGGTGTGATTTGCCACCACGCCATTTTGCCATTGATTTTCAATCTGCCGAGCTTTTTCCCTCATATTTTAAAGAATATAACTTTGGTATTTTAACCCGTTGTGTGCCGGCGGTGCCTATAGGCACCGGGCATTCAATGTTTTTTAAAACTAATGTTTTTTGGGTGGTTTTATCCTTTAAAAACTGTTGTTCGCATATTTCAATGAACCTTAATCGCTTGTCAACAAAATAATCAACATATAGAGGTATTTTGTATTGCGTTAAGTTTGGTACAAGTCGAGTAGTAAATATTTTAAGTTTGCCTACGTCAGTGCGGCAGGAAAAAAATGGATTTTCAAAGTGACATTACTGTTTGTGTTTGCAATAAGACGGAAGTACGGAATAAGACATGGAAGGAAATTTATTCAGCCGCACGAAAATACAATAAAACGAGAAAAACTTCTTAAAATTTAAAATCAAACTTTTTTTTTGTGACACGAGGGAGAAAAAAAACAATTCTCCGAATATATGTAGCTATTCCAGAAAAACCACTTGTGTAATTAACATAGAATTAGAAAAAAATATACAAATACATTATCTGAAAAGATAGCATCATTTTGTAAAACACAAGTGAGTTATTACGAAATTGCAGCCAGCAAGGTACGACGGAAATTGTGTCTCGCGGGAATCCGAATTTCCAAAGGTTAAAGAGAAATTTGATTTCTTAGACACTTTAAAAAGCAAAACATCTATTACATGCATCGCCCTTGAGGTGATTTTTCACAAAAACGGCGCTATACAAATTATCCAAATATTATTATTATCGCATTATATTATGAAATTTATTAATTATATATTTTGTCCATCCAGGGTTCAAGATTTCTGGACGGAGCAAGGTAGAGCCGAGATCCTCATCAAACTCCAGATGAAAGACATAACCCTGTTCAAAGCCGCCGAGATGCTCAACGTGACACCTCAAACGCTGTCCAGCTATCTCAACACCATAGACCCCAACACCTCCATCAAGGAGGAGGCATCCACATCCCCCCAGAGCCACGAAGACAAGGACATCGAAGGCAACAACGGGAAGCCGGAAAAGCAACGGAGACCGAAATACGAAACGGACGGGAATTCGGATAACGACAATGAAGAAGACGAGGATGAAGGGTCGAGCAGCAAAGACGACGGCTCGGTCGGCTCGCCCAAACCGAATCAGCCGGTCAGTCCGGCCGACGAGAGCAAGCCAATCGCGGGCGATCCCAAATCGATCATGACCAAATCGCCGGCGATACGCGTGGTCAACATGAAGTTTCTGAAAGGCGACAATTCCGAAGAAGCGGTTTCCGGCGAAGCCATCAGCGTCTCCCAGCTGTTGAAGAATCATCCGGACTTGACGATGACCGCTGCCGCCACGAACAAGCGGAAGGTTCACTTTCAAGAGGAGGCGGACATCATCAACCCCACCAGCTCCAACGGCGACAACGAAGACGACGACGACGACGTGGACGATGTCGAGGATATTGACGACGTCGACGACAGTTCCTCAAGTTCGTGATTGTACCAGTTTGGGGGTTTCGCCAGATCGGTGCATCCGAATTAGTCGATTGTTTCGCCGTCAGCTAGTTTGTTGATGAATTATTACGCGTTTGAGAACTTATCGGTAGATTGAATCGACCGTTTGATGGATTGAAACGGTCATTCGATGGATTGAATCAATCATTTGATGGATTGAAACAAATCAATTGACCGGTGTATGTTGAGTTTATCGATTGATTGGTGGTCAATTGAATTGCAGAAACGTTAATTGGCAAATGATTGATTCACATTTGAATAATTGACAGTGAATTTTAAGCGCTAATACCAAGCGATTGTTTGATTTTGAAGGAAGTTTCTAGTAAAATTTTATTTATGCATCAAAAATCAGTTTGTTGATTTTATTGAACGTGTTGCAAATGTTGGTCGACAACATGTCGATAGTGGCAAACGAATATATGTTTTATGGTGATCAAACGTAAGGAGAAAATATATCGAGCAGTTTAATTGTGGTGCAAAAATTGATAAAAAGTTATCGCAAATAAATATGCGGTGTTCTATGTGAAAGTGAAATGTTTTTTTTTTTAAATTGTGCGAACAGATATTATGTTATATCGTAGCACAAGGGTATCGCTTGACACGTTTCTTTGTATTATCATTTTGATAATCAAAACGCATTCAAATGCCCTTTTTATGTCAGTATTTTTAGTCGCGCCGGCTCAAGTCGCGCTGCAAAAATGATTGTCGCAACTATTGCGTTTGCTTGGGGGGCAAGTTAGAGGCCGTTCTCCGAGTGTGTATATTTCTACGAATGCCAAACTGAACAAAGTAGAAAATGTGTCTAAAAACTACTGTCTCCGCAAAAGTGACACTAAAGCGGTCAGCGTCACCGTCGAAGTGACTCTAAAGACGGTTGTGTTGAAAAGTGGGTCAAATATATGAAAGGAGGCTTAGAAATCTTCAAAATATGATAAGTTAGTGGAATAAAATGTCAAATATCGCCTTGAATATTTTTTTTGCTGTAATTAATGTAGAGCCGTAGTGGCTCTTGTAATATCTAACGTTATCGAGTGGCCGTTGTTGCCGCAAATTGTCATAGTGACTCTTTTGTGCTTTTGTCACTTTGACTGATGAAGTCATAGTGACTCTATTGTTGCTGTTGTCATTTTAAATAGTGAATTCATAGTGACTCGTGTTGTCGCTCTAACTTATGAAGTCACAGTGACTCTAATGTTGTTTTCATTTTAAATTATGAGGTCATACCCATTCTCATGTTGTCACTTTAACTTATGAAGTCATAGTGACTCTTATATTGACACTTTAACTGATGCAGTTGTGTGACTTGTTGTTGAATCTTTAACTGAATAAGTCACAGTGACTCTTATGTCGTTACTTTAACTTATGCATTAATATTGACTCTTATATAGTTGTCACTAACTGATTCAGTAGTAGTGACTCTTATATTGTTACCTCCTCAAGTATTGAAGTCATAGTGGCCTACATTGTCGCCTTGACTCTTATGTTACCCCTTTCACTGATATGTCATAGTAACTCTTATGTTGTTAATTTACATAATTTAGCTGTAATGACTCTCATATTGTCACTTTATGTGTTGAAGTCAAAGTGACTCTTATGTTGTCACTTCAACTGGTGAAGGGTCATAGTGACTTTTGTATTCATTAACTGTCATAACCAATTTTATTAGCGACGGAATTAATTGAAAATTGGTTTCTGCTAGTATAATAACAATTGCAAATGTGATACAGACTTGTATGTTTCCATACATTGACAATAACTCGTAATAAAGTCAGAGTGACTCTGATGAATTTAAAAAACAGTCACTATCGCTTTGTTTTCCCTTTAAATCGAGTCACTATGACTACATTATACAACCGATTTTGCTTTGTACATTTCAAACATCATCACGTTTGATGACTATCAAACCAACGACCAGCGCCATTCGGAATTTATTATCATTTGAACGGTCAACGTTAAACACTGTCTCTCGGCCCGTTATAGCTTTTGATCAAACAATAAAATTTGAATGAACATTGTGTTCCTGATGACCGTCGATTCTCTACCTGTGGCGTCGCTACGCTCAACCGCTTTTCACGGTTTGATGAAAAGCTAAAACGGGCCGAGAGTCGGCGTTCGACAGGGACGGCCGTTCGAATGTCGAAAATTCAAAATGGCGACCAGCGTCATTTGGAATCTATTAACATTTGAACGTCCACGTTAAACACTGTCTCTCGGCCCGTTATAGCTTCTGATCAAACAATAATAAAATTTGATAATTCAAATGAAAATTGTGTTCCTGTTGGCCGTCGATTCTCGACCTGTGGCGTCGCTACACTCGACCGCTTTTTACGGTTGGATAAAAAGCCGAATCGGGCCGAAAGTCGGCGTTCGACGGGGACGACCTTTCGAATGTCGAAAATTCAAAATGGCGCCGATCTCTTAATTTACGGTGATCGAATGCGATGGGGTTTGAAATACCCCCCCCAACCTTGAAGTCATCGCGACATTAACTTTGTACGAGTGGAGTCACTATGATTAGCGTTTATAAGTTTTTATTCATACCGTTTTATGTAATATATATTGTAAGCGCAGCAAACGTAATTTATATAAATATATATATATATATATATATATATATATACATAAATATATCGCCTTTCTATAGTAATTTAACAACAATCACTAGTTTTATAACTTTTTTTTTTTTACTAGATTTTATCTTTGATAGATGCAATATTTTAAATGCACGAACAAATATATTACAATATAAAAATGTTTTTTTAAATTTATATATTATGTTGAATTATATATATATACAGTGTAACTTTCTTATAAGGTTTTTCAAGAGACCGTTAAAACCTCGTAGCAAGAATATATACGGAGAGAGCGCTAAATATTTTTACCCAACTTATACAATTTTACGACACATCACTTTCTCCTAGTTTTTTTTACCTCGTAAACCGCGAGAGAGAAAGAGACAAGAAAAGTTATCACATAATATCGCACCACTTTTCGGTATGTGAGCATGTTTTCAGTCTCCGACGACTTCACCAACTAGGTTTTGTTATGCGACATAACTCAACGGTTTTTGAGGTTATACCCTATATTTTTTGTTAATAACTACTGTGAACAAGTGGTTGTACAAATAAACAAAAACATTATGTCGACATGTGCTATGAATGTATGTATAAATACCCCAGCCCTAGCCACACCCGCGTCAGGAAAAAATCAACAATCCTGACTACACAAGCCATCCCTCCTGCTATATTATTGCTCTGAGGTTAAAACAAAACTTCTTAAGCGTGTAAACTTCTTAAGAGGGTACCTTTTAAGGGGGTTTCACTGTATGCGGCATTAAATTTCTAATGGTCGCGGTTTTACATTATAAGAATCATGCACGTGAATAACGCAAAATGATTATTTTTAGTTTTAATTAATTTTAGTTGTTTTTTATTTTTTGTCATAAAATCACGTGACAAACGCTGTTTTACGAATCGCTTTTCGGAAATGTTTCGTTATATATATTTTATTTATTCGTTCAAACGTTGCGCCCGGAGCCAGTCGGTCTACGCCATCCCGCGACATAAAATTAAATCATCGCACTAATACTTGAGAAGAATGCGCGTACGTGTTGGCCAATCGCGATGGGGTATTCTCACAAATGAGGGTCGCCGTTGAAAACTTGCGGAATATTTACAGAATACATTGAGACAGTCAACGGCAACTGTTTATTTGTTAATTTTTTTTGACGAATGCACGTACATAGTTGTGATTTTCATCGGAAACTGTAAAGGATAATTGCTCGGGGCGGAAAATGACACTGTGAGTTGAAACTATCCGCGTAGAAGAGTGGCGGAAACTGTGTTACGTTTATGTATTTTTCACGTTTTAGTAGGACAAACGAATACAAACAGACGTTACATACTATCGTTGTTTTCTTTTGCCTTTTGTAACTTTTTGCAAATTGAAGACATACATGGCCTGTTCAAAAGAAAAGGTGAATTTTGAATTTTCGCGGGCTGTGTACATTCGATTATCGATTTTTTTTGTTGTTATGTTGGTACACATATGTTTATCATATGTTAACATTATCAGCCATTTTGGATCAGTGGTTTGTTTTTGACAACTGGAAAGGTTAGTCACGTTTTTGTGTGTTCTTCGATTTTTTACTTTTTGAAAAAATGGATCGAAGAATAAAATCCACGATTTGTTTTTCCACAACTCCAGGACGCTCATCGTCATTAACATCTTCTCGGCCTTCTGTAAAGCGCTTGTACCGCTTGTAAACACTTTTTTGAGACAAAGTAGACTCGCCGAACGCCACAGTCAACATTTTAAGTGCGTCGGAGCACTTTATTCCATTTTTAACGCAAAATTTAATACATATTCAAAATTTACTTTTCTTTTGAACAGGCCTCGTACAATTAGACAATGCTTTGACATTAACATGACATTGATATATGTAAAAAAAAAAAAAAATTCATACTTAGTTGTTTTTTAACGGAAACTGTAAAGGATCATAGATCGGTGTAAAAACGACATTGCGGGTTGAAGACAGCCGCGAGGATTAAATTAGCCAGCGGGATTGTTTCGTTATTGCGGTTTCCTCCGTTTCTGTGGGACAGACAAAGAAATAAATACAAACTCGAGAGAATTATAGTATGTATAGACTAGTACAAAATGTTTTTGTTTTTTTTTTGGTTGTTCTCGATAAGCGTCTGCGTGTTTTTTTATGTATCATGTATTTTAAGATGCGCGAATGTGGATATGACATATTGAAGTTTGAGATAATTTAAGTTTGAAGCAATATATATATTTTGTTTTGATTTAATTAATTAACGATATATTTTTATGTGCTAAGTATTATTTTTAACTATTAATTTTTATGGTACAGTTTTGTATTTGATGTGAAATGTTAATTTTGTGACGGCCAACTGTTAATGCGATCAAATTAAATTCACGTATTTCTCAGTAATCGGGCACTATGTAAAATTTTCTAGTGTCGGATTACTGGAATTGCCAGATTTCTAGAATGCGTGGAAAACTGCAAGAAACGTGAACGTGAAAAGTCGTTGCTGAAAAGAATCAAAGTAATCGGACACTATGTATATATACACTGATGGGGCCGCAATGTAATAAAGTAGAATCTCGGTAATCGGTCACTATATAAAACTTGAGTGTCGAATTACTGGAATTGCCGGATTACCGGAAAATAAGAATTTCAGTAATCGGATACTATATAAAAGAATTACTGAATTGCATGGAAAACTGTAACGCAGCAGAATATGAGTAATCGGCCACTATTTAAAACCTCATTTTTTTTTATTGGTCCTTCTAAGATGTCTTTCCAGCTTTCTGAGAAACAAAATTAAAAATGATTCCATGACTTCCCGAACGCCGTGTAATTTCGTTATAATTATTCTTCTTCCGGCGCCCTTTCCTATCGGAGGTGGGCTACCATCCGGGCAATCCTCACCCCGCAGACTGCCGCCTGAAACAACTTATAATGATTAGATTTAACCTTTTAACTGCGGACTTTGGAGCGTGCGATCTTACTCCCTGTGCGGAGTTTATTTTAGAATCGACAATTTAAGTTAAAATAAATATAAATAAAGTCTTACCTTCATATAAGAAGCACAAACATTTTTTTATGATATAAGCTGAAATGTCAACAATGCTTTAAAATAATTAAACTATCACCAACGCATTTATTTCTTACGTAAATAAACAATTAACTACACCAAGTCAATATTTTCATACTACGTAACATAATGTATAGTCTGTTTTACTTTTGTTTGCGTCTTTACACAAAAATATTATTAATTTTATTGAAAATAATTGACAATAACGTTGTCGTGTATATTAATATCACTTTATTATCAATTGTTTTTTAAGTGTTAGCTGTTTGTCCATGTATTTATTCATTATCAACAATGAGTTCGTTCATAAGTTTCATTCGTTTCGGCATTGTTACAAAAATGTAACACACTATTGATCGATAAAAAGTATCTCGCGGCATAATTTGCGAAAATATTGGACTAAATAATAATGGATTCGTAGACCAATATTCATTTACAGAGAGTTTTTTATTTCACGACCATCAACATTGTTAACGCCAAAAATAAATATAACTTATCAACTGTGAAGGTTTTCCACTAACGAAGTCTCGAGCAAGGTCCAATATCAGCACTGCTCATTACATCATTATGATACCTATTTGTTTCGAATACAATCTTCTCCATTATATCATTGGACAAAAAAAATGTAAAAATATATCTGATTCACTGCAACTAGCGTCAAATGTACTTTTACACCTGCGTATTTACCGTCGAACACGTGAATCCTAGAACTGTGGTGACCGCCTACCCATGTAAGGGGGTTTGTGATTTGGTTTACGAGATAAACCATCAGATGAACTTGTGTGGATGGTTGAAAGGTTAACGATGCTGGAATAATATTAGGTTCACATGGAACGGACTCATTTTCGGATAATAATTCAACTTCAGAATCTGATCCACTCTCACTGTTATTATCCTCTGAATCACTGTTCATTATAAAGTTCATTATTTCATCATCTTTCCCAAACATATAATTATCTCTAGTTTGATCCATAATAAAATATTTAAATGTCCACTTAATATTACAATTAAATAACAAGTAATGCTTTATGAACGTCAAGATAAACCAATATAAGAAACGCACTTCTCAAAACACAAAAGATATTAAAATAATTATTTAATCACTTCAGAGACGTAATGTGAATACGGTCCACTGTGTCAAAACTGTTTAGATAACAGAATAAACAAACATATATCCAACGCCGATGATTAATTCTAATGTTTACTTTATTTCGAGCTAATGTAAACAATCTCAAATACGAGCAATAAGTTCTAAAACAGACTATACACGGCGCTACGTCAAGTGCGCATCGCGACAAATTCCGACTGCGGCCGCCCGAGAGATGGAAAAATGATCAGGACATGACTTTATAATAATAATATTTATATTTGAAAAATTCCCCTTTCTAGAGGACAAATGTATCTATCGAATGAACCAAAAAAAGATTTAAAAACATGCATAGAGATGTCACTGTAAGAGAGAAAACATTGAAAACGTCTATGCTCGGGACCCGCAGTGGTGGTATCGCGTCCGTTCCCGTCTATGCTCGGTATCCGCAGTTAAAGGATTAATATTAGACAAAATATTTTTTAAGTTTTTTTTAAATTCCTATTTTTAAAAAATATTCATATATATATTTTAATTTACGTATTTTCTGACCAAAGTTTTCGTTTAATATTAAGAAATTTATTTTAAATTAATTGATTTTTTTATTTGTTTATTTATTTTAAAGCATACTCCAATACCGTCATTTTGTGTCTGATGCAGTAAGTTGTGGTGCAGTGTTTTATCTGCCCGCCCTTGCAGGACAAGACGTGAGGGTGTATTGTAACTACGTACTATGAACAATTCGATAATATTTTATAGCATAGTTATTTTCCAATAAAAAATTAAGTTAAGTGTGTTAGTTTATGGGTTTTCCGAATCAGACATATATCTCAAGAAAATGTATCATCTATTTAAAATCTAAGAAAATAATAAGAATTTATAAAATGTATTAAAAATATATTATATATTATAACAGAATATTAAAAGCATTAAATTCATATTAGGAACATATTATGTTTATAAATTAGCTAATGTACTAGAATTTATAATATTACATAATATATAAATTAGTATAAAATTACTAAGTAATGAATTAAAACTATAATTTTATGGTACAGACGAAATTAGATTTTTCAAGTTCATTTCTTGATGTTCGGACGATAAACTAAATGAAACTCTAAACAGTGTAAACTCTGGCAACATTACTTGTAAACAGCGCTAAATCTGGCAACATTACTTGTAAACAGTGTAATTTGTGCAACTCGTTTTGTAAATGTATTAGTTGCCTTGGAAACGCTACAATTATTATTAGAACACTGCTTGTAAACAGTTTTAATTCTCACAAAATTACGTGTAAACCAATGACGTTACAAATATATAGACACGTTGTAGCGCTCTCAATGTGGCAAGCGAAAACCACGCCAGTTGGTGTGCTCGGTGTTTTCGCCGATTTAGTACCAAACTGTAACGCGTCGCTCGGGGTCGTTTACTATATCTAATCAAATTACAAAAATGAGTGCCAAATTGCCTTCGTGCGTGATGAGAAAGTGTTTATATTACACTGCAAAGACTACTAAAAGCCAAGGAATAACATTTAATTTCTTAGTACGCGCAAATTACTTATTATTTTAGACAACGCAACTATCTCCATTGTTGACCAACATAATGGCATCTTAGCGTAAGCGAAGTGCTATCTCATTCTTACCGGAGCATTCAACGCTACTAGCAAGTATGGAACGCGGTCCGAACTTCGGATCTGTTTCGTTCATACACATATATTCTATGAATGTCTATCTTTGTCATACATGACCGATATTTGAATGATGAATTTACTGGTAACGTATGTGTGTTTGTTGCTTGCCACATTTTGTGTTAATATTCTAAGGCTATAACACGTGTCTATATATTTGTAACGTCATTGATGTAAACCGTATAAACTCTTGCAATGTGACATGAAAAATCTTGTAAAATTACATGCAAACAGTATAAATTCTTGCAATGTGACTTGTAAACAGCTCTAAATCTTGCAACATTACTTGTAAACAGTTTAATTTGTGCAACGCGTTTTGTAAATGTATTAGTTGCCTTGGAAACACTACAATGATTATTAGAAAATTACTTGTAAACAGTTTTAATTCTCACAAAATTACATGTAAACAGTATAAACTCTTGCAATGTGACATGAAAAATCTTGTAAAATTACATGCAAACAGTATAAATTCTTGCAACATTACTTGTAAACAGTGTAATTTCCGCAATACGGTTTGTAAATGTATTAGTTGCCTTGGAAACACTACAATGATTATTAGAAAATTACTTGTAAACAGTTTTAATTCTCACAAAATTACATGTAAACAGTATAAACTCTTGCAATGTGACATGAAAAATCTTGTAAAATTACATGCAAACAGTATAAATTCTTGCAACATTACTTGTAAACAGTGTAATTTCCGCAATACGGTTTGTAAATGTATTAGTTGCCTTGGAAACACTACAATGATTATTAGAAAATTACTTGTAAACAGTTTTAATTCTCACAAAATTACACGTAAACAGTATAAACTCTTGCAATGTGACATGAAAAATCTTGTAAAATTACATGTAAACAGTTTTAATTATTACAACAGTACTTGTAAACCATTTAAATTCCTGTAACATTACTTATAAACTCTTGCAATGTGACAAAAATCTTGTAAAATTATTTCTGGACAATATAATTCTTACATTACTTGTAAACAGTATAAATTTTTCATTACTTGTAAACAGTATAAATTCTCACAGCATGGTCTAAAGTCGTCTGTATTTCAAAGTTTACGCCGATTCTAATAGTTTATTATTGTAACATTAAGCCTTTACAAATAATATATTTTAATATTTAATAATAATTAGCAAATAATGAATAATATTTTATTGATTTGATTACTTGGTAATGCCGGGAATGAAAACTAAAAATCCGGCACCCAATCCTGCATCTGATTATGTTTCTAAGAGGAGCTGTTTATTTATATAAAAATAAATATATACACAAAAAGCACTTTTTTTCTACCATTCGTTTTTTTGTCGTTAGTGCTACACACTTTTATTGCTGACGGAAACTGGAACCTCTATTACAACCGCAAGTTTAATTAATGCAATTTTTTTTTCTTCCAAATACATATGTATAAATATATTAATACACAAGTATCGACTATGCGATCCCCAATTGACGGCCTGCGTAGTCGAGTGGTAAGACGCTCGACTACCAATCCAAAGGTGGCAGGTTCGAACCCGGCGTGCAATTTAATTGAAATTTTATTTAATTAATATGTGTCACAACACATTTAATTCCTACAAAAAAAAAAATATAAATATAAATATTTGCGGCACGTTTCAGAGTGGCAGATACTTTAAGTATCGCCCTGGTGAAAGACCACCATTCAGAATTGAAACGTTGCTTGAAATGGCTTTAGCCATGTTTGGAGACCAGATCTGAATAGCCAGGTACTTCTTAACCTTCCTCTTTCCCATATCCTTCCTCTCCCCTCTACCTTAAACCTCACAACACACCCCAATTGGGGATGCTATAGTCTCACTGGCTCTTGACGGTAGGGACCAGTTGAAACTCTTGTGCGGTATAAACTATAACTTTTTATTTATTTAAATCTAGGGTGCGTTGCGGGGTTGAAGGAAGTGCGAAGGGGAAGGAGATGTGGAAGAAGAAGGTGGTTATTATCTGGCTATTCAGATCTGGTCACTAAACACTGCCAATACCGATTCAAGGTATGTTTTGTTTCTGACAGGTAGTCATTCACTAGGGCAAGACTGAGAGTATATTCAAAAGTAAATTATTATTATTATTAACCCTATGGCTGCAAATTCAGAATTCCTAGCCGTTAAACTCAAGCTTAAAAAATAATTGAAACCCTTCTCTAGCGACATCTGTTCAAAGAAATTTCATCGGTTATAAAAAAAGATCGTCTTTTCCTGTCCCGGTCAAAAGGTCATTTCGTGCTTTTGTGGGCGAGGAACCGGTTCTAGTTCTTTTTGTTTTGGAAATTGCTAGCCACCCCCCACCTCCCTCCCATGAAAAATCAATCATCAATCCGAAATGGTTTTATAATATGGAATGTTTTTCGTGTCGTTTTGATTCGATCTAGTGTCATGTCACTTTACCGTACTGGCCATAGATGGCAATTTACGGTCCAAATCGGCCGGTAACATCTGTTGGCCATAGATGGCAGTAGCTTTCAGTCATAAAACGCCCTCTATCGGCAAACAGAAATATTCTACAGTTTGCGTGTTTCCCTTGCCGACGTGGGGCGGCCGCGTGCTCGCTCCTCGCATTAATTTGTTTACCATATAACCTGTAAAAGTGAATACAAATGTTTATTTATTACCATGCTCATTCAGTGTGAATGATTGACATAGACTACAGTTTTTCGTAAAAAAATGTGCAGTGATTGAACAAGTATGTTTTACAAAAATATGTTGCTTGTGCTAGTTGATTAATAGTGTACAAATTGATGTGAATTCACCTCTCCCTTACTGTGCTAAATTATTATTCCGGCCCCGGCGTTGTGTAATCATTACACAGGTAAAAAAATGCGATTTAAATTAGAAAAATAAGGATACTCGTAGCCAATCGCTTAAATGAATCATACTTGAAGTCAACGGTGAAAATAATTGAAATTTAAAAGCTGAAAACATGAAAAAATCATCGGCTGACGCTCACAAAACAGACAATAGGACCACCTCCGAGAGATGCCCGAAAGCTGCTGGCCACTGGCGGTAAATCGTACGCGCTGTGGGTCTAGCACTGTTTGTATGTTTCAACTCTAATGAAAAAGCACAACTTCCATTTCGCGGGTTCCCATATAGCGAAGCGCAGCGCGCTCTCCGAACTTAGTGTCTGGTGTGCGCTTTGGTTCCTTCAACCTTCCGATAGTCGATGATTTTCATCTGGTAGAGCCAAACTAATTGTTGTAACTTTATAACTCTGGACCTGTTATTCAATATTAGTTTTTTTTTTTACAGTGTTTTTTGCACTGTCTATGAGTTTATTGTTTAACCTTTCCCTTACCGTGCTGAATTATTATTCCGCCCCCGGCGTTGTGTAATCATTACACAGGTAAAAAATTGCGATTTGAATCAGAAAAATAAGGATATTCATAGCCAATCGATTAGGTGAATCATACTTGAAGTCAACAGTCATAATAATTGAAATTTAAAAGCAAAATCATTGGCTAACGCTCACCAAACGGGCAAGAGGACCACCTCCGAGAGATGCCCTAAAGCTACTGGCCACTGGCGATAAATCGTACGCGCTGTGGGTGCGTACTGAGATTCCGTTTTGCGGGTTCCCATATAGCGAAGTCAAGTAAGAGTGAGATGTGAATAGCTTTGTACCTCCCCCGCACACTCTTCGCGTATCTTTGCATCCCATTTTTTATAATGAATATACCTACGTCACACACTAGCACGCGTTTCATTGTATTGGTGAATTTATTCCCGATTTTCACAAAATATCTCGTATGTGCCCGATTAGTGCTAATTAACATAACCACTATTTTTGTTATTCGATGCGTTAATGTATTATGGGGGAATACTTAAATTCTGAAGCCAGTATTTATGGTGGTTATAGAGATATTAAAGTCATTAGAAGCAATGTGTAGTCGTTACACATCACAGTTGAGGAAACGTTTATAAATTTCCACCACGAAATGGCATCGAGACGGGCAGAGGACTTTAAGTAGTGCATGGGTTTTAAGGATTCTTTCAATATTTTTTTTTATAATTTTTCTTTTTAAAAAGTAAGACAAACATTCCCGGATTACGAATAACCTGACAATATTTGAAAAACTCCTACTGCCATCATAAAAAGCGGAAGATGTTGCTTGTGCAATGATGGAGGACTTAGCCAGCAGAGGAATTGAACGCACGACGCCCGGGTGGGAATCCGACGCGTTCTCCACTCAGCTACCGACCGCTCAATCCTCCGAATGTCTACGATTTTCAGAAAAATGTACTTATTTTTATGGAATTTTCAAAAACCTCAGTTTGTTGGTATTTAAAAAAAAAAAATCTTCATCGCTCAAGTCTGCTTTTGTATTTACAAGAACTACTTCTTTTGGCAGCAGTTCCTACTTCATTCATGGTTCATTGAACAAATACTTCAATTGAAGTTGGTAGTTCATTTTAGCGTTCTGACTGCTCCGCGTGAACTATTTCATTTTGCGGCAGTTCAAACTTCATTCATTTCATTTCACTGAACAAATACTTCAATGGAAGTTGAATTACAAAGAACTACTTCGATTTGCAGCAGTTCAGTTGTGAAGTTGAACTCATCTCTACCGACTAGTACTTTTGTTTTGGCGAGGAATATCAAGGATCATTCAAATATCGGTCATGTATGACAAAGATAGACATTCATAGAATATATGTGTGTGAACGAAACAGATCCGAAGTTCGGACCGCGTTCCATACTTGCTTGAAACGACCTCGAGCGACGCGTGACCGTTTAGTACTAAATCGGCTTAAACACCGATCACACCAACTAGCGCGATTATTGCTTGCCACTTTGACGGCTCTACAACGTGTCTATATTTATGTAACGACATTGGTTTTAAGTAAAATGGATTTCGATCTCGGAGTATTTTTTATTCATTTACTTTTCGTTTCTTGCATTATTTTTTACATTACCTACCTCACTAGGTCATTAGAACCTGTTCTGAGGTAAGTGAGTGACAGTGAGTACAAGTAGAATAATATTAAAAAATGTTGATATTGGTTACACAATGCTAGATGATGCAACAGATACTGACCGTAAAACTCTCTTGATACCATATGAGATACATTGACAGTAGGTAAAGTTGCAAGGCACTAGATCCTATAATTAAAGATAGTGGATACGATACAAATGTACATACTACATTTTACATAGTAACAATCCTACAATTGTTTATAGTGAACACATTGCATTTTATACCTTAAGAAAAAACAAATAAAAAATGCTAATTTAAAAAAATATACAATGATAGTGGACTTAAGAGAATTATTTTAGAATTATAGTGCAATATTTACATAACATCGTGTAATTTTTTAGAGTCAAGCTTAGAGTACATAGAGTGGTATCTATCCAAGGCAGAGTAGTCAGTTTTTGATGATTTTTACCTGACTCGGCGGACCTGGGCGTGGCTAAGACTAAGGCTAGGGTATTTACACATCCATTATGGCACATGTCGACATAATGTTTTTGTTTATTCGTATAACAGCTTTTTCACAGTATTGTTATAAACAAAAATATAGCATCTAACCTAAAAAACCGTTAAGTTATGTCAAGTTTAGTGGCATAATAAAAAATGTGGGCGGAGTCCCGAGGTGACCGAGTAGATCAAGATCATCGTGACAGTACATAGAAGCGGTGTATTACATTTGTTGTCTTTTTCTTTCTCATGGTGTACGACGTAAAACCCGGAGAAAGTGATTTATACCAAATTTGTATAGGTTGGGTAAAAAGAATTAGCTCTCTCTCCATACATTGTTACTTCAAGATTCTAACAATACTTTAAAGACATGGAGAGGTACCTTTGCGAAACAGTGTAGTCAGGACGGTCGACTTTATACTGACTCGATAGAAGGAGACAAAGATATATTAGAAGATGTTGGATAGCCTATTACTTACCGCCCATATAATTCGGACATTTTTAATAAACATATTTGAACACATTAAACAAAACAATATCAATACACCATTAAAATGATTTATAAAGTCAAAATATCACACAAACACTAATAACAGAAGGTTTGCCTAAATAATGATGGAAGCTTTTTGTTGATTTTACGTCTTTATATCATTAAAGATGTGAAAATTCTAAAGCTCGGTCAATCATACTTAAAACTGTTGAAACACCTCTGAAAAGTGATGTTTTATAATCTTTTTTAGTCTTATTTGTACATTCACACATAGCACATATCACCGTCATGTTTTATTTATTTGTATAACCACAGCAAGTTTTGTAATCAACACAAATATGGGAATAACCTCAAAATCCGTCGATGTAAGTTATGCGACTCGATGACGCGAAGTTAGCGCTGACGGAGAATATATACTTATATACTTAGAAGTGCTGAAATATTATCTGAAGACTTTTCTTGTCTCTTTCTCTCTCGTGGTATACGATGTAAAAACCCGAACAAAGCGATTTATCGCAAGTTTGTATAGGTTGGATAAAAATATTAGCTATACCCCCTTATATCGTGACTCCAAGGGTACAAATCATCACATACAGTTGCAACTTCTGGTGTGCCACAGGGATCAAATCTTGGTCCCCTACTATTTCTTTTATTTATAAATGACCTTGTCTGACCAAGTGGGCCATTAGAAGTAATACGTAACGCGTAACACTTAATACGTAAGACGCGTGATCCATGGCATTTCTTTCTTCCCAACGAAGATATTCACATCGCCCAGAAATTAAATATGGTAATTTATTCACGGCTAGTACGTTATTCAACATTTAAAAACTATTTCCTTATTTTGGTAGTCACGGGGCAAATGTTAGATCAATTATTGAAACAATAATTTGTAATTTGTAGTAACTTTGAGACATTGAATTGTTAAGTCGAGGACGCCCGAGAAAGACATGGCACGATCAAGTAAATCAAATACTTGAATCGGGTCATGTGAAGAGTCAGAATAACAGAAGAGTATGTAAATGAAGCGAGGAGTGTGTGCCAAGACAGAGTGTGTTGTATGGCGGTCCGTCCTCTCTGCCTACCCCTGCGGGGAAACGGCGTGATGATTAGTTAGATGAAATAATGTAATTTGTTTTAGGGAGGCGCATTAGTTTACTTTGCCTTTTTATTAGAATTTAAAAAAATACGAATACTTAATATATTGTCTCTCTATATACAAGGCCTGTTCAAAAGAAAAGGTGAATTTTGAATTTTTGCGGGCTGTGTACATTCGATTAGCGATTTTTTTGTTGTTGTTATGTTGGTACACATATGTTTATCATATGTTAGCATTATCAGCCATTTTGGATTAGTGGTTTATTTTTGACAACTGGAAAGGTTAGTCACGTTTTTATGTGTTCTTCGATTTTTTACTTTTGAAAAACTGGATTAAAGAATAAAATCCATGATTTGTTTTTCCACAACTCCAGGACGCTCATCGTCATTAACATCTTCTCGGCCTTCTGTAAAGCGCTTGCACCACTTATAAACACTTTTTTGTGACAAAGTAGACTCGCCGAATGCCACAGTCAACATTTTAAGTGCTTTGTAGCACTTTATTCCATTTGTAACGCAAAATTTAATACATATTCTTTGATCCATTTTTTTCAAAAGTAAAAAATCGAAGAACACACAAAAACGTGACTAACCTTTCCAGTTGTCAAAAACAAACCACTAATCCAAAATGGCTGATAATGCTAACATATGATAAACATATGTGTACCAACATAACAACAACAACAAATAATCGATAATCGAATGTACACAGCCCGCGAAAATTCAAAATTCACCTTTTCTTTTTAACAGGCCATGTATTTAGCATCACATTGATATTTTTGCTAGAGCCTACACACCTCAGTGTATAAAATACAACTAGATAATGACCGGTTGGTAGTTGAGTGGACAAGCGCGTCGAATTCCCACCAAGGCGTCGTGGGTTTAATTCCTCTGCCAGCCAAGTCCTCCATCATTGCACAAGCAACATCTTTCGCTTATTATGTTAACAGTAGGAGGAATTATAATATTGTCAGATTATTCGTGGCCCGGAATATTAGAATTAAAAAAAAGTTAAAGTTAATATCAATAATTGATGCAGTTGCAGAAAAAAAATGCAAGTAAGATTTAAACTCGGAACCTTCACTTTGTCCGGGAGTAACGCCTCTGCCAATTGGGCTACCGAATCTGTTTAAATGCTGTTATTTTTATCAATCCAATTTTTTCTTTAAAAATTATCAATAATATTTTTTTTTCCGTTACAGGCAGCCATTATGTATCGGTTAGCAAAGCTCTACCCGAATAAGAGCGTTTCGTAACTCATAAAATATATAAATCATCACCTCGCAGAACTGTACTCGAACTAGTCACACACGAGAACGGGTCGCTTCTACGACTCGTTCCTGTGCTCAACACCGCCTCTCGCGGACTCTCCGCACAGCATCCCCAAAGATAAAAAAAAACTTGAAAATAATATTTTCCCTGCTGTGCTGAGTAAATATATGTATTTTTTACATTATTATTTTTTAGCATCCATTAATTTTCCCGTCTCTGTATAAAAAACATCAAAATGATGTCGCAACATATTACCATCGCGTTTAGAAGTGATTTATGCTAATTTCAGTACAAGTTTATTGAACGTGTATTTATGCGATTTTGACACCTTCCTCGGAAGACGTTTGAAATATATACAGGGTGATTAGAAAACACGTTTTTTTTTGCGTATTTGTAATTTTGAGAACACTAGCGCATAGTGGAACAACACAAGAATTATCGGAGATAAACGCGAAAAATAACACAACTGACACCGGTGCCCGGAAGCGCCTACAAACGTTGGCCGGTGTGACGTCACAGATGCATTCTACAGGAACATATTGCTTTGGCGGCACATTCAAATACGCAAAATTTTAATAAAATATAAATACAATTATTTAACACTCTATTGCATGAGAAGCAAAGCTAGCAGTCCACAATGGAGTTCTGATAACAACCCTGATGTAATTTTTTTTGCTATAGTAAATACATTCAACAGTCCCAACTGATCCCAGCCGTCTAGAGCCAGTGAGATTATGGCATCCCCGATAGAGGTATGTTGTGAGGCTGAAGGTAGTGGATAGAGGAAGGAGATGGGGAAGAGGAAGGTTGGGAAGTACCTGGCTATTCAGATCTGGTCACCAAACACGGCTAAAGCCATTTCAAGCAACGTTTCGATTCTGAATGGTGGTCTTTCACCAGGGCGATACTTGGAGTATCTACCACTCTGGAAGTTGCCGCAAATTTACTTTACGTTAGTTCACATGAATCAAATGTGTTATGACACATATTAATTAAGGTTATTGGCGCACGCCGGGTTCGAACCCGCGACCTTTGGATTCGTAGTCGAGCGTCTTACCACTCGACCACGGAGGCCGTAAAGCGTCTGTCTTCCTCGGGCGTCCTCGATTTCTTCTTCCATCGGCTTTCGCGTCATTCATTGTGCTTTCCATCTAAGCGTCCCTTTCTAAATCATATTCATTACGCTCACGTCGGCCTTGCATTCTTTCCGTATATCCAAATTTTAGACACGGTCATACGTGGTTTTACCGCACATACGCCTCAGGAATCTCATTTCTCACACTTCGACCTTCATGGTCGAGTGGTGAGACGCTCGACTGCGAATCCAAAGGTCGCGGGTTCAAACCCGGCGTGCCCCAATAACTTTCATTTAATTAATATGTGTCATAACACATTTCGTTCATATAAAAATAATAAAAAAAGTGTATTTGCGGCACGTTCCAGAGTGGTAGATACTCCAAGTATCGCCCTGGTGAAAGACCACCATTCAGAATCGAAACGTTGCCTGAAATGGCTTTAGCCGTGTTTGGTGACCAGATCTGAATAGCCAGGTACTTCCCAACCTTTCTCTCCCCATCTCCTTCCCCTCCCGACTACCTTCAGCCTCATAACACTACCCTATTTAGGGATGCCATAGTCTCACTGGCTCTAGACGGTTGGGAGCAGTTGAGACTCTTGTGCGGTATTCATATAAAAAATAAAACATGGCACGATCAAGTGAATCAAACACTCGAGTCAGAAAAACAGAAGAAATATGCATAAACGTGAATGAAGCAAGTTATGTGTGCCAAGACAGAGATGTATGGCTGTCCATTCTCTCTGCCTACCCCTGCGGAGAAACGGCTTGATGGTCAGTTGGCTAGGGTGTTATATTATATTATAGAACGGAAGATTGGCACCAACTCGTATCAAGTACAAGACTAGAGACGCGGCTTTTTATTCCGCGCCCATGAATTGTGTGGTTTTTCATTTTATATCATATATATGAAACCTTGGAGATACAATGTATGGAGAAAGAGCTAATTATTTTTACCCAACCTATACAAACTTGCGGTAAATCACTTTCTCCGGGTTTTCACGTCGTACACCATGAGAGAGAAAGAGACAACAAATATAATACACCGCTTCTATGTACTGTCACGATGATCTTGGGCTCCCGGGTCACCGCGGGACTCCGCCCACATTTTTTATCAGACACAACTAAACGGTTTTTTAGGTTAAATGCTATATTTTTGTTGACAGCAAAACTGTGAAAAAGTGGTTATACGAATAAACAAAAACATTATGTCGATATGTGATGTGAATGGATGCATGAATACCCTAGCCTTGGTCTCAGTACGCCCCGGTGCGCCGAGTCAGGTAAAAATCATCAAAAACTGACTACACTGCCTTGGATTGATACCACTCTATATACTCTAAGTATGAAGTACTGTGTTCAGGTGCTATCATGTTACAGGCAGACAGATGATGCGAAAAATCACAAATAAATCAATTGGAATTCGAGTCAGGAACTGGTTTTAAATTCGTACACCGGGGCCAAAGATCACAGGGGCCTATCTCTGCGGGGTTTAATGTGAGATAAGGCCCCTGTGATTCTTAAGCCCCGAGTCGCATCAGTAGAATATAAGATTTATTTACGAAACGCCTACAAATAGACGTCCATATTTGTTATTGATAGAACAGGATTATTTGAGTGTTTACTTTTCCTTTTGTGCATTGCGGAAAAGATTTTTTTAATCATGTTTAATTTTTCCTCTCGCTGTGACCTTAGTTGGCGCTAAGGCAGTGCTAAACTGGAGGAAGCGGCGTATATTTCTTAATAATTATAGATTCACACCAACGTCCGGATCCGCTCAGTGCCGATATTGTTCCGCACGAGAGCTTATTGATATGGTATGAATATCAATCAAGGAGTATGTGCCGAGACAAAGTTGTGTGGCAGTATATCCTTCTGCCCACCCTTGTGATATTTAACTACTTAGTTAGTCAAATAATTATTTCGAATTGTAAAAATACTTGTAACCGGTGATTTTCGACGAAGCGGTTTCGGCGATTTTTCGCGGCAACGGCTGTTCACTACGCAATGCTGTTTGTACCACGTGGTGCACAGCGTCGGAGAGTACAGGTCGGGGCGAGCGGTTTTTCGGCCGGACGAATACATAAGAGCACAAACAAGATTTAGATCAAGGGTTCAATTTCCAGTCAAACTGTGCATGAGGTTTTTTAAAAACACCCAGTTCCACCCTGCCTTCCCACCGGCACAACGTAACTTTTCCTGTTCAAGGCCGCAGGGCTGGTATACGTGCAAATCCGATTCAGTCAATTCAGTTGCTAATTGAACAGCCATCAATAACTTTTTCAAAAATAATTGATTGTACGAGAATACGCAAACGATGGTTACAACACACGCGCAGCGATGAATCATATTTTTATTTTTTTTTTAATTGCAAACGCAACTGCTGTCGATGAGCCTGGAGCCAGTAGGACCATGGCACCCCCGATCGGGAAATGTAGTGATGCTGAAGGAAGTGTGGAGGGGAAAGAGATGGGAAAAGAAAGGTTGCGAAGTTTCAAGTTGCAACAAATCTAGAGTCAGCGGGACTGTGTTGTGAAGAGAGGAGGGAGATGGGATAGAGAAAGGTCGCGAATTTTTAGTAAGCCTAGAGCCAGTGAAACTATGGCACCCCCGATTGGGGGAATGTTGTGAGGCTCAAAGTAGTGGGGAGGAAAAGGAGATGGGATAGAGAAAGGTTGCGAATTTGCAGTAAGCCTAGAGCCAGTGAAACTTTGGCACCCCCAATTGGGGGAATGTTGTGAGGCTCAAAGTAGTGGGGAGGAAAAGGAGATGGGATAGAGGAAGGTTGCGAATTTGCAGTAAGCCTAGAGCCAGTGAAACTTTGGAACCCCGATTGGGGGAATGTTGTGAGGCTCAAAAGTAGTGGGGAGGAAAAGGAGATGGGATAGAGGAAGGTTGCGAATTTGAAATAAGCTTGGAGCCAGGGGGACCGTGGCACCCCCGATTGGGGGAATGTTGTGAGGCTCAAAGTAGTGGGGAGTAAAAGGAAATGGGACGGTAACGGTTTCTTAGGTTATACGCTATATTTTTGTTGATAAAAATGCTGTGACAAAGTGGTTTTACGAATAAACAAAAACATTATGTCGACATTTGCTATGAATGGATGTATAAATACCCTAGCCTTGGTCTTAGCCACGCCCAGGTCTGCCGAGTCAGGTAAAACTCATAAAAAACTGACTACACTGCCTTGGGTAGGTACCACTCTATATACTGTAAAAGGGCGATACTTAGAGTATCTACCACTCTGGAACGTGCCGCAAATATACTATACTATTTTGTATTAATTAAATGCGTACCAATCAAATAAAATTAAATTGCACACGCCAGGTTTGAACCCGCCACCTTTAGATTCGTAGTCGAACGGCTTACCACTCGACCACGGAGTTCCACTTTCACCATTCTGCGTCATACGTTATCCTCACACTCCTTTCCTCGCGCGTCCCCTCTACACGCCGGCCCATCCGAGCGTCCCTTTCTCCACGTCGTATTTTTTAAATAAAGGCAGAGCAGATAACATCTGAATTTCGCGGAATATTTAAAAACAGTTTTCAAATATTTAATTTGTTGTTTGACCTTGAGAAAAAAAAGCCAAACGTGCAGGTATTTTTGATTTTAATTTAATCAGCCGAATCTAGAATGTTCTTGGTTTGCAGGGCGTTCGGAAATTTGCGCTTCAACCCTGGAGGACATGGAAACTGTGTAGTCAGGACGGTTGACTTTATACCGACTCGATAGACACATAAAAAACAATATCAATACACCATTAAAATAATTTAAATAGTCAAAATATCACACAAACACTAATAACAGAAGGTTTGCCTAAATAATGGCGGAAGCTTTTTGTTGATTTTACGTCTTTATATCATTAAAAATGCGAAAATTCTAAAGTTCTGTCAAAAATATTTAACACTGTTGAAACACCTCTGAAAAGTGATGTTTTAAAATCTTTGCTTGGTCTTATTTGAACATTCACGCATAGCACATATCACCGTCATGTTTGATTTATTTGTATAGCCACTGCAAGCATTTTAATCAACCCAAATATAGGAAATAACCGCAAAAGTTAGTTATGCGACTCGACGGTGTGAAGTTGTGCGCGGACGGAGAACACCCTTACATACTTAGAAGGGCAGCGATATTATGTGAGGACTTTTCTAGTCTCTTTCTCTCTCATGGCGTACGACGGAACACCCGGAGAAAGTGATTTGTATAGGTTGGGTAAAAATACTGGCCATCGGCGTCACCCTCGACCGCTGCGCCGATATGAAATCATTTAATAAGATTTGAGAAAACAAAAAGTGAATAGCACGCGCAATAGATCGGGGGCGTTGTGAGGCTGAAGGCAGTGGGGGAAGAAGAATATGGGAAAGGGAAAGGTCGGAAAGAAAGTGCCCGGCTATTCAGATCTGGTCACAAACACCGCGCGAGAACTCCAACTGTCCGGGGAGCCAGTGAGGCTATGGCATCACCTAGGACCGGGGAATGAATTGATATGCAGAAGAGGAAGGTTGGGTGTCATCTGCCTATTCAGATCTAGTCAGGGCGATACTCTAGAGTGTCACCCTGGTGATGGACCACCGTTCAGAATCAAAACGTTGCTTTAATGGCTTTAGCCATCGTGTTTGGTGACCAGATCTGAATAGCCGGGTACCTCCCATCCTTCCTCTTCCTCATCTCTTTCTCCTCCCCACTAACGTCAGCCTCACAACATGCCCCAATCTGTGACTATAAAATACACCAATCAATCAATTCCACATCGGTTATTTTTCATGACATGAATTTTGAATAGTTGTTCACTCAATGTTGACTATGGCATCCCCGTATAAATATGCGTATGTTGTGAGGCTGACGGAGATGAGGAAGGGAAAGGTTGGGAAAGTAGCTGGTTTTTCAAATCTGATCACCAAACACGCCATTTACAGCAACGTTTCGATTCTGAATGGTGATCTTTCACCAGGGCGATACTTAGAGCATCTACCACTCTGGAACGTGTTGCAAATATATTATATACGAGGCTTGTTCAAAAGAAAAGGTGAATTTTGAATTTTCGCGGGCTGTGTACATTTGACTATCGATTTTTTTTGTTTGTTGGTACACATATGTTTATCATATGTTAGCATTATCAGCCATTTTGGATTAGTGGTTTGTTTTTGACAACTGGAAAGGTTAGTCACGTTTTTGTGTGTTCTTCGATTTTTTACTTTTGGAAAAAATGGATCAAAGAATAAAATCCATGATTTGTTTTTCCACAACTCCAGGACGCTCATCGTCATTAACATCTTCTCGGCCTTCTGTAAAGCGCTTGTACCACTTATAAACACTTTTTCGAGACAAAGTGGACTCGCCGAATGCCACAGTCAACATTTTAAGTGCGTCGGAGCACTTTATTCCATTTTTAACGCAAAATTTAATACATATTCTTTGATCCATTTTTTCCAAAAATTATAAGTCGAAGAACACACAAAAACGTGACGAACCTTTCCAGTTGTCAAAAACAAACCACCATGTATATCATTTTATATGAATTAAATGTGTTAGGACACATATTGATCAAATAAAAATTATTTGCGAATTTTGCATTAATTGAATTTGAACCCGCCACCTTTAGATTTGTAGTCGAGCGTCCTACCACTCGACCACGCAGGTCGTCAATGTCGAATTTATGAAAAAGTTTAGACCACGAACCACCAGACGCTGTGCACGCGAAAGGACAACATCGTGTTAGTAGCGTGGGAACACGTGGTTTCAAAAATACACTGAAATTAGTTTTTCAAACTAATTATTTTAACTACTGAACGGGTTATATCTAGAAGTGTAATCTATACCGATTTAGAAGTACTGAACTGATGTCGCTAATTTACGTCTTCCGAGAAACGATCTCGGTGTGAGCGGCTAAGTTCCTCGGCTGCGAATTTTCGAGTGCAAATTATTTATTCAACTCGATCCATTTTGCAAATTTTTTAAATGAAATATTATTTTCAATATATTTGCGGCACGTTTCAGGGTGGTAGATAATCTCAGTATCGCCCTGACCAGATCTGAATAACCAGATACTTCCCACAATATAACAAATGCTGAGCCTGTTTTGAAAAATTTGCGAATTGAATGTCAGACCTTGTCCGAAGGAGCGAGGCTAGCAGTCCACGATGGAGTGCCGATACCAACCCTGACGTGTGGTGGCTAGGCATGGGGTGTCACAGCCCGGATGAAAACAGACTGAATGCTGTAGAAATGCAATCCCTGTGTGGTTAGCAGTCCACAATGGAGTGCTTATACCAACCCTGATGTGTGACAGTTAGGCATGGAGCTGGCAGAGGAAGGATGAAAACAGATTGAATGCTGTAAAAATGAGATCCTTGTATGGCTAGCAGTCCACGATGGAGTGTTGATACCAACCCTGATGTATGTTAGTGAGGCATGGAGCTGATAGAGAAAGGATGAAAGTAAACTGAATGCTGTAGGAATGAAATCCCTGTGTGGCTAGCAGTCCACAGTGGAGTGCTGATACCAGCCCTGACGTGTGGTAGTGAGGCATGGAGCTGATGGAGAAGGATGAAGTAAACTGAATGCTGTAGGAATGAAATCCCTGTGTGGCTAGCAGTCCACAGTGGAGTGCTGATACCAGCCCTGATGTGTGGTAGTGAGGCATGGAACTGATAGAGGAAGGATGAAAGTAAACTGAATGCTGTAGGAATGAAATCCCTGTGTGGCTAGCAGTCCACAGTGCCGTGGCCCTGATGTGTGGTAGTGAGGCATGGAACTGATAGAGGAAGGATGAAAGTAAACTGAATGCTGTAGGAATGAAATCCTGTGTGGCTAGCAGTCCACAGTGGAGTGC
Source organism: Drusus annulatus (assembly GCA_022651775.1). Lineage (NCBI taxonomy): Eukaryota > Metazoa > Arthropoda > Insecta > Trichoptera > Limnephilidae > Drusus > Drusus annulatus. The sequence continues at coordinate 30,025 of JAGWCC010000529.1, read as the reverse complement.
TGATACCAGCCCTGATGTGTGGTAGTGAGGCATGGAACTGATAGAGGAAGGATGAAAGTAAAACTGAATGCTGTAGGAATGAAAATCCCTGTGTGGCTAGCAGTCCACAGTGGAGTGCTGATACCAACCCTGATGTATGTTGGTGAGGGCATGGAACTGATAGAGGGGAAGGATGAAAGTAAACTGAATGCTGTAGGAATGAAATCCCTGTGTGGCTAGCAGTCCACAGTGGAGTGCTGATACCAACCCTGATGTGTGGTAGTGAGGCATGGAACTGATAGAGGAAGGATGAAAGTAAACTGAATGCTGTAGGAATGAAATCCCTGTGTGGCTAGCAGTCCACAGTGGAGTGCTGATACCAGCCCTGATGTGTGGTAGTGAGGCATGGAACTGATAGAGGAAGGATGAAAGTAAACTGAATGCTGTAGGAATGAAATCCCTGTGTGGCTAGCAGTCCACAGTGGAGTGCTGATACCAGCCCTGATGTGTGGTAGTGAGGCATGGAACTGATAGAGGAAGGATGAAAGTAAACTGAATGCTGTAGGAATGAAATCCCTGTGTGGCTAGCAGTCCACAGTGGAGTGCTGATACCAGCCCTGATGTGTGGTAGTGAGGCATGGAACTGATAGAGGAAGGATGAAAGTAAACTGAATGCTGTAGAAATGAGATCCTTGAGGCGTATGTACGTAAAACCATGTTTGACCGTCTTACAAATGTGGAGTTGAATAAAGTGTAGCAATCGAGATTAAAAAAGGAGCGTTTTGATCGCTTGGACATGTAGAGCGGATGAACCAAGAAAGGAGTGCCAGTATTATATACGACGATAAAGTGAAGTCGGGGACGCCCAAGGAAGACGTGGCGCGATCAAGTGAATCCTAAACTCGAGTCGGGCCAGACGACGTATGAATGTGAATGATTTTTTTTATGGTCAACAATAATTTTTTTTGTATAAATTATATTCGTGTTACACTTGGCAACAATAATATCGAAGTTTTGTCACCTTTTAGATAAAATGCAAATTCGACACTCCACGCGATGTTCGCCCGAGACTCGCATTAGAATAATTGATCCTGACGAATTTGTAACAAAAATAATTTACAAAATTTATAAATTGTTTTGCAGCACGAATTTTTTACTTCCCGAGATATTTCTCTACAAACATTTGAGGTTATGGCAAATCGTCCATCAGAATCCAGCTACAGTAATGCATGGAGAGAGAGCTAAATACTGTTACCGTGAGAGAAAAAGAGACGAGAGAAGTCGTCACATAATACCGCGCCACTTTTAGGTGACATAACTCGATTTTTGAGATTATATCCTATATTTTTGTTTTCAACAATACTGTGAAAAGGTGGTTTTACAAACAAACGCTATTTTTTATTTTTTTCTTACGTGAATACCGCACAAGAGTCTCAACTGCTCCCAACCGTCTAGAGCCAGTGAGACTATGGCATACCCAATAGGGGTATGTTGTGAGGCTGAAGGTACTGGGTAAGGGAATGATATGAGGAAGGGGAAGGTTGGGAAGTTCCTGGCTATTCAGATCTGGTCACCAAGCACGGCTAAAGCCATTTCAAGCAACTTTTCAATTCTTAATGGCGGTCTTTCACCAGGGCGATACTTAGCTACCACTCTGGAACGTGCCGCAAATATACTATATATTATTTTATATGAATTAAATGTGTTATGACACATATTGATCAAATTAAATTTATTTGCGCACGCCGGGTTCGAACCCGCGAGCCCTGGATTCGCAGTCGAGCGTCTTACCACTCGACCATGCAGGCCGTCAAATTCATGTCGCATGTCGACGTGTGCTGTGAATGGATGTAAAGAGTGTGTCCGTGAAAACCCTAGCCACGCTCGAGTCGGGAAAAAATCAACAATCCTGACTACACAAGCGCTCCCTCTTCTATATTATTGCTCCGCCCCTTTCCTGAACATTATATTTTCCAGCCCGCCTTTGGCCGAGTCGCGAGAGACGTCGGATCTGCGTTTATCGTCAGCGTGATATCTCAACCTGCTCTGGCGAACGCTTACGTTTGGGGACGCCTCGGCCCCCCCGGCTCCGGGCATTTGAAACTCTCGCGGAAAAAAAATAAAAAATTGACTCTTACACAAACTTGCGATAAACCCCTTTCTCCGGGTTTTCGCGTCGTACCCCGTGAGAGAGAAAGAGACAACAAATTTCATAGACCGCTTTTACGTACTGTCGCAATGATCTGCTCCTGGGTCACCGCGGGACTCCGCCCACATTTTTTATCATGCCACTAAACTTGACACAACTAAACGGTTTTTTAGGTTATACGCTATATTTTTGTCGATGACAATACTGTGAAAAAGTGGCCATACGAATACACAAAGATAATACAAACGCGTAACCGCCGGGTCGGCGCAGAGGAGAAAGTCGATCGAATTAGAATACCCGGCTATACAGACACAGTCGATTGACACACCGCTTAGCTTTGCGTCAGCCGACGCACAATAAAGCGCCGCGGACGCAAATGAATCCTTCAGACAGTGTTACAATGAGCCACTTGCGTGTCGTTTTAAATTTTTTTCGCTTCGGGAAGAACCTTAGTCATGATGCTTTTTTTTAAATATTTCAATCGTTACAGTTAAAAGTGTTTTGTGAGTGTCCGTCTGTCTGAAGTGAGCTGAATTTTACCTAACTAAATAACTAACCATCACGCCGTTTCCCCGCAGGGGTAGGCAGAGAGGATGGACCGCCATACAACTCTGTCTTGGCACACACTCCTTGCTTCATTTACATTCATACATCGTCTCGTACATACTCTTCTGTTATTCTGACTCTTCACCTGACCCGATTCAAGTGTTTGATTTACTTGATCGTGCCATCTCTTTCTCGGGCGTCCTCGACTTCGTCTTCCATTCACTTTCGCATCATATATTCTTTCACACTCCTTTCTTCGTTCATTGGCTCTACATGCTTAAACCATCTAAGCGTCCCTTTCTTGATCCATTTTTTTCAAAAGTAAAAAATCGAAGAACACACAAAAACGTGACTAACCTTTCCAGTTGTCAAAAACAAACCACTAATCCAAAATGGCTGATAATGCTAACATATGATAAACATATGTGTACCAAAAAACAAAAAAATAAATCGATAATCGAATGTACACAGCCCGCGAAAATTCAAAATTCACCTTTTCTTTTGAACAGGCCATGTATGAGTTCATACACCAAAAATCTATTTGTATAATTGACCCACCTTCTCTGTTGCAACTCATCCAGTTCAACATTCCTTGCCGTAGACTCGGGAACAATGAATTGCTGTTCCTCAATCATCACTCTACTAATTGCGGGTATCATTCTCCACTGTCCAGAACGTCAAGACTTGTGAACTCAAGCCATGGTCTTGACATTTTTTGTACCAGTCTAAATGATTTTTGTCATTCTGATTCATCATTCGTCATTTTTGTCCTATTTTTGTCACTGCTTCATTTAAATATTGTGTACGAGTATGTGCTGTTCTTTCTCTGTTGATCTTTTTTGCCATTTAGTGTTATTTTTTGTTGTTGTTGTGATTAGACAATATTCGTTAGCAACACACTCGCTATTTTGTTTTAATTTAATTGGAAAATTGACAGAATAAACACAATTTGGGTGCATGTTAAAATAATAAAATATATCAGTGTGCGAAAGGAAGAGAGGGATGAGTCAATAAAATCGAGTTTTGAGTTAAGTACGAGTATGCAGAGTTGTTTCTTAGATACATAGACACACTTAGATAGATAGATATGTCGTGGCGCTTTGCAGCTGCCTGATGTGTCTTTCTTGTTATTTTTCGCCAAATAAGTAGGATATTTCACAAATTACTTCTTTAAAATTCCTGTACTGTATGACAAATTCAGAAAGTCCATTCTTTTAATTTCGCTCCCATGCCCTAAATCGAAAAAAAATAAATAAATAAAAATTAAAAAAAAATAATAACCATAATTTTAAGTTAATAATTGTGTCTATCTGATGGGACCTGACAGGTAAAGTATGTTCCTGTATATTTTCTTATTTAAACTAGGAATTAATATGTAATGATAGAAAGTAAGATCTGTACAGCGCCCTTGAGGTGATTTTTCACAAAAACGGCGCTATACAAATCACGGAGAATCCAAATATTATTATTATTATTATTATAAATAAATAAATATATATATATATATTTTTTTTTTTTTTAAATCTAGTAAATCCACAATTATTTTATTTTATTTTTAATATTAGTTACTTTGTAGATTCAAGTTTACAAGTAGCTAATTATTTGAATTTTCTTATTTTTGATTTTTATGCATTTTAAATCATTTTTATTTATATGCTATTTTGAATTTATTTTTAAAGGCTAATTTTGATGGTTTCCGGCAGCGCATCATTTTGATTTCATCCCTTTATATAGTGAGCAATTTTGTGTTTGCTTTATTTTTTTCTGGTAGTCTAATTTCTCTGCATGCCCTTGTATTATATTTGTAAATATCAACATTGTAGATAATTTTGTCAGAAAAATATTTTGGTAACAAGTTGTTCTTCATTTTGTGTACAAACATCAATGTGTTTAATTAATTAATTTAATTTTGGCATTTTAAAATTCATGCAAGACGCTCATTGATTGAGATATGAAATAAAATGCAAATATTATTTACATTAACACACACTGTGATAGTTTATACACTACAGGGTGTTAACAAAGTGCATTATAAATAACAGTCATTTTATAAATAATAATTTAGGTTTAGTTTTTTTTATACGTTTTGAATTCCGACTGCCCAGACCCAGGAGGACTATGACACCCCAGAGCTGACTATTCAGATCCGCTAAACACGATGAAATACACTTTATAAAAGTTAGGTTAGGTTAGGTCATAGACATAAAATACAAGACACGTCATATTCATACAAATTGAACGATAAATTTGGCACGCCCTAATATCTCATAACGCATGAAAAGGATAGCCATACCAAGCAGAGTATGTGTGTATGAATGAGATAGCTATATGAACGTCCCGCGTTACATTCTCCGCGTTACAAGCCCTCTCTTCCCTAACGAACTTACGAGCGAAGTAGCATGCGACGTACTCGTGTACTGTCGCTAGGTTGTCTTCCACACACTTATGTATTTCATCATTCGCTATCTCACTTTTACCATTTGGTATGTGAATAATTGTATTAATTGAAATAATAAGTGATTTGTGTGTACTTCGCATGAAAAGAAACTCCATGAGATTTGTTTTTTGTTCCCGAATGATTTTTACCCTTGTCAAAAGCACAGGAAGGCATTTTATCTCAGAAAAGAGTTTACAGCGATGCGTTTGTGGCAGCTGGTGACAGCTTGTTTGTCAGACGAATGTTTGTGCGAGACTAAACGCAGTAAATCTCAGGTATGCCATGTTGGCTTAGTTTAGTGCAGTCACGCGCGTTGTCTCAGTAACGTATCTTCATTATTTAATTCATTTAAAGGGTTAGGTTAGGTTTTTTAGGGAAATCTACAATTTTTCACTGTGTAGAATATAGAGATCCAGACAGAATGCAAGGCTTGATTTAAGCGTATTGAATTGGACCAAGAAAGGGACGAGAGCTGATGAACGAAGATAGTAGAATATGTGACGCGGAAGTGAATGATAAAATAAGTCGGGAGACACCTCAGAGAGACACGGCACGATCAATTGAATCAAAAACTTGAGTCGTGTCGTTTCAACAGTCGGAATAACAGAAAACTATGCATGAAACGGTGTATGAATGTGGATGAAGCAAGGAGCGTGGGACGAGACAGAGTGTATTGTGTGGCGGTGCATCCTCTCTGCCTGCCCCATCCGGGAAGCGGCGTGGTTATTACTTGCTCAGTCAAACAACAGTTAATTCAAGATAAATGTGAAAATAAGTTAGGTTAGGTAAGTCAAATGTTAGGTTAGGTTAAAATAAGTAAGTTGGGTTGGGTTAGATTGATGGCATGTGTTAGATCAACTGGTCATATTGATTAATGTCAGTTTTATTTAAGTTTGGTACGATCAGTTCAAGTTGTGCTATGCTATGTTGAATCAGGTTAGGTTAGGTTAGGTTAGGTTCTTGAAGGAACAATATATGGAGGGAGAGCTAATTATTTGTACCCAACCTACAAAAACTTGCGATAAATCACTTTCTCTGGGTTTTTGCGTCGTACACCGTGAGAGAGAAAGAGACAACAAATTTCATAGACCGCTTCTATATACTGTCGCAATGATCTTAAGCTCCTGGGTCACCGCGGGACTCCGCCCACATTTTTTATTTTGCCACTAAACTTGAAACAACTAAACGGTTTTTTAGGTTAGATGCTATATGTTTGTTGATAAAAATATTGTGAAAAAGTGTCTATACGAATAAACAAAAATATGATGTCGATATGTGCTATGAATGGATGTATAAATAACCTAGCCTTAGTCTTAGCCACGCCCAGGTGCGCCGAGTCAGGTTAAAATCATCAAAAACTGACTTTACTGCCTTGGATAGATACTACTCTATGTACTCTAAGGTTAGGTTACATTGAATTAGACTAATTTAAACTAACCTAGGCCAGATCACTAAAGGCTACTTTTTTGTGTGCGGATGTTCTTTGTCACATAACACATATATATATAATACCGCACAAGAGTCCCAACTGCTCCCAATCGTCTAGAGCCAGTGAGACTATGGCAACCCTAATTGGGGTATGTTGTGAGGTCGCATGTACCGGGAGGGAAAGGAGAAAGGAAAGAGCAACGTTGAAAAGTACCTTATATTCAGATCTGGTCAGACCAAACACGACTAAAGCCATTTCAAGCAACGTTTCGATTCTGAATGGCGGTCTTTCATCAGGGCGATACTTAGAGTATCTACCACTCTGGAACGTGCCGCAAACAGGCTATGCATAATTTATAAACGAATCAAATGTGTTGTGACGTCAGAGCAATAATATACCAGGAGCGCTTGTGTAGTCAGGATTGTTGATTTTTTCCCGACTCGGGCGTGGCTAGGGTTTTCACGGACACACTTTTTTACATCAATTGACAGCAGATGTCGGCTTAATGTAGCGTTTATTTGTATAACCACCTTTTCACAGTTTGTTATCAACAAAAATATAGGACATAACCTCAAAAACCGTTGAGTTATGTCGCCTGACAAAACGTGGTGACAACTGGAAACATGCCCACATACAGAAAAGTGGTGCTACATTATGTGACAGCTCATCTCGTCTCTTTCTCTCTCGCGGTTGACGACGTAAAAACCCCGGAGAAAGTGATTTATTTAAAATGAGTAAAAATATTTAGCCCTCTCTCCGTAAATATTGTTGCTCTGAGGCTGGTTGAATAAAATGGAACTCTTGGCTTGAACCCGCGACCTCTGGATTGGCGGTGGTGCGCCTTACCACGCGACCACGCAGGCCGTATACCTACCTACCTGCAAAATCTCTTGTTTAAATTACGTTTAGTTGAGGCCATGAAATTATTGTATTATAAATGATTTTTATATTTTTAATGTTTTAATTAAGAGATAGGCACCTATATTATTTTTTCTAGCCCTAAATTTTGTCTAAACAACATAATACCTAAAAAATGGCAACAAAACTAACGACATACAACAAAAAAAAAACAAATTTCTCTATTGAATCGGTTTTGATTGATCACTTTTTGTCTATTGACAACCTCCATGGTCGAGTGGTAAGACGCTCGACTACGAATACAAAGGTCGCGGGTTCAAACCCGGCGTGCGCCGATAACTTTTAATCAATTAATATGTGTCATAACACATTTAATTCATATAAAATAATATATAGTATATTTGCGGCACGTCCCAGAGTGGTAGATACTCCAAGTATCGCCCTGGTGAAAGACCACCATTCAGAATCAAAGCGCTGCCTGAAATGGCTTTTATCCGTGTTTGGTGACCAGATCTGAACAGCCAGGTAATTTCAAACCTTCCTCTTCCCCTCCACACTACCTTCCGCCTCACAACACACCCCGATGGGGGACGCCGTAGCCCCACTGGCTCTAGCCGGTCGGGACTCTCGCAAGGCACTCACTGTAAAGAGGCTTCATTTCGGACACCTCGTAGACAAGACGCGGCACAATCACCCTGTGCAATCTTACAGCATCCGCTGTAGACGCCGCGAGAAGACGGAGCGAGAATTTCGAAAGGCTCCTCGCTAAATGCCACCGGATAGCGTAAACCGCTTTTCGCCCAGGTTATATAAAGCCGGAGGACCCGAAAAAGGTACCACAGTCTACCAGAGTGGCTGACATGCAGACCGCCGTGAGTACCCATCTGTGTTTACCCTTCGGCGACTAGCGCGTGCTAGCCAGAGACGCGCGGCGGCCCGTCCTCTCCGCCTGCCCCCGCGGTCGTGGAAAAGCGTTGAAAGTTTTGTGCGGAATTGTTTTGCCGTCCGGCTTGCCGAAGAAAATTTCTAGAGAGCGCCGTACACGGTGATTCGTAACTCCTAGGTCCCAGACAGGCCGGGGTAGAGCGGTACGGAGCTACAGGCTAATAAAAAAAGCTACAAGTCCTACATCATTGCGACCAAACTAACCGTAGCACTGTCTTGGACTACACTTCTGTTATTCTGACTCTTCACTCGACGCGCTTCCGACTCAAGTGCCCAGACCGTCTAAGCGTCCCTTTCTTGACCCTATTCATCACGCCTACACCAGCCTTGCATAGCCGGATATCCGCATTTTTGACACGGTCGTACGCGGTTTTACGCACATACGCCTCGGGGCTCTCATTTCTACGGCGTTCGGTCTACTCTCGCCCTTCCTCTGCCGCACATCAGAGTTGGTGTAAGTACTCCATTGTGGACTGCCAGCCGCGCTTCTTTACAATGAGCCACTTGCGGGACGTTTTTTTTTTTTCGCTTCGGGAAGTTCTTAGTTATGATCTTAGAGTACATAGAGTAGTCTCTATCCAAGGCAGTGAAGTCAGTTTCACTCGGCGCACCTGGGCGTGGCCAAAACTAAGGCTAGGGTATGTATACATCCATTCATATCACATATCGACATAATGTTTTTGTTTGTTCGTATAGCCACTTTTTTACAGTATTGATATCAACAAAAATATAGCATCTAACCTAAAAAAACCGTTTAGTTGTGTCAAGTTTAGTGGCATAGTAAAAAAATGTGGACGGAGTCCCGCGGTGACCCAGGACCTTAAGATCATTGTGACAGTACATAGAAGCGGTCTATGAAATTTGCTGTCTCTTTCTCTCTCATGGTGTACGACGTAAAAACCCGGAGAAAGTGATTTATCGCAAGTTTGTGTAGGTTGCATAGAGTTGGTAGAGTAGTATCTATCCAAGGCAGTGAAGTCAGTTTTAGACTTGTTTTTGATGATTTTAACCTGACTCGGCGCATCTGGGCGTGGCTAAGACTAAGGCTACGGTATTTATACATCCATTCATATCACATATCGACATAATGTTTTTGTTTATTCCTATAGCCACTTTTTTTACAGTGTTGATATCAACAAAATATAGCATCTAACCTAAAAAACCGTTTAGTTGTGTCAAGTTTAAAAAAAATGTGGGCGGAGTCCCGCGGTGACCCAGGAGCTTAAGATCATTGCGACAGTACATAGAAGCGGTGTATTATATTTGCTGTCTCTTTCTCTCTCACGGTGTACGACGTAAAACCCCGGAGAAAGTGATTTATCGCCAGTTTGTGTAGGTTGGGTAAAAATAATTAGCTCTCCCTCCATACATTGTTACTTCAAGGTTATAATGGATTTTTTCAAAGATTTCAACAACAGTTAAAAGTGTGTCCGTCTGTCTGAAGTGAGCTCAATTTTACCTCACTTCTGTTAAAATACACCTTTTCTTTTGAACAGGCCATGTATGCATATAACGTCACTGTCGATTACCCAATCGTCGACCGGCATTCGGCATGATGCGCAAGCGCGAGTTTTGCATAATGTTGCGGGTGTTGACAAAACCAATTCGCGGGGGGGAGATTGTGTCAAGGCCGCGGCCAGCGGCGGCTCGTGGCCGGCTGCCGCGGCGAAAATTATAGATTCGTCAATTTCGAATGAGAAATATATATTTTTTCGTAGAATACAATCACTTTCACGACATATTTAAAGAAATGAAAAAATAAATTTACAAAAGACCACGGACATTATTTTAATTTTTATTACCGACCGGTTTCGCTTAGCTTAATTCATTTTTTTCAATGCAATTTTTTTTTCATTTAAAAAATATTACAAAATACCACTTCAAAGCGTTTTTAAAGATATATACTAGTCTCAACTGCTCCCAACCGTCTAGAGCCAGTGAGACTATGGCATCCCCAAATAGGGCATGTTGTGAGGCTGAAGGCAGTGGGGAGGGGAAGTAGATTGGGAGAGAAAGGTCTGGAAGTACCTGGCCATTCAGATCTGATCACCAAACACGGCTAAAGCCATTTCAAGCAACGTTTCGATTCTGAATGGTGGTCTTTCACCAGGGCGATACTTGGAGTGTCTCTCACTCTGGAACGTGCCGCAAATATGCCATACATTATTTTGTATGAATTAAATGTGTTATGACACATATTAATCATATAAAAGTTATTGGCGCATCCCGGGTTTGAACCCGCGACCTTTGTAATCGTAGTCGAGCGTCTTACCACTCGACCACGAAGGCCGTCAAAAATAAACAAATATATGGGGAGTCCTAAAAAAAGAATAATAATAATAAATGGATAACTTTTATAGCGCCGCTTTCGTGGGAAAATCACCTCAAGGGCGCCTTATAAATTAATTTGTCTAACCTATAACTTATCACCTAAACTTGTAACTAATAAATTAGAGTTAAGATTTATTACTAATGGCTTTCAACTAATATTTTCAACTAATGACTTACAATTAGGACTTATAGCTTGAAACTAACTACTGAATATAACTTATAACTAGTGACTTACATAAAAGATTTCATTAGTACAAAGCTTATTTACAAGACAAGAGAAAGGTTGATTTGACGGCCTGCATGGTCGAGTGGTAAGATGTTCCACTACGAATCCAGAGGTCGCGGGTTCAAACCCGGCGTACGCAAATAATTTTTATTTAATTAACATGTGTCATAACACATTTGATTGATAAAAAATAAAACATAATGTGCGGATATCCGGAAAGAATGCAAGGCTGATGTGAGCGTAATGAATAGGACCAAGAAAGGGACGCTTAGATGGTTTCGGCATGTGTAGCGAATAAACGAAGGAGTGTGAAAAGAATATATGATGCGAAAGTGAATGGAAGAAGAAGTCGAGGACGCCCGAGAAAGACATGGCACGATCAAGTAAATCAAATACTTGAATCCGCTCATGTGAAGAGTCAGAATAATAGAAGAGTATGTGTTAGACGATGTATGAATGTGAACGAAGCAAGAAGTGTGTGCCGAGACAGAGTTGTATGGCGGTCCGTCCTCTCTGCCTACCCCTGCGGGGAAACGGCGTGATGGTTAGTTTGTTAGTTTTAAATAATATATTTTCGGCACGTTCCAGAGTGGTAGATACCATACTCCAAGTATCGCCCTGGTGAAAGACCGCCATTCAGAATCGAAACGTTGTTTGAAAGGGCTTTAGCCGTGTTTGGTGACCAGATCTGAATAGCCTTGCGCAAATTCATATGTTCGTTTCTTAAAATATGTCAAACCACAAAGTATTACGGTCGTTTTTCCACTCCGGCACGGTACAGAGTCACGGGCCGCCGCTGGTGACGCCTACAAAATACAGGTTTGCGGAGAGAAAGGTCACAGGTTGGGCGAACTCAAAACTTAATAGTTACTGAGCTCTGGAGCCAGTCGGACTACGTCGCCCCCGACAGGGGTATGTTGTGAGGCTAGAGGTAGTGGAGAGGGGAAGGAGATGGTTGGCAAGTAGCTGGCTATTCAGACATGCTCACAAAACACGCTTAAAGCTGGATTCACACCAACGTCCGGTTCCGCTCAGTGCCGATATTGTTCCGCATGAGAGCTTATTGATATGGTATGAATATCGATCAAGGAGTATGTGCCAAGACAAAGTTGTGTGGCAGTATATCCTTCTGCCCACCCTTGTGATGTTTAACTACTTAGTTAGTTAAATAATTATTTTGAAGTGTAAAAATACTTCATGGCAGATTTTTTTTTATTAAACCATTTTTTTTATCACTAAATAATATTTTTAATATTATTTAGTGATAAAAAAATGGTTTTTGATAAAAAAAAATCTGCGATGTTAGTATTTTTACACTTCAAAATAATTATTTAACTAAATAAGTAGTTAAATATCACAAGGGTGGGCAGAAGGATACACTGCCACACAACTTTGTCTCGGCACATACTCCTTGATTGATATTCATACCATATCAATAAGCTCTCATGCGGAACAGTATCGTCACTGAGCGGAACCGGACGTTGGTGTGAATCAGCCTTAAAGCAGTGTTTCGGTTCTGATACTCGGACCGTGTACCACTCCGCTCCACGCATTCTTGTCAATGTAAATGTTATTAGATTGCTGCCCGGTTTCGTAAGAGTATTCGGTTGCCAAAGTCATTGACTATATCTGAATAGTCAGATACTAGGGGACCCTTTTCTTGGCCGTGTCCTCTCTCTTCCCTCGCCCTTCAGCCTCACAACACACCCCGACTGGGGACGACATAGTCCCGCCGGCTCCGGGCAGCTGGGACGCTTGTGCCGTGTTCAAATAAAAAAAGTGTGTACACATAAAATGATATTATTCACAAATCACTTTTTAAACATGCTGTCTACTAAAAATTAAAGACGTATTTCTTGTAAATGTGAATTGCTCTTTCTCAATCATCAGTCTACTTATTATGGGTGTCATTCTCCACTGTCTAGAATGTCGAGACTTGTTGATTCAAGCCGTGGTCTTGAAATTTTTGGTAGCAGTCTAAATGATTTCGTCATTCTTTACGACTCTACCAAAACTTTGACTTGACCATGGCTTTGATTCGAATGTTCTTTCTAATGTATGTCTTGTCCTATTTTTGTCATTGCTTCATTTAATATGATGTATGTGCTGTTCTTGCTCTGTTGCTCTTTTTTGCCATTTCGTGTTATTTAGTTTTTTGTAATTGAACTTTAGTTTGTTGATTTGTAAAGAAATAAATATCGATTGTAAAAACTCGGCACATTAACAAAAAAAGTACCGCACTTAGGTCGGGTTGTTTCAAACTTCGTCACATTTGACAACGTCACATTTGACAACGTCAAAGAATGCAAGAATGCAAAGAATACATTTGACAACGTCACATTTGACAACGTCACATTTGACAACGTCATATTTGACAACGTCACATTTGACAATGTCACATTTGACAACGTCAAAGAATGCAAGAATGCAAAGAATACATTTGACAACGTCACATTTGACAACGTCACATTTGACAACGTCAAAGAATGCAAGAATGCAAAGAATACATTTGACAATGTCACATTTGACAATGTCAAAGAATGCAAGAATGCAAAGAATACATTTGACAATGTCACATTTGACAATGTCAAAGAATGCAAGAATGCAAAGAATACATTTGACAACGTCACATTTGACAACGTCACATTTGACAACGTCATATTTGACAACGTCACATTTGACAATGTCACATTTGACAACGTCAAAGAATGCAAGAATGCAAAGAATACATTTGACAACGTCACATTTGACAACCTCACTTTTGACAACGTCAAAGAATGCAAGTATGCAAAGAATACATTTGACAATGTCACATTTGACAATGTCAAAGAATGCAAGAATGCAAAGAATACATTTGACAACGTCACATTTGACAACGTCAAATTTGACAACGTCGAGGAATGCAAGAATTCAAAGAATACATTTGACAACGTCACATTTGACAACGTCGCATTTGACAACGTCAAATTTGACAACGTCACATTTGACGACGTCACATTTGACAACGTCACATTTGAAGACGTCACATATGACGGCCTGCATGGTCGAGTGGTAAGACGCTCGACTACGAATCCAGAGGTCGCGGGTTCGAAATAAATTGTATTCAATTAATATGTGTCATAACACATTTAATTCGTGTAAAATAATATATAGTATGTTTGCGACACGTCCCAGAGTGGTAGATACTCCAAGTATCGCCCTGGCGAAAGACCACCATTCAGAATCGAAACGTCGCTTGAAATGGCTTTAGCCGTGTTTGGTGACCAGATCTGAATAGCCAGGTACTTCCCGACCTTTCCCTTCCCATCTCCTTCCCCTCCCCACCACCTTCAGCCTCGCAACACACCCCGATTGGGGGTGCCGTAGTCTCACTGGCTCCAGACAGTTGGGACTCTTGTGCGGTATTCACTGTGAAAAACAACCACCGAGTGCCTCATCGAAGCGTTTTCAAAACGAATAACAGATCGAATGCTTTCATTTACAGGTAGTATTGGCATCCTTCCTGGCCCTGGGGCTGGCGCTCCCGGCCTCCCCAGCCCCCCCGGCCCCCAAGGAGGAGAAGTTCGAGCAGATCCAGATCCTCAAAACAGAGCAGAAGGTTGTAGGCATCGAGAAGGACAAAAACTACCGCTTCTTGTATCAGACAGGTACTTCAACTAAATGCAACTGTATTTAATTACAAGTTGGCCAAAGAAGCGAGGCTAGCGGTTCGCAATGGAGTGTTGATACCAACCCTGATGTGTGGCAGTGAGCCATGCAACTGGCAGAATAAGGATGAAAGTAAACTGAATGCTGTAGAAATGAGATCCCTGTGTGGCCAGCAGTCCACATTGGAGTGCTGTTACCAACCCTGATGTGTGGCAGTGAGCCATGCAACTGGCAGAATAAGGATGAAAGTAGACTGAATGCTGTAGAAATGAGATCCCTGCGTGGCTAGCAGTCCGCAACGGAGTGCTGATACCAACCCTGATGTGTGGCAGTGGGGCGTGGAACTAACAGAGGAAAGATGAAAGTAGACTGAATGCTGTAGAAATGAGATCCATGTGTGGCTAGCAGTCCACATTGGAGTGCTGGTACCAACCCTGATGTGTGGCGGTGAGGCGTGGAACTAACAGAGGAAAGATGAAAGTGGACTGATTGCTATAGAAATGAGATCCCTGTGTGGCTAGCAGTCCGCAACGGAGTGCTGATACCAACCCTGATGTGTGGCAGTGGGGCGTGGAACTAACAGAGGAAAGATGAAAGTAGACTGAATGCTGTAGAAATGAGATCCATGTGTGGCTAGCAGTCCACATTGGAGTGCTGGTACCAACCCTGATGTGTGGCGGTGAGGCGTGGAACTAACAGAGGAAAGATGAAAGTGGACTGATTGCTATAGAAATGAGATCCCTGTGTGGCTAGCAGTCCGCAACGGAGTGCTGATACCAACCCTGATGTGTGGCAGTGGGGCGTGGAACTAACAGAGGAAGGATGAAAGTAGACTGAATGCTGTAGAAATGAGAGCCCTGTGTGGCTAGCAGTCTACAGTGGAGTGCTGTTACCAACCCTGATGTGTGGCAGTGAGCTATAGAACTGGCAGAGGAAGGATGAAAGTAGACTGAATGCTGTAGAAATGAGATCCATGTGTGGCTAGCAGTCCACATTGGAGTGCTGTTACCAACCCTGATGTGTGGCAGTGAGGCATGGAACTGGCAGAGGAATGAAAGTAGACTGAATGCTGTAGAATTGAGATCCCTAAGGCGTACGCGTGATAAAGCCATTCATGGCCGTATTACAAATGTGAATATCCGGAAAAAATTAAAGGCTGATGTTAATGTAATGAATGGGATTAAGAAATGGACGCTTATATGGTTTGGGCGTGGAAGAAGTCGGGGACGCCCGCGAAAGACGTGGCACGATCGAGTGAATCAAATCAAAAATCCGAATAACACACAAATTTTAAACAGATAAGCGGTGTACAGAAAGGGGCACTGTTTCGCCACCCGGTTGGGCAACATCGTGAGGCGGGTCAAGAAAGGGGCTGTTACAATAATAATTAAGGAGGAAAGACGCCGGTAGCTCCAACGACCCATTTTCGCGAAGCCAACTATCTCAATGATGCTAGCTCCTCAGAGCAGGCTCCATTTGAATACCCGTAGAACAGCCTCAGCATACCTACGTTGCATTAGAGACGGCAATCGGTAAATTTCGTATCCCCATTATAAAACTGGAATACCCCAATATTCCCCAAGTTGTTTGGCGAATATTGGGGGATTCTAAGAATCTCCAAACTTTATTTTGACCAATTAATTAGTTTCATAAGTTTAAATAAAAATAAAATCTATTGACACAAACATATTAATTCTTCTCGTGAGTAAATCATTTCCGCAAACCTGACAATACAACTTCTAAACGATGCGATTCTCTGAAGGGTGGTCTTTCGCCAGGGCGCTACTGAAAGTACCTACCTACTGCAATCTAAATAATAGCGCTGTGACCGTTTTGAAAGAACTACTTCAAAGAACTACTTCAAAGAACTACTTCAAAGGACTACTTCAAAGATCTACTTCAAAAAACTACTTCTAAGAACTACTCAAAGAACTACTTCAAAGAACTACTTCAAAGAACTACTTCAAAGAACTACTTCAAAGAACTACTTCAAAGAACTACTTCAAAGAACTACTTCAAAGAACTACTTCAAAGAACTACTTCAAAGAACTACTTCAAAGAACTACTTCAAAGAACTACTTCAAAGAACTACTTCAAAGAACTACTTCAAAGAACTACTTCAAAAAACTACTTCAAAGAACTACTTCAAAGAACTACTTCAAAGAACTACTTCTTTTGGAACCAGTTCCTACTTCATTCATTGATCATTGAACAAATACTTTAAATGAAGTTGGTAGCTCATTTTAGCGTTCAGCCATTTAATCAACTTCATTCAATCCTTTTCATTGAACAAATACTTCAATGGAAGTTGAATTACAAAGAACTACTTCAATTTGCAGCAGTTCAGTTGTGAAGTTGAACTTGAAGCCTGTGAAGAAGTACTTCATTCAACTTCAAATACTTTGATCTAAGGACAAGGAACGTGTGTTTTTCGGGAGTTCTTTTCGCCGGTTCCAGTGCTTTTCACTTTCAAATTACCGACTAGCATGTGTTTTTTCGGCGAGGAACCAGCTCCAGTTCTTTTCGTTTTTAAATCTCTACCGACTAGTTCTTTTGATTTGGCGAGGAACCAGTTCCAGTTCTTTTCACCTTAAAATCTCTGCCGACTAGTACGTGTTTTTCGGCAAGGAACCAGTTCCGGTTCTTTTCACTTTCAAATCCCTACTAGTACGTGATTTTTTCGACGAGGAACCAGTTCCAAAAAGAACTGAACAAATAACCGGACAAATTCAAATCTCTTTTTTGCGAGTTCGACTTCAATTGAAGTGTTCACTGCGAAGGGTTCATTTTAAAGAACTAGCAGTTCGTGAAGCATTCACTAAACATTAAAGTTTTTCCCAACGCCACTAAATAAGATTAAAAATATATTAAATTGAAAAAAAAATAATGTAAGGTTGCGACCGGTAGCATAGTGGGTAGATGCGTTCCTCCCGGTTAGAGCAGAGACCCCGATATCGAGTCTCGGTCGCAACCTTAACTTTTTACTTCTCTGTATCTTTTTCGTGCGATTTGACCATTATAATAATAATAATAATGCCTGTGCAAATAAATTTTATTTGATCAATATGTGTCATAACACATTTGATTGATATAAAAACTATAATATACAGTATATTTGCGGCACGTTCCAGAGTGGTAGATGCTCTAAGTATCGCCCTGATGAAAGACCACCATTCAGAATTGAAACGTTACTTGAAATGGCTTTAGCCATCGTGTTTGGTGACCAGATCTTAATAGCCAGGTACCTCCCATCCTTCCTCTTCCTCATCTCTTTCTCCTCCCCACTACCGTCAGCCTCACAACATACTCCGATTGGGGATGCCATAGTCTCACTGGCTCTAGACGGTTGGGAGCAGTTGAGACATCTGTGTGTAGAGCCAAGGGTCTTAGCCGCTCGGACGCAGAGGTCGTTGCCGGAATATTAGAGCCATTGTGAAAGAAAGACTTATCAAAGAAATATGCCATCTAGGTGGGGTGGCTGGGAGAAGGAACTCAGAGCAATAATATACAGCTGGGAGCGCTTCTGTAGTCAGTATTGATGATTTTTGCCGGACTCGGCTAGACCTGGGCTAGGGTATTTATACATCCATTCGTAGCACATGTCGACATAATGTTTTCGTTTATTCGTATAACCGCTTTTTCACAGTATTGTTATCAGCAAAAATGTAGGATGTAACCTAATAAACCGTTGAGTTATGTCCTTAGATGAATTGAATAATGTAGATACGTTACTGAGACAACGCGCGTGACTGCACTAAACTAAGCCAACGTGGCATACCTGATATTTACTGCGTTTAGTCTCGCACAAACATTCGTTTGACAAACAAGCTGTCACCAGCTGCCACAAACGCATCGCTGTAAGCTCTTTTCTGAGATAAAATGCCTTCCTGTGCTTTTGACAAGTGTAAAAATCATTCGGGAACAAAAAACAAATCTCATGGAGTTTCTTTTCATGCGAAGTACACACAAATCAATTATTATTTCAATTAATACAATTATTCACATACCAAATGGTATAAGTGAGATAGCGAATGCTGAAATACATAAGTGAGTGGAAGACAACCTAGCGACAGTACACTGAGTGCGTCGCATGCTACTTCACTCGTAAGTTCGTTATGGAAGAGAGGGCTTGTAACGCGGAGAATGTAACGCGGGACGTTCATTTAGCTATCTCATTCAAACACACATATTCTGCTTGGTATGGCTATCCTTTTCATGCGTTATGAGTTTTCAGAGCGTGCCAAATTTATCGTTCAATTTGTATGAATATGACGTGTCTTGTATTTTATGTCTATGGTTATGTCCAGTTATGTCGCATATCGAAACGTAGTAGAGACGGAGAACATGTTTACATGCAATTTATAATTATTAACTTGGTATACAATTATTGCTGTGTTACTTTGTAGTTACACTTGCTATAAACGAACTCTTCACAAATACTTCACTGAAATATAAGAGTCTACCAGACAATAGTGAATATATATTTTTCTCTTCTATGCTTTTATATGTATTATTGTAATTTTCATATTGCATTTTGTATTTACTACTGGTTGTATATTTATTTTGATTTTTTCAAGATGCCTGTCTTTTTTGTTTTTTTTTATGTATCATGTCCTATCATATAATGACCTGTCAACATCAATATATTGTATAAATTTGTTTTAAAAGCCCACTAGGGCATTAATGAATAAATAAATATTGAATGGTGGTGCTATATTATGTGACAACTTGTCGCGTCTCTTTCTCTCTCACGGTTTACGACGTAAAAACCCGTAGAAAGTGATTCACCGTAAATTTGTATATTGTATAGTTTGGGCGAAAATATTTAGCTCTCCCTACAGCAGGAATGTATGCTCTGAGAGGAGGAAGTTGTTGATCTGACCGAAGGTTTGTTCCAGCGAACGGCATCTACCAGGAGGAGCAGGGCATCATCAAGCACGCTGACGAGCCAGGCTACGAGACGCAGCTGCAGCAGGGCCAGGTGCAGTACGTGTCCCCCGAGGGCACGCTGATCCAGCTGTCCTACACGGCGGACGAGAACGGCTTCCGCCCCGTGGGCGCCCACATCCCCACGCCCCCGCCCGTGCCCATCGAGATCCAGAAGCTGCTGGCCGTGCTGGCCACCAAGAAGCCCGACCCGGCGGATCGCGCCTACGACGGCGACAGTGGAGACTACTCGTGATTCCCGCGCACTTGTGGAGAGTGAAATAAACTTGACCTGACCATGACACGCTGTTTTATTACTCTGCCAATTCCATTCCCCGTGTATCTTCGCGGTAGTGCTCTGGGAGTTACTGCACGTGTGAACGGTAATTAATTCCTTAGTATTGTCCATCGCCGGCCGCTGCTTTCTCCCATCTTTCGGGCAGCGCACGAATCGCGCGTTGGAAACACTGCTCATCCACGAAGCGACCCAATTCTATACGTCTTCGTGAGGCCGGAAGTCGTGTGATAGTCAGACGGAGCAAAGTCTGGAGAATAATTATTGATGGCTGGATTGAATTTATTTTCAATAAACTGATGAATTAAAGTTCTAGATTGAATTTCCATTGGATTTTCAAAAAACTAAATGGCTGGATGGAATTTCTTTTGAATTTACTGACGAATTAAAGTTCTAGATTGAATTTCCATTGGATTTTCAAAAAACTAAATGGCTGGATGGAATTTCTTTTGAATTCACTGACGAATTAAATAGCTAGATTGAATTTCCATTGGATCTTTTAATAATCTTGATGGCTGGATTGAATTACCTTTGAATGTTTTGGTAAGTTAAATGGCTGGATTGAATTTCCATTGGATCATCTAGAAAACTTGATGGCTGGATTGAATTTCTTTTCAATAAACTGATGAATTAAAGTTCTAGATTGAATTTCCATTGGATTTTCAGAAAACTAAATGCTGGATGTAATTTATTTCGAAGTTACTCACGACTTAAATAGCTAGATTGAATTTCCATTGGATCTTCTAATAATCTTGATGGCTGGATTGAATTACCTTTGAATGTTTTGATAAGTTAAATAGCTGGATTGAATTTCCATTGGATCATCAAAACTTGATGGCTGGAATGAATTTCTTTTCAATAAACTGATGAATTAAAGTTCTAGATTGAATTTCCATTGGATTTTCAGAAAACTAAATGCTGGATGTAATTTATTTCGAAGTTACTCACGACTTAAATAGCTAGATTGAATTTCCATTGGATCTTCTAATAATCTTGATGGCTGGATTGAATTACCTTTGAATGTTTTGATAAGTTAAATAGCTGGATTGAATTTCCATTGGATCATCAAAACTTGATGGCTGGAATGAATTTCTTTTCAATAAACTGATGAATTAAAGTTCTAGATTGAATTTCCATTGGATTTTCAAAAAACTAAATGCTGGATGTAATTTCTTTTGAAGTTACTCACGACTTAAATAGCTAGATTGAATTTCCATTGGATCTTCTAATAATCTTGATGGCTGGATTGAATTACCTTTGAATGTTTTGATAAGTTAAATGGCTGGATTGAATTTCCATTGGATCATCAAAACTTGATGGCTGGATTGAATTTCTTTTGAGTTAACTTATGAACTAGAGGCTGGATTAAATTTACATTAGACCTTCTTAAGAACATTAGACCTTCTTCAAAACAAAAAACTTAAAATATCAGAACTCAATAATAATAATATTAAATTTAATTCAATTGAATTGTATAAAAAAAAACCTAATGGCTGGATTGAATTTATGTATGAACTAAATGTTTCGATATAATTTTCACTTAAACGTTTGATGGATGAATTGAATTTCTTTTGAATTTACTGATAAATTAAATGGCTGAATTGAATTGCCATCGGATCTTCCTATGAAACTTAAAGGCTGGATTAAATTACTTTTAAATTAACTGATGAATCAAATGACTGGATTGAATTTCTATTGGATCTTTTAAACACTGTATAGCTAGAATGAATTTACTTATGAACTAAGTGGCTGGATTAAATTTCTATTGGATCTTCTAGAAAACTTGATGGCTGGATATCAATTCCGTTAAATCTTATTATAAAACAAATGGCTGGATTGAATTTTTATTGGATCTTCTAGAAAACTTGATGGCTGGATTGAATTTCTATTGGATCTTCTAGAAAACTTGGTGGCTGGATATCAATTCCGTTAAATCTTCTTATAAAACAAATGGCTGGATTGAATTTCTATTGGATCTTCTAGAAAACTTGATGGCTGGATTGAATTTCTATTGGATCTTCTAGAAAACTTGATGGCTGGATATCAATTCCGTTAAATCTTCTTATAAAACAAACGGCTGGATTGAATTTCCATTGGGTCTTCCTAAAGACTCTTTGGGTGGATTGAATTGCTTTTGAATTTACTTATGAATTGAATGGCTGAATTGTATTTCCATCGGATCTTTTAGAAAACTTGATATTTATTCCGTTTATTACTGTCTTCCGTTTATTGGATCTTCCAAAAGACTTGTTGGCTGGATTTAATTATTTTTTAATTAACTGATGAATTTAATGACTGGATTGAATTTTCATTGGAATTTCTAAAAAACTTGATGGCTGGATTGAGAATTTCTTTTCAATAAACTGTTGAATTAAGTGGCTAGATTGAATTTCACTGGATTTAAAAAAAAACTTGATGACTCGATAGAATTTCTTTTGAATTTACTGATGAATCAAATGGTTGGATTAATTTTCCATTGGATTTCGTAAAAAAAAATAATGGCTGGATTTAATTTACTGTAGAGACTATGGCTATATTAAATTTCTATTGGATCTTCTCAACAACTTGATGGCTAGATCAAATATCTTTTTAAATTTACTGATGAATAAGATGGATGGATTGAATTTTCATGGGATTTTCTAAATTTTGAAGTTCTTTTCAATAAACCAATGAATTTAATTTCTGGATTAAATTTCTATCGTATCTTCTAAAAAACTAGATGCCTGGATGGATTTTCTTTTTAATTTACTGATAAGTTAAATTATTGGATTGAATTTCTTCAGACATGAGCACACGAATTTGAAACGTACTTAAAGAAGCGTTAATATTATTTTTACACCCGCGTCAGGCGCTCTTTGGTTATCTGCCGGGCGTATTATAACCTCCACTGTAATTTCCTTGCTGAAGCAGGCTCCTTCAACCCCCAGTCCTCCTTCCTCTCTTTCTTACGGTGGTATTTTTCTTTGCCCGTGACAGGGAGATTCTCCAGGCTGGAATGCGACAATATCTTGGGAGACAGTTTATGGCCTATTTTGGATGCCTAGTTCTTCCAAAACTTGCTTATCTGTGGAATCGAGGGTCAAAAACACGAAAATAAATTACTAAGCGTTACACAAGTTTTATTAACAAGTACAATTACTATTTTGGGCGATAGTGCTTAATAAATGAACACTGTTTACAAAATAAATGAATTCATTTACGATTGTATTGTTGTCTGCGGTGGCAGCAGGACCTACAGCGGCCATGATCCTCGCACTCTGGGTGGTAGTAATAGCAGACTCTGGATGGCCTGAGGGGAGGAACCGGATAAGGCAAGTGTTGAGGGTAGGGAGGGTACGAGGGGTAACAGGGAACCATCGGCGGTGGGTGAGGCGGAACGCGGTGCGGTTTGCAGGGTCTTTTCGGCGGCGGGGGCGGGGGCGGAGGGGGATGTGGTGGAGGGCGCGGCGGAAGCTTAGTTGGCCGTGGCCTGGTAGGCGGAGCTTTTGTGGGAAGGGATTGAGTTGAGTTGAGTTGAGATTGTGCAATAGAACAATTGCTAGGTAGAGGTTGTATAACAGTAGAACTAGTGGGTGGAGGTTGTGTTACGGAAGAATTGGTGGCTGGAGGTTGTGTTACGGAGGAATTGGTAGGTGCAGGTTGTGTTACGGAGGAATTGGTGGGTGGAGGTTGTGTTACGGAGGAATTGGTGGGTGAATGTTGTGTTACAGTACAATTGGTGGGTGGAGGTTGCGTTACTGAGGAATTGGTTGGTAGAGGTTGTGTAACAGTAGAATTGGTGGGTGGAGGTTGTGTTACGGAGGAATTGGTGGGTGGAGTTTGAGTAACAGTATAATTGGTGGGTGGAGGTTGCGTTACTGAGGAATTGGTGGGTGGAGTTTGAGTAACAGTATAATTGGTGGGTGGAGGTTGCGTTACTGAGGAATTGGTGGGTGGAGTTTGAGTAACAGTATAATTGGTGGGTGGAGGTTGCGTTACTGAGGAATTGGTGGGCGGAGGCTGTGTAACAGTAGAATTGGTGGGTGGAGGTTGTGTTACTGAGGAATTGGTGGGTGGAGTTTGAGTATCAGTATAATTGGTGGGTAAAGGTTGCGTTACTGAGGAATTGGTGGGTGGAGTTTGAGTAACAGTATAATTGGTGGGTAGAGGTTGCGTTACTGAGGAATTGGTGGGTGGAGGCTGTGTAACAGTAGAATTGGTGGGTGGAGGTTGTGTTACTGAGGAATTGGTGGGTGGAGTTTGAGTAACAGTATAATTGGTGGGTAAAGGTTGCGTTACTGAGGAATTGGTGGGTGGAGGCTGTGTAACAGTAGAATTGGTGGGTAAAGGTTGTGTTACTGAGGAATTGGTGGGTGGAGTTTGAGTAACAGTATAATTGGTGGGTAAAGGTTGCGTTACTGAGGAATTGGTGGGTGGAGTTTGAGTAACAGTATAATTGGTGGGTGGAGGTTGCGTTACTGAGGAATTGGTGGGCGGAGGCTGTGTAACAGTAGAATTGGTGGGTGGAGGTTGTGTTACTGAGGAATTGGTGGGTGGAGTTTGAGTAACAGTATAATTGGTGGGTAAAGGTTGCGTTACTGAGGAATTGGTGGGTGGAGTTTGAGTAACAGTATAATTGGTGGGTGGAGGTTGCGTTACTGAGGAATTGGTGGGTGGAGGCTGTGTAACAGTAGAATTGGTGGGTGGAGGTTGTGTTACTGAGGAATTGGTGGGTGGAGTTTGAGTAACAGTATAATTGGTGGGTAAAGGTTGCGTTACTGAGGAATTGATGGGTGGAGTTTGAGTAACAGTATAATTGGTGGGTAGAGGTTGCGTTACTGAGGAATTGGTGGGTGGAGTTTGAGTAACAGTATAATTGGTGGGTGGAGGTTGCGTTACTGAGAAATTGGTGGGTGGAGGCTGTGTAACAGTAGAATTGGTGGGTGGAGGTTGTGTTACTGAGGAATTGGTGGGTGGAGTTTGAGTAACAGTATAATTGGTGGGTAAAGGTTGCGTTACTGAGGAATTGGTGGGTGGAGGCTGTGTAACAGTAGAATTGGTGGGTGGAGGTTGTGTTACTGAGGAATTGGTGGGTGGAGTTTGAGTAACAGTATAATTGGTGGGTAAAGGTTGCGTTACTGAGGAATTGATGGGTGGAGTTTGAGTAACAGTATAATTGGTGGGTAGAGGTTGCGTTACTGAGGAATTGGTGGGTGGAGGCTGTGTAACAGTAGAATTGGTGGGTGGAGGTTGTGTTACGGAGGGATTGGTGGGTGAAAGTTGTGTAACAGTAGAATTGATGGGTGGAGGTTGTGTTATGGAGGAATTGGTGGGTGAAGGTTGTGTTACGGAGGTATTGGTGGGTGGAGGTTGTGTTGTAGTGGAATTCACCGGAGGAGGTTTCGGCTTGCAACGCTGACGAAACTTGCGCCGGCGCGGTGCGGGGCAGGGCCTACCGGGAGGGTGGGACTTGGGCAAACAAATACAATACTTCAAATGGTTTTGAGGCATCATCCTATTCTCTCCACCTCCTCCACGCTCTCCGAATTCTTCGTGTCCTTCTTCGCCATCAGCGGGTCGCTCGCCAAAGGCCTCGGGATGATCAGACAACTTGTTTAACTTTCCGGACTTCTCATATTCTTTTCTGGGCTCTGCAGAAGACAAATGCTTTGGTGGGTATGCCGTCTTGGATGGCTGTAGAATCAGTTCTTCTGGTTTCTGGTGGTGTTTAAATGTGGCACCAGGATCGTTTTCAACCATTTCAAATACGCCGGAATCTGGTCCAAAGACATAGTCTATTTCGGTTTGCTGAATCGGCGCTCGCGCCTCTGAATCTGGCTTGGACTTTGACGAGGGTCCGTCAGAGGTTTGCGCAGAGCTTTCTGGTGGAACTCTTGGTGAATCTTTGGGTGAAACTTGCGGCGAATCCAGCGTCAGTCGCTGCATGAAAGGAGCACCCGCTAGGGTCACCCAGAGTTCCGAGAGTTTTTCCAAGCACCCCCTAGGTATGGTGATGTTTGTCTCCCCGAGTAAAAACACTTCTTCATCGGACTGGTCTCCCTGCAAACAATAATAAAAAAGAAAATTGTATTTGAAATACGCTTTCGCCTGAGTTTCTTTGATATTTTCTCGAAATTTTAAGCCTCGCTGGTCGAGTGGTGAAGAAGACGCTTGTCTACGAATCCAGAGGTCACGAGCTTAAATCCCGGCGTGCCCAAATAAATTTGATTTAATTAAAATGCGTTGTTTCATGTTTTGTTTATTTATTTGTATATTTATAAACGAACGGACTATTATCAAATTACAACAAATACACTACACGAAATGGGAAAAAAGAGCAACAGAGAAAGAACAGCACACACATCATATTAAATGTAGCAATGACAAAAATAGGACAAAATATACATAAGAAAGAACATTCAAGTCAAATCCGAGGTCAAGTCAAAGTTTTGGTAGAGTCGTAAAGAATGACAAAAATCATTTAGACTGCTACAAAAAATTTCAAGACCACGGCTTGAAATTCCGGACAGTGAAGAATGATACCCATAATTAGTAGAGTGATGATTGAGGAACAGTAATTCATCGTTTCTGAGCCTGCGACAAGGAACTTTGAACTGGATGAGTTGCAACAGAGAAGGTGAGTCAATTAAACAATCAATAATTTTGAAAATACAAATGAAATCAAAGTCTTTTCTACGCTTTTTAAATGAAAAAATGTTCAATTGAGGACGGGAATAGAAAGGTTGGGAAGTGCCTGGCTATTCAGATCTGATCTGAAACACGGCTAGTGCCATTTCAATCAACATTTCTAGTTGTATACCTAGAGGCAAAAAAATTGATCAAATAACATTTATTTGCGAAGCCGAAATAATAAATGAAAAAACTTGTCACAAGAAGCGAGGCCAGCAGTCCGCAATGGAGTGCGGATACCAACACTGATATATGACAGTGAGGCGTGGAACTGTCAGAGGTGGGACGAAAGTAATGTGAAATTCCTGAGGCGTATGTGTGTAGAGCACTATTTGAAAAAACATCCAATTTATTCGATGAATATAAATTTAACCTGTTCTCCGATCTCTTGATCCGATCGTAGAAGCAGTGGGTAGAGTAGAGTAGAGCAGGGGCGGCTCGTGACGTTTTACGGTAGATTCACACCAACGTCCGGATCCGCTCAGCGACGATATTGTTCCGCATGAGAGCTTATTGATATGGTGTGAATATCGATCAAGGAGTATGTGCCAAGACAAAGTTGTGTGGCAGTATATCCTTCTGCCCACCCTTGTGATATTTAACTACCTAGTTAGTTAAATAATTATTTTTGAATTGTAAAAATACTTACATCGCAGATTTATTTTTTTACAACCATTTTTTTATCACTAAATAATATTTTTAATTATTAGTAATTAATAAAAATAATTAATAATTAATAAAAATATTATTTAGTGATAAAAAAATGGTTGTAAAAAAAGAAAATCTGCGATGTAAGAATTTTTACACTTCAAAATAATTATTTAACTAACGTAGTTAAATATCACAAGGGTGGGCAGAAGGATATACTGCCACACAACTTTGTCTTGGCACATACTCCTTGATTGATATTCATACCATATCAATAAGGTCTCATGCGGAACAATATCGTCACTGAGCGGATCCGGACGTTGGTGTGAATCTACCATTAGGGTGCTAGAGTGCTGAGATTGAAAAATACGACGTTACTGATGTTATTGTAGCCTTTTTTTGTAGTTTTTTTTTTTACGCACAATTTTTTTTTGTATGTTGGGGTCATTGACCCACCAAAACTGAAAAATATTGAAAATCTTCACACAAATAATTTTTTTTTTCGTTACAACATTAATCATGAAGTTTTTTTTCAATCTTGGCACTCTAACACCCTAAAAAGCCACGGGCCGCCCCTGGAGCAGGGTAGAGTGAAACCATCTGTAGCAGCCCGGGACAGAGACGAGGCGATGTGTTCCCACCTTCGATAGGACGAGGCGACAAGGGGAAGAAGGGAAATATGTGATATTGTTTACCTGTACTAAAACCGCTGTGAATCCCAGAATCAGCGCAAAAAGTAACGTTTTCATGCTAAAAGTATCCGCAGAGACGATGTAGCAGAACTGAAGATATTATTTTTAAACTCCACATTTTATAGGCCTAAAAACACGTTGAAAATAAACTTGCAAACGTGGTTCCGTGCTGTTTCGACAATTTTAAAAACAGAAAAATGCAACATTTTTCTTTACCAACTCAGCGTAAGTTGAAACGTGTGAAAAATTTATCAACATTTTGCTGATGGCAATTTTTAATGTTTATTCTAGTAGTTTTCACTTAACCCTTTATCGCATACTGTTCCGAATTTGGAACATAAGAATGTTATCATCATAAAGGGCTATGAGAGTCATATATGTATTTTATTTTCAGCTAAATCCTTACTGAGAGCTCTGCATTATCATAAATCGAACGGTGCTGCCAGTTACGAGCTTTTTAGTAACTAGAGTCGCGTCAGTAAGTTGTAATTTCGGCCATTACGGCCAACACAGTCAAGCATTGTTTTACACAGATACGCCTCAGGGATCTCATTTGCAACATTCGGTCTACTTCATCCTTCCTCCGCCAGTTCCATGCCTCACTGCCAGACATCAGGGTTGGTATCAGCACTCCACTGTGGACTGCTAGCCACACAGGTATCTCATTTCTACAGCATTCAGTCTACTTTCATCCTTCCTCCGCCAGTTCCATGCCTCACTGCCACACATCAGGGTTGGTATCAGCACTCCACTGTGGACTGCTAGCCACACAGGTATCTCATTTCTACAGCATTCAGTCTACTTTCATCCTTCCTCCGCCAGTTCCATGCTTCACTGCCACACATCAGGGTTGGTATCAGCACTGCACTGTGGACTGCTAGCCACACAGGGATCTCATTTCTACAGCATTCAGTCTACTTCCATCCTTCTTCTGCCAGTTCCTTGGCTCACTGCCACACATCAGGGTTGGTATCAGCACTCAATTGCGGACTGCTAGCCACGCAGGGTTCTCATCACTACAGCATTCAGTCCACTTTCATCCTTCTTCTGCTAGTTCCATGGCTCACTGCCACACATCAGGGTTGGTATCTACGGCTAGCTTCGCTTCTTTGAGCATGTTTTTAGTAGCGTTTTTATTTTAATATTTATGTACGAGCTCAGCGTAGTCAACCATGCCCTCCGCCCGGCCACAAGTCCAGCGAGAAGCGCCCGCGTCTGCCGAGGACGACCTGGCCATCATGTCCCTCCTCCGAGGACTCGCTCGCTGCACCTCCCGCACCGAGAAGATGACGATCCTGATGGAGCTCATCACCTCGACTATCGATGGATAGTTCCTTAGTGAAATGCATCATCTGGAACGCTCGCAGCATCCGCTACAAGATCAATATACAACTGCTCGAACTGGTGAGTCGCTTACACATTGACATTATCTTAATTACAGAAACACATTTAGATCCCGACACAGCGTTTAGAGTGCCCGGCTTCGAAGTCCACCGAGACGACCGCCAAGGAAGAGCGGGCGGAACCGCCATCTTCGTTCGTGATACCATCCCAGCCACCAGAGTACCCACCCCGAGACTGCAGCCCACCGACGCCACAGTCAGCAGAGTCGACCAGAGGAGACCTGAGCGCGCTTACTAGTGTGGGCCCGATAGTTGTGATGGGAGGCGACTTGAACGCAAAACACAACTATGGGAACAACTACCGCGGGAACGCGAGTGGAAACGCGCTCTTCTCACATATACAGACTCACGACTGTGACGTTATGGCTAGACCGACCGGATAGACCGACCTTCTACGGGCCGCGCACGAAGCACCCGAGCACGCTAGATATAGCGCTCGTGAAAGATGCGAGAACAATCTCGCCGCTTCAAACGCTGGACGAGCTGTCATCCGACCATCTACCGGTGTGCTTCGCGTTGGGGGTACTACAAGCAGAAGCCACAGGAAGCAGCGCGACTTCAAAGCGGCCGACTGGGACGGCTTCAAGAGAGACATCAACGAACGGATCTACCTGTCGCCGGATACTCTGCGCTCGGAACGAGAAATCGACAAAGCTACGGGCACTCTCACACAGATCATTCAACAAGCTCAAGATACACACATTCCCCTCAGGAAAGTGACACCTTTCACGGTCAAGCTTCCCGAGTACGTCTTGTCGCTCATCAAGGAGAAGACCTACCACCGGACGCGCGATGATTTCTACAAATCGGCGCACAACGTCTTGCAGCGGGAGATCAAACGGCA